>CM016615.1:94034497-94470531 GCA_005393395.2 Gossypium australe
CTTGCCATTTTCTTACATTTCCAAGTTTCCAAAAATGTTCACTTTCTATTTTTGAATCATTTCCTTACATTTCCAGGTTTCCAAAAATGTTCACTTTCCTCTTTTAAACTTAATATTTCCATACATTTTCAGGACATTTCCCTACATTTCCAAGACAAGACATTTCTTTACATTTCCTTACATTTCCTTGCATTTCCTTACATTTCCTTACATTTCCTTACATTTCCATACATTTCCTTACATTTCCTTACATTTCCATACATTTCCTTATTTCTAGAATTCACATAACACATTCATACATAATTCATAAAACATGCCATTTTACCACATGGTTCCTTGTGTCATGCTTCACACGGAGTTTCTTTTCAAGCCTCATTTACCTAGCTCCCCTTTTTACTTAGAAACCAATAATTTTTCTAAGCTTTCTCTTCCATCCTAGAATTTTAAAAACCCTTAATACACTTCCAAACATTGCCAAAACCTACTAACTCATGAATTATGCACAAACGCATAACCCCTAATCTAGGATGTTACAACTCGGGCTGTGAATTTTCGGTTCCGAAATTGTGTTTTAAAAAAAAAAGAACTACTTTTCAAATAAATTTGGATAATTTGAGAAAATATGTTGTACACTGAGTCTCTGACACCGATCCTGTAAGTATTTCTAAATTTAGACAGATATTCTGAAAATACTGTAGATAGTACTTTCTGAAACTGTACTGAGATAGCTAGAGACTGAAACCTCTGAAAACATTTCTGAACTTCTGATAATTTATGCATAAAATATCTACTAATAAATCCTGGAACTGATACATAAAATTTTATAATGTAGATAAAATTTGAAAATTTATGATTAACACTCATGGAACTCGCGAATGTGGTATTCATGGCCGTGGTAGAGGTCGTAGTGGGGCTCGAGCTGAGTCTTTATCTTTGGGCAGTATGCCAAATTTAAATACAAGTGAGACATCAGTTTCGACTGCTACTGAGACTAGATCTCAAAGCCGTCCGGTTAGGGACGACGCACTGTCCCACTTTATGTTGAGGGTATTAGAGAGGGTTGTTGGACCCCACTCTAGATCTGGGGGTCGTGGGTTAGTAACTAAACGACTCTGATCCAATAGTGCTGAGTTATTTTAGGGTGTCACTGGAGTCGCCCCTACTGTGGCCGAGTATTAGTTGGAGGCCACCGAGAGGATCATGAATGATAGAGACTGTACTCTTGAGCAGAAACTTAAGGGTGCAATTTCTTTACTTCGCGACGAGCCATATCAGTGGTGATTATCAGTTGAGGAGGGTACTCAGCCTGATTGTTTGAATTGGGACTTCTTTAAGACTGCCTTTCAAGGGAAGTATGTGGGGGCAAGCTATGTGGATGCTCGTAGGTGTGAGTTCATGAATCTCAAGCAAGGTGATAGATCGTGGCCGAGTATGATGCCGAGTTTCTAAGGTCAAGTCGCTACGCTCGAGGCATAGTGGCGTTTGAGTATAAAAAATGTGTTCGCTTTGAGGATCGCTTGAGGGATAATTTGACGCTACTGATTGCTCCATAGAGGGAGCAAGAGTTCGCAATTCTGGTTGATAAGGTGAAAGTCGCCGAAGAAGTTAAGCGCATGGAGTGCCAGAATAAGGACCGAGAGAGAGGTAAGAACAAAAGGGATTTGAAGCCCTCTAGTTCTATTTAGAGGCCTAAGAAACGGTCCAGACATGATGGTCTGGTTAGAGTGGGGGTTCATGTTGCTCTTACTGGGATTCAGCCTTGTGGGGATTATGTAGGCGCCATCCGGGCGAGTGTTGAAGGAGGTTAGGTGCTTGTTTGAGGTGTGGATCCTTGGAGCACGATATTAGAGAGTGTCCATAGCAGGCTAATCAGATGCAAGCTTCAGGACCGGGTTCTATACAGCCTCAGAAGGCAGTTTAGCAACCACCTAGAGGCCATGGACCGGTTAGGGGTGGTAATGGTATGGGATGAGAGCAGAAAGCACCGGGCAGAGGTGCTAGTCAGACGGAGGCGAGGCAGCCTGCACTGGTCTATGCTGCTCAATGTCAAGAGGATAGAGATGCTCCTGATATTATCATCGATACGTTCTTTATTTTTGATGTACCTTATATTGCTTTGATAGACATAGGTTCTACACACTCCTATGTAGCTAGTACTGTTTCTAAAAAAGGTAGGGATTTCTTTTGAGAGCACTTCTAGTGTGATTATTGTACTGAGTCCGTTGGGGCAGTCTATTTGGGTTAATAAACTTTATATGAATGTCCCGTTGGAGGTGCAAGGGGTTGTATTTCGGGCAGATCTGATGGAGCTTCTGTTTGAGGAGTTCGACTTAATTCTGGGTATGGACTAGTTGGTCGAGCACCAAGTTAGTTTGGATTGGGCGACTAAGAGGGTCGTTTTGAGGATCGAGGATGATAAGGAAGTGGTTGTGATCGGTGAGCATCGAGATTATCCGTCCAATGTGATATTCGCGCTTGTGGCTGATAAACTGGTTCAGAAAGGGTGTGAGGCGTATTTGGCTTACGTCAGTGTTTTTATTTCTGGGGACTCTTCTATCGGGGATATCTGAACAGTGAGGGATTTTCTGGATGCCTTTCCTGAGGAGTTATCAGGTTTAGCTCTGAATCGAGAAGTTAAGTTTGGCATTGAGCTTTTACCGGGTATAGCTCCAGTGTCCATCGCTTCCTTCCTAATGGCATCAAAGGAGCTTACAGGGCTTAAGGCTTAACTTCAAGAGCTTCTGAATCGTAGTTTCATCCGACCTAGTGTGTCTCTGTGGGGGGCACTGGTTTTGTTTGTTAAGAAAAAGGATGGAACCGTGAGGATGTATATTGATTATCGGTAACTGAATAAACTGACAGTGAAGAATATGTATCCACTTCTGAGTTCTAACAATCTGTTTGATCAGTTCTGAAAGGCTTCAGTGTTCTCAAAAATATATCTCCGTTCTGGGTACCATCAGCTTAGAGTTAAGGAAGCTGATGTTCATAAGACTATATTTAGGACTCATTATGGACATTACGAGTTCCTAGTTATGCCTTTTGGTCTGACGAATACTCCAGTTGCATTCATGGATCTGATAAACCGAGTCTTTCATCCATATCTGGATCAGTTCGTTGTGGTTTTCATCGATGATATTTTGGTTTACTCTAAGACCTAGGATGAGCATATTTGAGTAGTGCTTCAGATACTCCGAGAGAAGTAGCTCTACACTAAGTTGAGCAAGTGCAAGTTCTAGTTGCGAGAGGTAACTTTTCTGGGGCACGTGGTTTCTGCTGAGGGGATCCGAGAAAGATCGTTGTTGTGCTTGGTTGGAAACAACCTAAGAACGTATCTGAGATCCACAGTTTTCTAGGTTTTGCGGGTTATTATTGGTGGTTTGTCGAGGGGTTCTCTCTTATTGCAGCTCTTTTGACTAAGCTTCTGTGTAAGGGTGTTCCTTTTGTTTGGACTGATGCACAACAATTGAGCTTCGAGAAGCTCAAGTCTGTTCTGACTCAGGCTCATGTGCGGATACAACCTGAATTTGATAAAGAATTTGTGGTCTATAGCGATGCATCACACGTTGGTTTGGGATGTGTACTGATGCAAGATGGTAAGGTTGTGGCTTATGCGTCCCATTAGCTTAAGACACATGAAGGGAATTATTCGACGAATGATCTTGAGTTGGATGCTATGGTTTTTGCTTTGAACATCTGGAGGCATTATTTGTACGATGAGAGGTGTACTATCTACACTGATCACAAGAGCCTCAAGTACCTCATTACTCAGAAGGAGTTGAATCTTAGACAGCACCGATGAATTGAGCTACTCAAAGATTATGACTGCACGATAGAGTATCATCCTGGTAAGGCCAATGTGGTGGCCAAAGCTCTAAGCCGTAGAGCGATGTTCGTTTGTCTTAGTCTGTTTGATGATAGGAATCTGTTAGCTGAGTTGCAAGTTAAGCTGACTTGGATTGATCAGATTCAGGATAAGCAGTTAAGGATGAGTCTCTGGGTTTGCAGTTTGTCAGATTGAGAGTGACAGTACTTCAGATTTTGGGCTAAATAAAGATGGAGTTCTGTGTTTTCGAGCTTAGATCTGTGTGCTAAATGATTTTGATCTGAGGCAGTTGATTTGAGGGAGGCACATAGTAGCTCTTATGCTATGCATCCTGGTGGTAAGAAGATGTATCGAGATCTCCGTTAACTGTATTGGTGGCCGGGTTTAAAACGTGAGGTTACGGATTTCGTTGCTCGTTGTCTGACGTGCCATCAAGTTATGGCTGAGCACCAGTTGCCTTCGGGCTTGCTCTGACCCGTTAAGATTCCCTTATGAAAATAGGAACGAGTGACGATGGACTTCGTTAGTTGGTTGCCCTTGACACCCACTAAAAAAGATTCTGTTTGGATCTTCGTGGATCGATTGACCAAGTCCACTAATTTTATTTTGGTTTAGACGGACTACTCTCTGCAAAATTTAATGAATCTCTATATCTCCGAGATTGTACAACTACATGGGTTTTCGGTCTCGATAATTTCTGATAGAAATCCTCGCTTCACTTCTCGGTTCTGGAAAAACTTGCATGAGGCTCTGGGTTCAAGATTGGACTTCAGTACTGCATTCCATCCTGAGACCGATGGTTTGTCTGAGAGTGTGATTCAGATACTGGAGGATATGCTTCAAAGTTGTGTAATAGATTTCTGAGGTTGTTGGGAGGATTATCTGCCGCTAGATAAGTTAGCCTACAATAACAGTTTTCTTTCTAGCATATAGATGGCACCTTACGAGGCTTTGTATGGTCGTAAGTGTCGTACTGCACTATGTTGGACTGAGTTGGGTGAGCATTGGGTTTTTGGTCCTAAGTTGGTTTCTGAGACCAAAGATAAGGTTTGACTGATTCAAAATCATCTGAAGGTGGCTTCTGATAGACAGAAGTCTTATGCAGATCAGAAGATGAGAGATATTGAGTACTCTGTGGGTGACTTCGTTTTTCTTAAGATTTCTCTGTGGAAGAAAGTTCTGAGATTCGGTTGTTAGGGCAAGTTGAGCCCTAGGTTCATTGGGTCGTATCAGATTTTGAAGCCTGTGAGACCGGTCACTTATCAGTTGGAGCTACCTCCAGAGTTAGACCGTATCTGTGATGTGTTTCACGTCTCGATATTGAGGCGGTATCGGTCTGATCCATCTCATGTTATTTCTGTTGAGGAGATTGAGATTAGACTGGATTTGACTTTTGAGGAGGAGCCGGTTTAGATTTTGGATCGTGATGTTAAGGTTTTGAGAAAGAAGTCTATTACGTTAGTAAAAGTTCTGTGGCGAAATCATGGCACTGAGGAAGCCACGTGGGAACCTGAGGACTCGATGTGTCAGCAGTATCCTCATTTGTTCTGATAAGGTAAATTTAGAGGTTGAAATTTCTTTTAAGGGGTAGAGTTGTAACGCCTTAATAAATTTATTTTTGTATATGTGAATTCTGACACAAAAATATGTATCTGCTTCAATGGTTAAATGTTCTGGGTTTGTGTATGAGGTCTTGGGTTCAAGTCCTACCTTTAGCAAATTTTGTTATTTTTTTATCCAAGCCTTACCCTTGTTGATTGGCCTTATATAAAATTGTTTGTTAATCCTTATTAGAATGAGCATGCTGGTTCGAGTGGTAAGGGGTTGGTGTGTTGGAGGTCCTATGTTTGAATCCCTGCGAGCATGGGTATTATTTTTGGTTCGGTTGTATGGTAGAATTTCAGTGCTTCTGGGATTCTAGGGTAGTTGGATGTGAATTAGTGGGGAGTTAAGATATAAGTGGGTTTTTAAATCATATTTTATTTAATTTTTATTCTTTTTTTCCCAACATTTCTCTTATCTTTTGACGTTTTGTTTCCCTTTTCTTTTCTACCGAACTTTTGTCTCTCCCTCTCCTTTTCGGTTTTTCTAAATTCGCCTCCTTTTTGTGAAATGTTTGACTGCATTCGTTCGGTAAGTCTTGTATTGAAACGATCTTATTGTTTCATGGCTAGTGTTTTAATGGGGGGTTTTATGTTTACTCTTGGTTAGGGGAAGGGCAAGAAGCAGTTGGTGCTCCTGCAGCGATTTGATCGTTAAGGGTTTCTGTTCGTCGGTGGTAAGTTTTCGAATTCTTGGTTTGTTGTTGTAAGGCTCCATTTGTGGAATGGTTTCAAATTGAGTTTCGTAAGTGTGTAATGAATTTGGGCTTTTGGATGCTGTTTCTTAGGTTCGATGGTCTCGAGAGTGCTTATGCATCAAAATGATATCAGGTGTGTACCCCTTATGCGTGAAAAACGAGTTTCAACGAAAGCCGAAAGTACAGACTGTCGACGCCACATGGACGTGTGGTTACCGTGTGGTTGGCCGTGTATGAGACACGGTCGTGTGTCTGACGAAGGTGTGGCCGTGCACAAGATACGGCCGTGTGGTGGTGTGGGTGTGGCCGTGTGGGCCACACGGGCTAGTCCAAGTCGGGCGTGTTGGCCTACACGGGCATACCATACAAGCATTTGGGTTTTGGGCCAAGCCGTGTGGGTTACACAGGTGAGGCCAATCTAGGCGTGTGGGCCCATATTTTTGAAATTTTTACTAGGGTCGCACGGGTCATTCCGATCAACTTTGGGCCTACTATAGGGTCGCTAAGGGCTAACCAAACCCTATTTTGTGTGCTATGATATTCTGATAAACTTTGGGCCTACTGTAGGGTCGGTAAGGAAGCATGTTAGGCATGTTAAATCTGTTATTTTTGTATCTGTATTCTGTATCTGTATATGGGGTGGGATTTGTATATGTGGAGGAAGTGATCTGTATGGCAACATTTCGCCTATATTTTGGCAGCTTGACTGCATATGATCTATAAAGGGTCGCATAGACACTATATAGTGTGTAGGGATAAGTGGGCGTTTTTAACCCCACATGGTGTAATGGGATAGTCGGAGGTGGTGTGTAGAGGATGGGGGTAGGACTCACTATATCTGTTCTGTTTATCTGATTCTATTATCTGTATATGTAAAGGACTTACGTCTAAATCTGAATCTGACTGTATATATGAATTCTGTATGTATTGTATGTCTATTTCTGTTGGGTTACACACTGGGTTTACAAAAACTCACATCTGTTTGTCTGTTCTGTTTAGGTAATCCACAGACTTAGGCGAATCAGTGCGATGGAGTCTCATGGTGACCATGAGATGTAAACTGATTTAATAATGGTTTTAATTATTTTAAGTAGTATTTCTCTGAGAGTTATGTAATTTTTGGACTCTCTGGACTGTTGGATTCTATTTCTGGTTTCGGAGGTGTTTTTAACCTTTATTATGACTTTTAACTAAATCGCAATTTTATGAAAACTAAAGTTTTTCCAAAAATATGAACTGGATTTCCAAAATATAACAAATTTAGTATACTTCCACTGTAAAATGTGTTTTGGGAAAAATAAATTAATTAAATAATGTTTTCAATAAAAGTTGTATAAACGATAATGGGTTACAAAGCTTCAATGAATTTGCACTGTTTTCAAAACCCCTTTATGGTAACATTACCAGATTCGGCCATAACGTCTAGGCCGGGTTTGGGGTGTTACATGAATAATTAAATGTAATATCTTTTGCTTGGATCTATTATCGGATTGAGTAAAGGGTGTTACATCCCATTTCTCATCCAAGTCCACCTATCCGTGTTGCTATCATAATTTTTCTCTAAGGTTGATTCCTTTTTGTTCATTCTTGTTTGTAAATCTTTGATCGAGTTCTTTCAAATCTATTTTCACTTAGAGTTTTTCCCTAAGGTCAATAGCATGAATGGATTTTGTACTTCTTGATTGAACAAAGTGAAGGTTGTTTGTGGGTACCAAGGAAACATCGAGGATAGGTACCTATAGGACTAACATCCTTGAGAGTCCAAGTTTGTCTTCCTATTCATGTTGTGAATTGTTACTAGCTTCAGTTTGGTTTTATTTTTAATCTAGTTCCTTGAATATCTAAGTAAGGTTTTGGTGCTAGTTACATAATTGTGTAATCATATCGTCTTGTTGGTTTTGAATGGTGGGAGTAAAACTTCTTACTTCTATTGGTTTGAAAGTCTTACAAACCTAGTGCAAGCCTTTCTCAATAGATGTTTTGGTGGCTTTGAGCAAGCCTTTAGAGTATGCCTCTACTACTTTCTTTGAAAGCATGGTGCCTTAAGTTTGACTTTCAATAGAAGCATCAAATGTTGCTGATGAAAACGTCTGAGAAACACAACAAGAAGAGTGTTAATATTCAAGAGTGGATAACATTAGTAACCTTGTGAGAATAGATAACAAATGGAATTAGTAATAGAGAAGGAAAAGAGTTCGAGATTTCCTAGGTGTGAGATGTGACCTAGGGTTTGAAAGGGGTTGAGGAGGAGGCCCTAGAGACAAATTTGTAAACTCCACTAACTCATTGAGAGAACGAAAATTTAGAATGAGTTGAAGAATAAGCGAAAAAGATCTAAAGACTGCCATTTGTGGTCTAAAGGGGTTGAGAGAGGACCTTGAAAGGGCCTATAGACTCCTCAGACTCATTAATAGGAGGGTTGTAGGTTCTTGTAGTATTCGAGGGGGTGAACCTTGGAAGTATGGAATAGAAAAGTAGGGCGTGCTCCTTAGAATCTTCGGTCTCCTAGAGGATAATGGACTCGAACTTCTTTGGTGTAAAGTTTCAAAAGGGAGAGAAAACAAAAGTGGTGAAGAGAGCTTACAGGGTCTAAGCTTAAAGGTTGGTGTTGGAAGGCTTTAAGGCTTGGAGAGGCCTAATCTTGGGGTTTCTATGTGACTTGTAAATGTCTTGGACTACTTGAACTCGTATTAAGGTTTGAGGATCTCTTGGCTTATGGTCCCCCAAGTTACTTGGATGAGAGGTTTTAATGAAATGGAGGGATTGTTTCATGGTTTGCATATGGTAATTAAGGCTTATGAACTCCTCGAACTCTTTTCTTGAACATGTGAGAAAGGAACCATAGTTAGCATGCTCCAAAGGTTTTATCTTCGAGACATATTTCGATGCTCAAGCTAGACATGTGACCAAATTTGAAAAAAATAAAAAGAGTAGAAAGAGACTTTATGATTGGATAACTTATGAGATGATTACAATTGAAAAGAGTGCTACATATTTAGAAAATGTTCTCTAACAACTTGCATGACATGAGTCTTATTTTTATTGGAGGCTTAAGAGCTGCCCTATGTTATGCATCTCTTGAAGTCTTAGGAGGTGCCACCTATCATGTGTCTATTGGGGCCTTTAGAAGATGTGTTAGTGGAGATATGAAATGCTTCTTCAATCTTGAATCAAAGGATTCTCACCTTATTTGAGGATTCTTCTTTGCTTCTCGGGTTTTGGGCCAATTCTTTAATTGTCCCAACAAGGGGAAAATCACTAGAAAATCAAAATAAACATAGAGCAATACATATCTAATTCATCATCCCCGTATCTAATTTGAGAAATTAACATATGTATACTATCCACATAAAGCTATTTTGAGAATTCTTTAATTAATTAAGCTCATGAAATAATTAAATAATCCCAGCTTATCTATATTTTTTTTTCATGATGAAAAATAATTTTATCTTGATAATTATTTTTTTAATAATATCATTTCTAAAATTTAAATTTCTTAATTAAATAATGTATCCTTCAATTGGACTCAACACTCATTAGATAAGCTTACTCATGTATATATATAGTCATTCTAAAATAGGGTTTGTTCTATTTTAGTCACTTCAATTTTTTTCTCAATTCAGCCATTCTAAATAAGATAATTATGAGAATTAGTCATCGACATTGAAATTTTTGTTTTCTTTTAACAGATTGCTGATGTGGCACATCAGCAAATTAAGTGACTGGCACATGACTTTTTTTGTTGACTTTTGAGTAAAGCTTAGGGACCTCCCTATGATTAGTCCTAAACTTTATAGAGAAGTTTCTAAACTTTAATCAAAAGTCAACAAAAGAAATGCCACTTGTCAATCTCTCAATAGGTTAATGTGCAACATCAGCAATCTGTTAAAAGAAAATGAAAAATTTAACAATAGCAATTAATTCGCATAATTATTTTATTTAGAGTGTAAATTAAAAAAAGGGTAAATTACACCAACAGTCACTCAACATTGGGGTAGTTGACAAAACAATCACTCAAGTTTCAATCCAATCACTCAACTTTCAAAAAATAACAAAATAGTCACCACTACCCATTTTCCATTACAGACCTGGAATACCATTTTTCGTTACAGACTTCCATTTTCCATCCCCCTCTCTCCTCTCTCGCCCTCTTCCCTACCATCCCTACTGCTACTCTGGTTCATTCCCTCTCTCCACTGTCCCTTCCCCTAGTCTGATTCTTTCCCTCTCCCCCACCATCCCTCCCCCTACCCTGATTCTCTCTCCCTCTTCCCCACCATTGCTTTAATCGAACAAGCCCCTTTACTTTTTTGCAAACCTCCCCACCATTTCCCTCTCCCTCTCTTCCCCCTATTCTTTCTTCACCATCATCCCCACCCCATTACCACTGTCGCCGCTAATACTGCTCTGTTCCATTGTTTTGCTATAGAAACAATGTTCTTTGACGACTAGTTGGAACTGGTATGGGTGGTCTAACAATGTTCTTTGACGACATCCAAAATCTGATAGAGAAAGGCTATAGAAAAATAACACCATTCTTCATTCCATATGCTATAACAAACATGTCATCTACCTTGCTAGCCATTGATCTTTCTTTTTTTCTCTGCCATTTTCTCCGAAACCAAATGGAAATTATGTTGGTTTGTAATCGTCAATGTTATTTTTTCTCAAAGATGCTTTCTTTTTTTCTTTTTTTCCCCTCTATGATTATACTTATCATTGGAATCTTCAATTTGGTTTACAATATTATTCTGATTAATTGAATCATTCTTCATAAATTATGTTTAACTAAACAATTTCTTGGGGATTTTCGCTACAAAAACTTGTAGATATTTTATAGTTTGCAAGTTTTTGATGATTTGGTCTGTTTTAGTTTCGATACGCCATTTTAGGATAAAGGATGCTTAGCTTTTTAATCTGCTAATTAATGTTAAACCTTAAAACTGGAAATTTCCCCAGTTTTCTACTAGAAAGAAAGGAAAGAAAAGAAATTGGTATAGCTGTAATTAGTCCTGATAAAAAGTCCTAATGGAAGCCAATATCACAAAAACCAATTCACTCAGAAAAAAAGATATAGAAGAAGAAGGAGGTTAAGAAAAGAAGAGTGGAGGTTTCATTTAGGGATTTTCATTATTGTTGCTTTCATGGTTGAATCTTGGGTGATGGCTATGATATTGGGTTTTTTTTTTGTCCTTACCATTGGTGTAAGGAACATGCTTCTGCTAGAGTTGTCTTCTTTCTTTAAAATTTTACCACATATAGCGTTGGTTGATGCTAGTTTTGTAATCATGACTGTCTAGTTCTTGCTTCATTGTTGCGATTAATTTAAGATGACTGGTGGACAGGGTGATTAAAACATTTTCCCCATATTGTGCAATGTCTTTGGAAATAGGATTATGTTTCAACTATCTTTGACAACTTGGCTTGAGGGTTAGCAAAGGAATGGTGGGGAAAAGGGAAAGAATCAGTGTAGGAGGAGGGATGGTGGGGAAGAGGGAGAAGGATGGGAGAGGGGGATGGAAAATAGAAGTCTATAACAGAATATGGTACCTCGTTACGTCTACAAAGGAAAATGGTTAGTGGTGATAGTTTTGTTATTTTTTGAAAGTTGAGTGAGTGAATTAAAATATGAGTAACTGTTTTGTCAGGTATCCCAAATTTAAGTGACTATTGGTGTAATTTATCCTTAAAAAAATTAAAATTTTATTTTAGAATGTAGTTTACCTGTGTATATTACTTGTGTGTCCCACGAAAAAAGCCTTTGGTTGTGCAACTTTTCTCGCATCCTGCATGGTAATGCAAAGGACATGGGATATGAAATTATATATCCGTACCATCTTCAGGAGTTTTGACTTTTTCGATGCTTTGATTCTGACTGTCGAAGATGCCACATGGTAAGCACATGGCTTGCCTTGCCTACGCCTTCACATGGAAATTTACTCTACATTTTTTTCAATCTTATCTCAAATGTAAAATATAACTTTTTATTTAAATTTCAACGTTGTTAAGATCAACCAAATCTAGTGACATAATTATTCTACTGCTTGTAATTATTTAATGAACAACAAATGAAATACTTGGCCTACTCACTAATACTCTAATTTAACCTTTTTCCGTTCCAATACAAATCATACTCGTTGTAATTTTGTGTATTTAAGTGCGTACAAGCCTCGTTTATATCCTTTTGCTTCTTTTTTTCCTTTAAATATCTTCTTTCCTGCTCAATAAGTTTAGAATAATATGTATAAATGAAATGCAGGTTACTAGATTCTGTTTCAATATAATTTGCATGTGTTTCCACATCCCAACCAAGACGGGCTGGCATTGCAGAGCCAGTGCTCTGTGTGCATGCAAGCTTGATCTGCAACATCTTTAATAATTAGTTAATTAATATGCCATAGATCATTAATATTCGCTAATCTCCACCTCACACTGTTTACAATTGAAAAGAAAGAATAAAAAAACAATACCAAAGTATAGCATAGAGTTTACTTTATATAAATGTGAACCTGAGTTCAGATATACAAACAACAAACAAAGAAACTGAAAATGGAAGCAGCAGCTAGGAGTTGGAGAAGAAGCTCTTCACATTCTTTGTTTCAATTCTTCATATTTTCACTTGCCATTCTTCTCCTCATGTTAAACGTTCCAACTGTCTCTGCAAGCGAAACTACCAACAAAGCTTCTCGTAAGACCTACAAAAGCTTCATAAAGAAAGCCTGCAATTCAGCCACATATCCCAGCGACTGCTACAAATCTCTCTCCAAATACGCACCCGCCATTAAAACAGATCCAGAGAAGCTCTACAGGGTTTCCTTATTCGTCACTATAAAAGCTGCTCGCAAAACATCCTCGTCCATATCTACTCTGTGGAGACTAAAGGGTTTGAGTCGTACTGAGCGAGCCATCGTCCGTGATTGTGCTTCAACAATAAGTTATGCCATTGACGAGATGAAGCAATCCTTGACGGTAATGGCCAATATACAAGGCGCAGATCATAAGTCTGAATTAATAGAAAATATAAGGACATGGGTTGCTGCTGCATTGACAGATGAGGGCACATGCACGGATGAATTTGATGGCCAGAAAGTGAGCTACGAAGTGAATAAGAACATCAAGAAGACTGTGTTGAATCTCTCCAAGTTGACCAGCAATTGTTTGGCTCTTCTCAATACTCTCTCTAATCGTAGCTAATTAGAGCACTACTACTGCTCACTGTTTACCTTTGTACCTTTCACTTAGTACACTTTTTTTCTCCGTATACCTTCGGCAGTTTAAATGAAAATTTCCAATCTTTTTGTCTCAACAGTGTTTGCATGCACCAATATTGTGATTTGTGAATACGTTTCGTTGTTCTTGGCCAATGATATTAACATTTTCTTGTATGAATGACATAAATTGGAAAATGTTGCTTGGAAGATGTAATACCAATGGAGTTCATGATCATGGTCAACCTTGTTTAATTCCACCATTATTTTTAAACACGAACACCGCCCCTCTCTTTGGGTTCCCATGTGCCAATACTTCTTTTTCCTTTTTCTTTTCAAGAACAAGAAGAAAATAGAAGTCAGCTTTAAGTAGACTAAAGATTCCATATCGTAATTAGTTGTAATAAATCCAAAAGATTCCACATTTTTAAACTTAAACTGCACATGATTTATTCTCCAATCCCGGTGATATGCTAATATATATTTGAAGGTCGGTGACATGCAAATATATGATTTTACGATTATTAAGCATTTCCATTAATTTCGCATACTATTATTGAATTATGTTTAACTTGTAATTATGTAGTCAAATTAGATTGTTCAAAATATATATTTAACTAGTTTTTTTACTTATACGATGCATGTTAAGGTATAAAAGCATGGTTCACCATGTGCTTCAGCTGCTAGTTAGGTAATTCTATTATGAGCACTTGCTGCAGCTGCTAGTTAGGTAGTTCTGTTATGTAGTTAGTTAAGTCAGTTATTCCCAATGTATTTAGCTTACTTTTAGTTAGTGTATCGGCTAAGAGTCAGTCAGGTTGCTTGTTAGACTGAGTTTTATGGCTGATACATTAGTTATCCTTGTATAAATCTGATGCTCAATCCTTTTGGATTATTAGAGCATATGAAATAAAACAAGTAGACCCGTTCTTAACTTTTTCTTTGTTACTATGAGTGAATCAAACATGGTATCAAAGCCAATGAATTTTTTGGTTGTGTAAAGCAGTTTCAGCTAATACTTGGCTATCAAGAAAGTTTCTTATTGAGCATTCTAGTATTGGTCTTCATAGCTCTAGAAGTGTTCTGTGGAAATGGTGGTAGTCAGCATCATTCTTCTTCAAATGTTGCTGAGTAGGTACATTATCACAACTTAGACCCAATGGCAACCTTGTATGGAGTGACCAGAAGAGTTCAATAGTTTCCAAAACATGAGACATTTAAACTGAGTGAGAACTACTTCCTTTTTTGGAAACATCAGATCATGCTCATTCTTGAAGGATATGGTTTGCAAAACTATGTGTTAGGACATGTTATTTTTCCTCAGTTTGTAGCTGATACGTATAGAAACTTGGTTGACAATCCTGATTTCTTGCTGAATAAACAACAAGATAAGTTGTTGGCCTCTTGGTTGCTATCTATTGTGTGTGATGATGTTTTAGCTTATCTAACTAGTGCTAGTACTAGTTTTGATGTATGGATGATAATTGAAAGACGTTTTTCTAATCGATGTAGCATTAAGATTTCGAGTCTAAGGCATATGCTTTACTTTCAGAAAAAAGGTCAAATGACTGCCAAAGAGTACTTATCCAAGATAAAAAAAAAATGTGTGATGTTTTGTCTGCAGCTGGAAGTGTTATTTCTGATCAAGAACAAGTAATCATCATTCTTGCATGTTGGATTTGGTGCCTTGAGTGTAGTATATTCGTTTGTAAACTTGTACTTTTTTCGAACAGATTGGTTAATAAAACAAATTCAGTGATTACATTAAGATACTTTGTATAATTTTTCTCATGTAGTTTTTACACGTAAAGCAAAATATTGCTCACTGGTTGTCTAATGTTTAAGCTAATACTAAGAGATATTACGTGGTTGGATTGTAATACGGAAAGACATTATATTAGTAGATGAACCTAAACATGTCCTTAGTCTAATCGAAAATGAGCAAACCGATTGAAAGACTAATATGTCGTCTATCACGTCCAATTGGGCAGATGCTTTGTCTATGACATCGAAGAAGATTACTCCTAGAAGATAGATACATAGATGTGACTGAATGGACTGACAGTATATCTTATTGGACCAAAGAAGAATTGATCCTTAATCCATTTATAGATTTATTCACTTGTGATGTTCATAGTGTGACATACCTAAATCCTGAGTGGATGGCAAATTATGCATGTGTGACTCATATACTTTGATGTAAGTAAAAGCCTAAGTTTAAATAGATAAGGAACCGAAAGCTGGTGCGTTGGATATATGAGTTCTATAGTATGTAGTGTCATTCATAATAATGGAATTCATAGCTCAAGACATGGGTAAATGATATCCTCTCATTGGCATTATATGGTTGATGAAAAGTAAACGTGGTCACGAGTCATTCGTCTTTGTGATGAATGACTTGATTACTATTTGATAATAATTAACTTTTCATTAAGGAATATGTAATGGTTACCATGAGATAAAATAGAATCATATTGGGAGAATAGATATTATCCCAAAGCAATTAAGGATATCCCATAAGGGTAACACACTTATGACAAGGTCAATGGACGAGCATTGATCAAGTTGCATTGATAATGGTATGTTGTTAGGGAGAGCTCAGTCAAGATACTATAGTGGAATGACTACATGACTAAATGAGTTTATAATTGATAGGCAAAAAAACTAGAACTCAATTATAAAGCATTTGAGTCTCAATAGCATATGTCCAATTGGTCCCTTTGCTAGCTCGTTGAAACCGTAAATGAATTGCATGTTGAATCGAATAAACAAAAATAAATAGAAATGGTGAAAATGGATAAATGAGAAACATTTGGAAATGATTATGGTTTTCTCCAAAATGAAAATGAAAATAGAGAAATGGAATCATTTGGAAATAAATGTGGTTTTCTCCAAAATGAAAATTGTAACACCCTTACCCGCATTCAATGCCGGAATCGGATATGAGGCATTACCGAACTTAACTTGCTCAAACACACAACATCGAGCCATAAAATTTCGTTTCAAATTAAAACTTTTTCATTCATATTCATAACATCCCTATTATGGGCCTACGAGACCCTAAACATACATATGGAATGGTTCGAGATTAAATCGAAAAATTTTATACACTTAGAAAATTTTTGCTTAAATTAGGGCCACACGCCCGTGTGGGCAGGCCGTGTGGTCACACACGCCCATGTTCCTAGCCCGTGTGGATTTTATTTTCTAATTTGAACCTACAGGGGTTTTCACACAGCCGGACACATGCCCGTGTCCCTCACACGGCCATGACCATCCCGTGTCCTTGCCTGTGTGTGAAAACCTTGACATTCTGTTTATGATGTCATCATCTCAATAAGGTCACACGGCCAAGGCACACGCCCGTGTCCTTAGACCGTGTGTCAAATTAAATTCCTAATTTTAGGTGAAGACTTCACACGGCCTAGGCACACACTCATGTTTATGGCCGTGCCTCCCACACGGCTGAGACACACGGCCGTGTCTCTGCACGTGTGTTTACTACTGAGCATATTGACTTGTAAACCTAGCATGCAAGGGGACACACGGTCAATCAACACTCTCATGGGGTTGGCCGTGTGTTACACACGGCCTAGACACACGCCTGTGTGTCTACCTGTGTGGACATTTGAAAGGCTATCTATCAAGCCAAATGCCACCCTACGCAGCAACCATACTTATACCAATTCAATCCAACATGTATCATAACTATAAAGCACTACTAGAGACTCAAAATCAAGACATCCATACAAGCATACACTTAATAAATATCATCATAATTGCATATAAATAAACTTGTCAAGTATTGACCCAATTCCAATGACCACTTACAAAATGAACTTGATAATATTAATAGCCAACACTTTGGCTAACAAATAACCAAGCCCTATACATGCCATACTCAAAATGAATCTAACTTGGCTATACCAAAGAGTAGTCGGTAGCGTGATTTTCGAACTCTGACATTCCACGTATTCTCGAGCTAGCTTGGCAATACTACAAGGACAAGGGAAATGAGAGGGGTAAGCATAAAGCTTAGTAACTTTGCATGAAATAAGTAACAACATAAAAGCTCATAATGTCATCCATCCATTGCATTGAATAAAACACAAAGTCTTAAGCTCATTGCCATAACTTATTCATCCTTACTCTTACCAATTACATATCATATCTTAAATAGTATACATTTCTCGTGAATCACTCACGTGTACCTGTAATCACTTCATCACATAGCTTTAGCACTAATCTCATCTCTATTATGAGCTTAGTTGTTTATCCATTGATTTCACCTGGAATACTCGGAGTTTCATATTATCATCATTCACATAAATGCGACACCAATGCCACATCCCAGATGTGGTCTTACATGGGATTACCTTTAAATGCTGATGCCATATCCTAGATATGGTCTTATACGGGATCTTATATAGATTGTCGATGCCATATCCCAGATATGGTCTTATACGATTCTCATAATCGATATCGATCCCATATCTCAGATATGGTTTTATACGGGATCTTAATTTGGTGCTGAGGCCATGTCCCGGACATGGTCTTATACGGGACCTTACCCATATCAAGTCTTGTTGATATTATTCTCTCATTTATTAAAGTCCAACTGGGGCTTCAACAACACAATTCTCATCATTTTCTCATTCAACCTCATTTCTCAAATTCATAGAAATATTATACATCTTCACAAATATCAACATTTTAAATCATACATACATGGTGTTGAATTTATTACACACAAACTTACCTCGATTTCAAAATAGGCCAAATTGCCGATTTAGTCCGATACCTTGCCCTTTCCTCGGTCAAGGTTAATTCTTCGTTCTTCTTGATCTATAATAACAAATTAGCTCATTTAATTATCACATTAATCAACACACTTCAATAATCACACTTTGGTAAAATTACCATTTTGCCCTCATACTTTCATAAAATGACTATTTTACCCCTAGGCTCGTAAATCGATTCTAGTCAAATTTCTTCTTTTTACAAGCCTAGATGAACATTTATTACTCTTATGGAAACCTTCAATACTCATTATTTCACACACTTACCACATGTTTTACAACCTTCACAAAAAGGTCCTTTTAGATGTTTTCATGGTAACACCTTTCACAAAAGTTGTTTATCTAACAACTAAGACTCATTTTTTTCCATAAAAATGCAGCAAACAACTTAAAATCTCACATGGAAAAACTCTAAAATTTCAATCATTTTGCAAAACAGTCCCCTCTTTAGCTAGTTTAAGCTTTAGGGGTTCCAAAAGTACAAATATTATCAAGAAATGATCACTAAAACACTTACTTGTAAGGGGAAGAGTTTCCTGAAATTTTTGAGCTTTCAAACCCCTATTTGCTGCTAATTTTTGGTGAAGGAGTGAAGGAGAAAAGATGATTTCTTTTCTTTCTTTATTTTAATATAAAACCTCAATTTAGTCCACCTAACTTCAACAACTTTGACCAATTTTGACATTGTTTGTCCCCTATGGCCGGCCAACCATTACTAGAGGTGTCAATTTCACTTTAAGGGCCTCCAATTAATATTATATAGCTATTAGACATCTTCAGCTTGTAAAATAGAACTTTTGCACTTTATGCGATTTAGTTCGTTTTCGCAATTAAGCATGAAATCGCTAAAATTAAAGCACCAAAATTTTCATGCACCTATATAATCATGCTCTAAATCATAAAATAAAATAAAAATAAATTTCTTCGACCTCAGATTAGTGGTTCCGAAACCACTGTTTCGACTAGCCCCTAAATCTGGCTGTTACGAAAATGACCTGAAAATGAATTTATGTTTTCCAAATTAAATGAAGTTTGAAAATGGAAATAAATCATTTGGTCATAGTGAGCTGTTAAATATAGAAATAATAAATATATTTTCTCATAGATTCTTTGACGGTAAAGTTATCATGATTTTAACAAAATTAGAACTGGGTTGAGAAGATTATTTAATTGGAAAAATATTGAGATGTTTATTTTGGGAAATATAAAAACAAATATCAGGTTGGGTCGAATTATAAAGTATTGGGTTAAAAGTTTAGGAAGTACTTGTAATTGGACCTGATATGGAAGAGGCCCAAAAGCCCCTCATGCTAATAAGGGGGATGGCAAACCCTAGTACTATTAACTATGGTTGTCGCCCCCTAAACTCCTAGATAGACTAGGAGTTCATTTTTCTAGTTGAAATAAACTTCTAAAATACAACAAGGGTTTTACCTCCTCTCCCTATAAATAAATGGCACCGGTAGGGCTATTTACACACAACTTTAAGATATTGTTACTCTGCCCGAAAATAGAGAGAATGTATTCTCAACTATTAAATCTATTCTCTGGAATAACAATTCTTTTAGTTTCTATTTGACAAGAGATTTTTCGTTTTTACATTAAAAGTAAGAAAACTATTTTGGGTTTTGTGTTTGATTTGAATTGTTTGAGCCTATACTCGAAGTAGTTCATGGTACGAGAATAGTGAAAAAGGCCATTTGGTTGAAAGCTGAGAACGAAAAAGATCTGTTTATCTGAAAACATAAGTGGGAGTTTAGTTTAGGGTTTATTGCTATAAATATCATAAGCTGACTCGATTTTCAAAATTTTAGTTTTGCTATGTAAGAAAGCCGTTTTCAAACCAAATTTTTTTCCTACATTGCATACCATCCAATTGAGTATGAGTCAATTCGAGTATTGGCCTCCGCAACTAGTGTCTTTCTTGAACTCTTTGCTGAAATGTTAAATGATTGTGAATCAAGGCTGTAACATCCTAGATTAGGGGTTATGCGTTTGTGCATAATTCATGAGTTAGTAGGTTTTGGCAATGTTTGGAAGTGTATTAAGGGTTTTTAAAATTCTAGGATGGAAGAGAAAGCTTGGAAAAATTATTGGTTTCTAAGTAAAAAGGGGAGCTAGGTAAATGAGGCTTGAAAAGAAACTCCGTGTGAAGCATGACACAAGGAACCATGTGGTAAAATGGCATGTTTTATGAATTATGTATGAATGTGTTATGTGAATTCTAGAAATAAGGAAATGTATGGAAATGTAAGGAAATGTAAGGAAATGTATGGAAATGTATGGAAATGTAAGGAAATGTAAGGAAATGCAAGGAAATGTAAGGAAATGTAAAGAAATGTCTTGTCTTGGAAATGTAGGGAAATGTCCTGAAAATGTATGGAAATGTTAAGTTTAAAAGAGGAAAGTGAACATTTTTGGAAACCTGGAAATGCATGGACATGAACATTTTTGGAAACCTGGAAATGTAAGGAAATGATTCAAAAATGGAAAGTGAACATTTTTGGAAACTTGGAAATGTAAGAAAATGGCAAGTTTACAGAGCCGATCGAAAATTTTAGGAAACTTAGAAATGACCTAGAAATGTCGAATTTTAAAGTTTAAAATAGGAAATTAGGGCAAGGAGGCCTTAAAAGAAAAAGTTGGTAAAATTTGGCACACAAACAGGCTTGGAAAAGTGGCCTAAAGATGTCACTTAGGGCCTCTGGAAATGGCGCCACATGCAAGGTGTTGGGCCTGGGTTCGAATCACTTGGGAAGCAAATAAATAAATTTAATTTTTGCTTCTAGACACACCAAGGTGGACGGCACAAGCATTCTAGAAATAAAGGAGTTTTATTCATATAAATATGTGAATAATAAGAGATAAATAAAGGAGTTTTATTCACATAAATATGTGAATAATAAGAGATAAATAAAGGAGTTTTATTCACATAAATATGTGAATAATAAGAGATAAATAAAGAAGTTTTATTCACATAAATATGTGAATAATAAGAGATAAATAAAGGAGTTTTATTCACATAAATATGTGAATAATAAGAGATAAATAAAGGATTATTTTCTAAGGAGATAATTGAGGAGATAATTGATGGATTAAAGGCTTTTATCTTTTAAATAAAAGAGATAATATTATCAAAAAGAGGAGTAGTGGCCAAGTAAGGGACTCCTAGGCTGATAACTTTGGCTATAAAAGGAGGTCAGGAGGGCTACTCATTCACTTTTGCTTCCTCTTTGCCGAATTTTCCTAGTTCTCTCCCCCTCTCTGCCGAATTTTTCTTTAAGAAAAATCCATCTTTTCTTCTTCTATTTTATTCTCTGTTTCTACTGTCAAAGCCGAATCTTTGTTGATTCTAAGTAAAGGAGCAATCAACTACAACATCAAAAGGGTTTCTTCAACTGTCGAATACAAGGATCAAGGATCTAAGGTAAGATAAATTTATTTGATTAAAGGTTATGATGTATATGTTAGATTAGATCTAACATGAAGATTTCGACAGACATATAGGGCAAGGAATCGTCTTCAGATTTGGAATTTGTATAGTAAGTGATATTCGGCCAAGGCTTAGTTTTGGTATTTGGAATTATTTTTCATTATTTCAAAAGCCGAAAATTCACATGGTTACATGAATTAGTGTTAGCCGATTCCAAGGAAAAGGGATACTAGCAATTTTGGGATTTGATTTACAATCATCCAAATCGGCAAACAAGGTGAGTATTAGTAACACAAATCCTACTAGGATTTGGTTTTCTTTAAGCCAAATAGATTATTAATATGCTATGGCCGAATATAGGAGTTAAAGATCTAGATCGGAAGATCGCTCCTCGGGATTTCAAGGAATCCAATAAGCGAATCAGGTGTGTACCCTTACTAACCTTCGATATTTCATATGGCTATTATTTTAATATATGAATATGTATAAGAATGTGAATGTGGCTAAGTACCACAAATGTGGTAAAAAGTACCCAGGTACGTTTCCTACTTCCGATAGGATTACGAATATGATATATATATATATTGAATATGTAATATGAATGAGAAATAAGATATGTATAAATATTTGGGGCATATGGGATATTTGTGAAAGGGGAAGAGTAGGTGTTGACTTCGGTCTCACCAACGAAGGTGTTGACTTCGGTCTCACCAACGAAATATGGTGATACGGTCACATTATTTGAATATAGTGTCTAATGACACAACGTATATGGGCGATGAGCACGTCGACTGCAGCGACTGCCTTCGATGGTGTGTAGCGGATGGAGGGTTGACTTAGTAGTCACCACGGTGTGAATGGCAGGTACGGGTGGTGTGTAGCGGATGGACCATTAGGATTGGGTTTGGGTTGCATCATCATTTATTTTATATGAATATGAATTTGATTTGAACTTGTATGCCTGATTTGTTGAATTTTAGTACTGTGTGCACATTGAGTCTATTGACTCACCCCGTTGGGGAATTATTTTTCAGGTGATGAGCAATAATGGACCGGGTCGGCAGGAGCTAAAGGTGGCCATGCATCACTTGAAGAATTTATTCAGAATTTGGACTTTATTTAATTTTAGTACTTTTAATTTTATTTTTGGGTTTACTTGGAGTAATAAGGCCATAAGGCCCAGTTGGATTTTCTTTATTTCCGCTTATTCATGTTTGATTGTGTTACAATTTATTTTTAATTAAAGTTAAGAAAAACAAAATTTATTTCTTTCAAAATAATTAACTCTAAATGTTTTGTCACCTTAAATAAATGGGTTTTAACATAAGATAAATTTGTTTTCAACTCAAGCCCAACCCAAACAATATTTTAAAAAAAATCATACAAGTTTTTCCTAAGTAACAAAAGAATTTTGAACCGGTTTACTTGAGGAACATACCAAATCTGGTCAAAGCTCGTGGGCCGGGTTTGGGGTGTTTCAAAGGCAACTTTAGTTTGTACCTACTCGTCCTATAAAAGCTAATGTGGTTCAATAGTAAAAATCTGGTGAAGTGGATCAATCCAAGAATACTCAGTTCAATAGTGGCTCAAATAGAAGTTACACTCAAGGACAAAAATACTAGTTTAGAGGGGATAGAAGTTACTATCATGAAAAAGGACGTGGGGGTCATTTTTATAACAATCGACCTCAATGTCAACTTTGTGGCCAGATTGGACGTGTATTGAAGAAGTGGTACTATAGGTTTGATGAAACCTTTTCTGGTGTGTCTAACATGGATCAAAGGGGGCTAATGCATGTGAATTATCATCAATTTGTTGATTAGGGCTAGTTTTCTCAGAATTGTGGTGCCTTTCCACAACACTAATGTTATGGTCAATGTGCTTTCAACCAGGTGAGTGTTCCTAGTGCTTCTTATCACATGTGGCAGCTTCAAGTTCATAAAAAGCTTCAGGTAAGCAACTTTCCTCAATCAGGGCCTCCTAAATTAGAGTGTCATTTTACTATTGTCCCTATCAATGTTGGTGAACAAGTTTGGCATCCAGACTCAAGGGCCATTAATCATGAGACCAATGATATCTCCAATCTCAATAAAATTGCTGAATACACATGTACTAGTAAGTTGTTTATGGGAAATGGCACTTGTGTGCCTGTTGCATATGTAAGATCTCATCTATTCCGTCTGGTAAAAAGTCTTACATCTAAAGAATTTCTTCATGTCCCTTTTGTTTGTGAAAAAATGTTATCTGTTGCTTAATTTGCCAAGGATAACAAAGTTTATTTTGAGTGTTATCCCTTTTATTGTTTTGTGAAGGACTTACAAACATGGGCAATTTTACTGGTGGGCTACATTCATAAGGGCCTGTATTGGTTTACTTCCTCAATATAACAATTCACTGCTACTGGTTCTTCTAGTAGACCTTCCAAGTGTACTAGTTCACTCAACCATGTTGAGTTAAATTCTAGTTCAGTTGTTGATTTTCTACACAAAAGCCTAGGACATCCATGTAATAAAGTAATTCATTAAGTAATCATTAGTTGTAACATTTCTACACAAGCACATTTTAGTGTTTGTTCAGCTTGTCAACTTGAGAAGTCTCACTAGCTTCCGTTTTCTACTTCCAAGACTATAGACTCTTCTCTTTTGAACTACTTATATCAGACTTGTGGGGCCTTGCTCATGTAACTTCATAAGGATGTTTGTACTATGTTTCTTTTATTGATTCCTATAATAGGTACACTTGGATCTACTTACTCAAACATAAGTTAGAAGCTGTTGATAAGTTTGTTCAGTTTCAAAAATTTGTTCAAGTTCAGATTAATTCTAAAATAAAAGTGTTTCAATGTCAATTGGGTGGTAAATTTAGATCTTTCTCACAAGTGTTTAACCAATCTTCTCTTCCTAGTCTCATATTTGCTACTCAAACTTCTCTTCCTATGCATTTTTAGACACATGTTTTTCTCAGTTTTGTGTATTTGACTAACAGGCTTCTCACACTTGTCTTACAAGGAAGATCTCGTCATGAGCTATTGTATCAAACCAAGCCAGATTACTTGCATCTTAGGATTTTTGGTAGTTGCTTCTATCCCTATCTTAGACGCTACAACAAGCATAAATCGTAGTTTCAGTATAAGCCATGACCTTTTCTTGGCTATAGTTTCCTTCATAAAGGATACAAGTGCCTTGATGATTCAGGCATAACTTTTGTATCTATATATGAAATTTTTTTATGAAAGATGTTTTCCATTTTCCTCCAGCTTGATCAAGGTGTCTCCATGACATTCAATAACTAATCATCATATTCATCAGAGGTCTTATGTTCCTATTGTATCCTCTGAGAGACCTTTTTCAGTTGTTCCAGCATCTTGGCCTAGTCAAAGTTCACCTACAAGATCACCTATAGTTTCTTTTTCATCTCCTATAAACATTATATCTCTTATCGAGCTTGCTTCAATCTCTACTACTTCTCCTTCAATTGAGTTTGTCTCATACATTACCTTTGATCTTATTCCAGTTGTTGGCACTCAATCTGGTTCCAATGTGCATATTATGCAAACTCGGTCAAAAAATGGTATTTTTAAACCAAAGTTTTATTCAACTGAAGTTTGTGATCGAGATCCCCTAGAAATTGAAGAAGCTTTCACAAGTACTAAGTGGACCAAGGTTGTTTAACAAGAATATGATGCACTTTTGAAAAACAACACCTAGGAGCTAGTTTCTTTGCCTCCTAATAAGAGAGTTGTAGGTTGTAAGTGGATATTTAAGCTAAAAAAGAATGTTGATGGCACTATAGCTCGATATCAGGATAGACTGATGGTCAAAGGGCATCTCCAAGAAGCTGGTATTGATTTCCAAGAGACTTTTAGTCTTGTGGTTAAACCAACCACTATCAGGGTTATTCTAACTCTAGTTGTGACATATGAGTGGCAACTAAGGCAAGTTGACATCAACAATGCCTTATTGAATAAAGACCTTATAGAGGAGATCTATATGGTTCAACTTCTTAGTTTTGAGACACATGATGGTGCTACACCACTTGTTTGTAACTTGAAAAAGGCTCTCTATAGCCTCAAGTAGGGTCCTAAAGCCTTGTTTCACAAGCTCATGGAGCATTTGATAGCCACAGGATTTGTATTATCCAATTCAAATGCTTCCTTGTGTATTAAAACTTTTGGAGAGGTGATTCGTTATGTTTTAGTGTATATTGATGACATTATTGACACAGGCAATCAACCTGCCTTTATGGATGAATTTGTTAAGTCTGTGGACGTAAAATTTTCACTCAAGGATTTGGGGCAACTGTATTTTTCTTAGGCATTGAAGTGACTTACACTATTGTTGGTTTGTTTGTAAATCAAAGGATGTACATTTTGGATCTGTTGAAGAGATGCAAGATAGATCACTAGAATGGTTCTCCCACTTCTATTGTCAGCTATTGTAATTTGTCTGCTCACAGTGGTAGTCTAGTTAATAATGATTCAGAATATAAGACCATTGTAGGTGATTTATAGTACAAGGTATGTCAATTCATGCATAAACCTCTTGATCGACATTTTAAAACAGTAAAAAGAATTCTAAGGTATCTACGAGGTACTATGGATTATGGTTTTTTTTTCAAAATTGCACCTAGGCTGTCTTTGGTTGAACATTCTAAAGCCAATTGGGGAACTGATCTAGATGACAGGCATTCAATAACAGGGTTCTGTGTTTTTCTATGAGGTAATCTTGTGTCATGGGGTTCAAGGAAGTAGCAGGTGGTCTCACGTTCCACTGCAGAAGCTAAGTACAGGGGCTTAGCTCATGTTACTATTGAAATTGTCTGGCTGGATTCCTTTTGGCCTAAGTTAAAGGTCTCTATTACAAGGAAAGCTATTGTATGGTGTGATAATTCAAGTGCAGTGGTTGTGTCAGCCAATCCAGTGATGCATTTCAAGTTTAAACATGTAGAACTAGACTTGTTTTTTGTTCAAGAGAAAGTGGCAGCAAGAAAGTTAATAGTTGGACATGTTCTAGCACAAGATCAGGTTGCAAATGTGCTTACCAAACCTCCATCTGCACATTTCTTCAAAAAATTTAGATCCAGTCTTAGTGTTGTTAGAAAGATGAACAACTACAGACCAAAAGTCACTACAAAGGCCAGCAAATGGGTGAATGTTAAGGTATGAGAGCATGGTTCTCAGCATGGTTCAACATGTGCTTCAGCTGCTAGTTAGGTAATCCTGTTATGAGCAGTTGCTTCAGCTGCTAGTTAGGTAGTTTTGTTATGTATTTAGTTAAGTCAGTTAGTTCCAAAGTAAGTTATTTTCTTTCAGTTAGTGTATAAGCTAAGAGTAGTTAGGTTGATTGTTAGACTGAGTTTCTTGGCTGATACATTAGCTATCCTTGTATAAATGTGATGCTCTATGGGTGAGTGTTCAACCGAATCAAATAATTTTTTTTTTGAGTTAATCGAGTTAACGAATCATATTTTATCATCCAAACGTAATTTGAAAATTTCTCAATTCGAGTCAAGTGAGTTGGAATTTGAATAAAATATATTTGTTCGAGTTAAATTAAAAAAAATGACTTTGGGTCTTTGTAACCACTGTCACCCACCGTAATCAAATTTGCCGACCGTAATCAAATTTGTTATTAATTTTTATCCCTTCATAATTTATTTATTAATCTTTTATATACGGGTTAGCTTATTTGCTTACTTAATTGCTTCAATTATCTTCTGATTCTTGTCACTATATATTTTGAAATTGAAAAATATATTAAATGTAAAAAATGTGATTTTTTTAATAAAAGTTATCTTAAAGAAATGTGATATTGATACCAACATAAAATTTTAACATGAATATTTTATGGGATCATTAATAATTCAATTTTAACATAAATTTATAAAGATTCAATATGATTAAACAATTCAATAATATAAATAGTAAAAAATATGAAATTTAATTTAATAATATAATAGTAGATATAAATAAAATTATTACTATTTAGGTTTATGAATTTTTTTGGATGATTTTGATTTTTGATTTGGGCATAAAGGGTGAGAAGTAAAAGTTTAAGGTAAAATAAGAAGTTTTGGGGGTTTGGGGAATAAAATTTTGGAAGGAAAATAAATGGGGAAAGTAAAACTTTGGGGAGAAATATTCAAAAACAAATTGGGGGAGGGGGGGAGGGGGATGGCTTTGGGGTAGATGAGGGGTTGGATGGGAGTAACAAATTGGGAGGGGGGGGGGAGGGGGATGGCTTTGGGGTAGATGAGGGGTTGGATGGGAGTAAAAGTTTTGGGGGGAAAGTAAAAAGGTTTAGGGGTTTGGGATAAAAATATAAAATATTATAGTTTAGTATTCGGTTTATTCAAATTATTCGAGTTATTTGAATTCGAAAACTCAACTCGATTTGAACTCGAAGTTTGAAAAAAAAAATTGAGTTGACTCGAATAACTCAATTCGTTTAACTCAAAATTTGAAAAAAAAATCAAATTTTTGGAATCGAATCGAGTTTTGCTCACCCCTATGATGCTCGGTCCTCTTGGATTATTAGAGCAGATAAATAAAACAAGTAGACCCGTTCTTTAGCTTTGTTTTGTGAGTGAATCAAACAATGATTATATGAATTAATTAAAATAGGTTAAATTATTTTTTAATTTTTTTTATAAATTTTATGACTAATAGAATAAATAACTTTAAACATAATATTTCAAAATATATATCTTAAAAATTAATAAGTGATACTATTTCACCAAATATAAAATAAATACTTGAATGCAATAAATAAACGATATGATTATTTTATTTTATTAATAAGATTTAAGGAAGAAAATCACATTAAAAAAGTATATATGATTGTATTTTGTTATATAAATCATATAAATTATTCTTCATAGCTATACATTTTAGTTTTCTCGGCCCATTTGTTATTGAGATACACAAATTTGCCGAGCATATTTGTGGTCTACATGTTTGTATCCTTACATAATCAAGCATTGTTCATAAAATAAACGCTAGCAAAACTCTATTGATGCTCTCCTCCTGCACATTCAAAATTAAATCATTGCATCTTCGAAAGTACGACTGAATTATCGTCGTAATAAATGAAATACTTGGCTTGGCAAGTACCCCAAGTTTTGTACCCATAAGGATATTACGTGAAGAATTTAAATTGAGTTACATCTCAATTAAATGCTTGTTTTGTCAAACAAATCTAGAATCATCAATTTAAGAGTTAATGATACATAAAATACAAATTAATCTGTTTTTATATACTTTTAAATAGTTAATATAAATAATGGTATTTTAATAATTTTGACTATCAAGCATAAAAGTAAAAAGCATTTAAATCTCAACTTTTACGTCTAAGTAGAAAAATACTTTTTTACCACAGTTTTGACCCCAAAAGTCAGGTGCTCTTCATTACTTCTGTAGTGGAAAAATATTTTTAGTTTCCCAAACATAATGAAAAACGGGTCTAAATAAGATTGTTCTTATTAGTATGATAGATTAACAAGTGAATGAATTTTAATGTAAGATTAACTAACTAACCTAAAACGATCTCAAAGGAACTTTCGAATTGGATTCAAGTGTAGTGACCACTTGAATGTAATGAATGATTTGGTGATTCTATACTTAATCAATTTTTATGAATATGTTTACACTACCTCTATACCTTAACATCCGCTCATATGCTTCGGATATATATATGATCTCTAAATCCCAATTTTCTAATTTAGACTTTAACATACAATGACTCTCTTGATACTCGGTGCTCCATATGCTATTAAATTAATTGATGGGTCAGCTCTTGTATGTTCCCTAAACTAGCCCTTAGCTTCGATTGTCAACATCAAGTAGCATTAAGTTCACCTAATTAACGAATGCAACATAATCATATCAATTAACAAGTATCAAATCACCTCACATTCAAATCAAAGCATTGATCACATGGCAATTTTACTAGACAATAGAATTAAACATAAAACATACATCAACGTATATCTATCCAACCATAACTGCAATAGAAAATATAAAGGTAAGGTTAAGAAATACTCAAATATGATGGAAGATAGCAAGATCAATGAAGCCCATGCTTAATTCCATGTTTTTTCTTTTCAAAACTTTAACTTCTTTGAGATTGCATAAAGAAAAATGACAAGAACAGTAAAAAGCAAACTAAAATTGATTACAAAATATAAAAGTTTCACAAAAAAAAATGCTAAAACTAAATGTAACACCTAAATACTCGACCTGATTGTCAGGTTCGAGTTACAAGGTGCCATATTCGTTGCCGGAGCAACTATTGATAATTTAAATTCATTTACAAACCATTTAAACATTCAAATTTACAAATACAAGTGTATAAAAATGATACATAACCATTTCCAGGTCTAATACAAGTTTATGAAAGCTTTTTTATTAACCCGAGGTCGAAATAGGACTAGATTGTAAAAAAAAGTTTTGGGTTGAGGTCTGGCCTGCCGTCAAATGTAGTAGTTAATTCAGGTTAATTCTACACTTTAGGAGCTTGTTTTCTAACCAATTTAGTAATAATATTGCATTTTCAGTATTTAGTAGTTAGGATTAAAAGTTAATAGAAATAAATTTTTTTAACACATTTTTTAGTGTTAATGACCTATTAGATTGATGGTCTTAGGTACGGTTCATTTGTGTATTTAAGTGTGCAGGAGGCTTAATTCAAGGCGCAATTAACGTAGGAAATTGGGGTGAGTGATGCACAAGCTTCCTGAGCCATGAAAGCACAAAAAAAAAATGTCCAAAGCCACAAAAATACTATTGTGGCACGACATGCAATGTCTGCGGTGTGACACGCACCTTATGTTGAGCCATGGCAACCCGGTGTTGAGCCATAGAAGCCCTGTGTTGAGCCATAACAACCTTGTGTTGAGCCATAGCTTGAACGTGGGCTACAAGCAAGGATGACATCGACAATCATATTTTGGCAGATTCTCGTAGATTTTTTTCCCTACTTGCACCCAAAGTATCGAGGGCATATCGGGCATAAAGTGCACATATTTTAGCCTATAATAAGTGGCCTCTATACACAAATTAGGGCATCCATCAATCAATCAAACCATCCATTAAGAACAGCTTTTTGTTTTCTTTTCTTTTTATTTTTATTTAGTTGAAACTTTTCTAGTATGATGTTAAGACAATAGCGAGTGGAGATTGTTCCGGATCTGGGCTTCAATATATATTCATGAGCATTCTCCTATCTCTCCTCTTCTCTTCTTTCATTTATCTTTTGTTAATTAGTTGATGAATCATTGTATAAATACTAGAATAGATTATTGTGCTTTATTTATATTTTGCATGATTCGATTAATAAACTAATTCATTTGTTAAGTGATTTTTTATCTGAAATTGGCTATTTATTCAAGAGTTCTTAGCATATTAGGGAGTGACGCCCCTAATAGAATATCGATACAAGTGAGATTGGAAGGGTATCTGGTCGTGTATAACTTGTGCCAAGTAGTTAAACCGGAACGGTATATGTATGCCTAGGAAGAGACTAGAAGTGTGACTTAGGTGGTAATCCTTAGTGAAGATGAACCAGGAGGGTAGTCTTAGCTAAGGGTGATACATAACTCAATCTAGGATAATTAATTATTTAATCGATCATAGGCTAAAGACTCACATTGTCAACACTAGGAATAGGAAAGTCCATTATGTTAATTTAGGTTAGTTAATTTAATTAGTTTAATTAAAATATTAATTTGGATTCGTACTACTAATTCGTGACTTGATTAGATTAAAAATATTTTTTTGTAATTAATTTAATATTAATTTATCCACTCTACAATCCCTTGGGTATGATCTTCAGAATATTTACCAGTTTTTCGTTGTAAACTTTACTATATTACCATTTGATCCATACACTTGCATGGGAAGGAAGTTGACAAAAACTTTGCATGGGGCATCAATCATGAGGATTGAGGCCAGGAAGTAGAGAATCTGGGAACTAAGAACTAGTAAGCTCTTCTATCTTTCTGCATTCGTGAGATTGGGGAAAAGAGAATTAAGGATTTTTGAAATTTTCAAAAAAACTTCTATAAAACACTGGATTTTCGGGTTTTAAAGTTAAATAATGTAACACCCTTAACCTGATCTCGTTTCTATTTCCGTCACCGAATTAGGATTATAGAGTATTACCGTACAAAACAGAACTTCAAAACAGAAAGATAATTCAACTTACAAATTAATTACTAATTACTCAATTTAATCATGAATACAATACACATTTGGGCCTTAATCAATGATCGTGTCAGAAAGTCTTAATATTTATATAATGAATGATCGAGCTTAGAAATTAACTATGACAACGATTGAGGCAAGCGCACCTATCATTTGGTAGTATAGCTATGGCAAGACCGGAAGTATCGTATCCTTAAGGACCAAGAGTACTAGTAATTACTATCTTTCTATTATTTAGCCTAAGAATTAAGGGAATTGTTGTTTAATCTAACTAACTAACTAATTACTAAGCTAAAGATGCTAAGACACAGAGAATGAATTGGAGAGAATACTTTTGGGAAAACCAATTGATTAAGACAATACCCGAGGAAGAATCCACCTAGACTTCACTTGTTATTTAACTCTGAACTAGACGATTTATTCACCTGACTTGATCCGTAGGATTTCCTAATTTATATTAATACCTCTCTCGAGGCTACTAACGTCTAACCCTAGGTTGATTAATTGAAATCTCTTTCTAATAAAAACCCCTAGAATTGCATTAACTCGATCTATGGACTCCCATATTAGGTTTGACCCTAATCCGGTAGATTTTCGTCATCTTATCTCTAGGGTTGCGATCAACTCCGCTTAATTATGCTAGATCTACTCTTAAACAGGGAATTTTCCTCCACTGCCTAAGCACATCAATACTTGAATCAATATCCTGAAATATCAAAGCAAGAATTAAGAACACATAATTAAGAACAAATCAAGTATTTATCATACAGTTCATAAAACAATAACAAGATCCATCTTAGGTTTCTTCCCTCTCAGGTATTTGAGGGGTTTAGTTCATGTTTATAAAGGAAAACATCTCAGAAGAAAGTATAAAACAAAACATAAGAAAAACCTTAAAACCCCCTGAAGGAAATTGAAGGGAAGATCTTCCGTCTTAAGAATGATTCTGACTTCTTGAGATGAATCAACTGGCTGTTTTCGAGTAAATCCCACAATTCGGCCTCTCTGGCTTGGCTCCTCGGCCTACCTGAACGCCCCCTTTTAGGTTGCCCTCTAGGGTGTTTATTTAGGCTTTTGGAATGTCTTTCTTTGCCTCTAAGTATCCTTTTCCGATTAGAATTAAAACAGGTCACGTCCGAGACACGCCCATGTGGCACGCCCGTGTGAATCGAGCCCAGGTCATGTTCGGATCTGCTAAAGAGGCACGGCCGTGGATTTCTCCAGGCCATGTGAATTTCATACTTTGGCCCATTTTCTCCGTTTTTGGCCTGTTTCTCGTTCTTTTCATCCTCCAATGCTCTCCTAAGTATAAAACATGAAATTAAAATATTAGGAGCATCAAATTCCACAATTCTGGGGATAAATCATCTAAAAGTTTGCCAAATGTGGGATTAAAATATGTACATATTACGGTTTATCAAATACCCCCACACTTAAGCATTTGCTTGTCCTCAAGCAAAATTCTCAACTCACAATTAAAAACTTATAAAAAGAATGATCGAGCCTAAAAACTAACTATGACAACGATTGAGACAAGTGCACCTATCGAACAGTAGTATAGCTTAGCGGCAAGACCTGATAGTCGAACCCAAAGAATCTAAAAGTACTAATACTAACTTTCTTTCTATTATTTAGCCTAAATTACAAGTGAATTATTTATTAAATCTAAAATTAACTAACTATTACGCTAAATATGCAAAGACAAAGAGAATGAATTGGGGAAATGCTTGTGGGAAAAACCAATTGATTAAGACAATACTCGAGGAAGAATCCACTTAGACTTCACTTATTATTTAACTCTGAACCAAGCGGTTTATTCACTTGACTTGATCCGTAGGATTCCCTAATGTATATTAATACCTCTCTCGAGGCTACTAACGTCTAACCCTAGGTTGGTTAATTGAAATCTCTTTCTAATTAAAACCCCTATAATTGCATGAACTCAATCTATGGACTCCCATATTAGGTTTGACCCTAATCGGCAGATTTTCGTCATCCTATGTCTAGGGTTGCTATCAACTCCGCTTAATTATGCTAGATCTACTCTTAGACAGGGTCTATTCCTCCTCTGCCTAAGCACATCAATACTTGAATCAATATCTAGAAATATTAAAACAAGAATTAAGAACACATAATTAAGAACAAATCAAGTATTTATTATATAGTTCAGAAAACAATAACAAGATCCGTCTTAGGTTTCATCCCCCTCAGGTATTTGAGGGTTTAGTTCATAATTATAAAAGAATACATCTCAGAAGAAAATATGAAACAAAACATAAGAAAAACCCTAAAACCCTAAAACTTGAGATGAATCAATTGGTTTTCTTCGAGTAAATTCCACAATTCTGGCCTCTCTGCTCGGCTCTTCAGCCTAACTGGACCCCCCTTGAAGGTTGGCCTCTAGGGTGTTTATATAGGCTTTTGGAATGGCTTTTTTGCCTCTAAGTACCCTAGTCTGAATGAAATTCCTCTTTGTCATGGCAGGGACACGCCCATGGCACATGCCCATGTGAATCGTGGCCAGGCCGTGTTCGAGTCTGTTAAGGTGGCACGGCCATGTGGTCTAGGGCCCAGGCCGTGTCGATTTTGTGATTTGGCCCATTTACTCCGTTTTAGGCTTGTTTCTCGTTCTTTTCATCCTTCGGTGCTTTCCTAAGTATAAAACATGAAAACAAAGGATTAAGAGCACCAAATTCCATAATTCAAGGCTTAAATCATTCAAAAGTATGCTAAATGTGAGATTAAAATATGTTTATATTACGGTTTATCAGGGTTCTAAAGATTCAAACAATCAACGTCATAGTTTTTATAGTACGAAAACATAGGTGTTTCCCCTTACCTAAATAATTAACTTTGATTTAAAATCGACAAGGGTTGACATCCTTACTAAAGATTCACTCAAATCACTCAAAAGTGTTTAAGGTTCAAAATTAAGCACTCAAAAGTTGAACATGAAAAGTTAATCCCATAGGCTTGCATGAAAATCAAATCTCCATCACTATAGAATGAAATGATACACAAACCAAAAGGTCTTTTAAGGGTTGTAACGTGGCTTTGGTTAAAGGTGTGGATAAAAACTGAATTAAAGGGTTAGAATCGAGATTGAATTGACAAATTACCTAACTTAAAAAGGTGAACTAAGACTCGAATAATTACATCAATTAAAATTTTTATAACACGATCTTCTTCTTAAGATGTAGAATTTAAACGTATACGCTCATAGAACTAATAATGAGTATACTTTGTGTTATTTATTTATTTATTTTAAGAACAAACCAAGTATCTAGATTCTAACAATTGAAATGAAGAATGTAGTTAGGCAACTGATCAAATCAAATCTCGATATAAGGGAAGTCAAGAGAAATGGTGATAACAAATACAAGATGGTTTTTGGGTTAATATTAGTCGGTGAGTCAATAAACGGTTTGTTAAGATCAAAGGGGTTCACTAGGGGTTAATTATGAAGGTAGGCTTTTAGTGGAGTAAGTGGGTTAAATCCTAAGTGCCTTTATCATCTCGTACATCAAATGAATGATGTGGTCTTGACATGTATAATCGAAGCAAGTTCTAGAATAACAAATCAATGTTGACACACTCATAATCAATAAAGTGAGCAAGAAAAGAATGTATGCTCTAAAAGGCTCAAAATCTCACAAAAAATTATGGGTTTTTGATACCAGCCTTGTAAATTTCAAACTTCAAGGTAATAATTAGATTCAGGTAGACAACCTAACAAAATTTTAATTTTTTTGAAAATAGACTCATCATGCTTGATTCTCTAGTCTCCTAAAGTTTAAATCATCAGTGCACAATTATCAATGACTTAATCCAAAACATATAAATAAAAATCATGAATCAAAGGAAATTTCATTCTAATAGTAAAAATGTGGAAATTTACTTAAGAACAAGACATAATTCAGGGATGTGAGAATAATGCAAAAAGTTAGGAACTTTCCAAAATAAAATTCACCCCCCACACTTAAAATGTACATTGCCCTCAATGTACAAAGATATATATAGCATGAAATCATAAGAGATAGGGAGAAGTGAAACTTCCTGAATTTTGGATGTTTCCTTGAGTTGGAAGTGTAGAAATTTGATTCGGAGGTGAAAGATAAGTTGGAGGAGGTGTCTTTGGTGGTGGTATGGTGGCCACCAACAATCTCTGCGCTAGATGAAGAAATTGGGAAACTCGTGAAGAATTAGCCAGGAAATAATAAGAATAATTCAAAATATACTAATAATATATTTAAAGAAAAGAAAGATAAAAAGAAAGAGTGTAAGAAGTAAAATAAAATTAAAGGAAAAGATTAATGGACTGAAAAGTCCTTATCGTTAGATGGTTTGCGAGGTGGGTGTGATTTCTAAGGGCGTGGTGTGGTGATTCCCAAGCAGCCTTTAAAACCTAAAATCAAGATCCTAAAATAAAATAAACTAAATTAAGCATAAGAGAAATAAAAAGAAGGAAAATAAAGGAGAAGGAAAAAGAAAAAGACAATTAAATGGACTCAAATGCCCTTGGCTTGTCAGGTCAATGAAGCGGCTGGCATGAACTCATGTAAGTCGGTCTCATATAGGGAGACTGTGTTGGGGTCCTTTCGCTTCTTCGACATGGTAATGGTAATGTTGGCCTTGCCTTTGGGTATTGAGTGATAGTGGTAAGGATGGTGAAATATGAAGAAAAATTACGGTGGCTAGGGTTGAGAGGGAGGGGGTTTGGTGGAGAAAGTGAGAAGAAAAGGGAGATTATATAGAAGTTGGGGGTCTAGTGATGTCCCACGCTCATGTACCTTGGGCGTGTTGGGTCATATGGCCGTATCGAACGGTCGTGTTGTGCTTCGTTCATTTCTCCCACGCCCGTGTGTAGGTCGCCACGCCCGTGTTGATAAAACAGTGTCAACCACAACTGTATCGCACGGCCATGGTGTTTAGTCGGAGCTCGTGGCTTGAAGATATTTTTTGTCCTATTTCGTACTATCTCTGCCACGCCAGTACGGAAATCCGTGGTGTCCACACAGCCACGGCCACGCTCGTGTGTAATGCCGTGTGGTATGGAAATCTGTGTTTCATTAATTTGGTTAATTTGTAGTTAGTTGCTGAAAGTAAAAAAAAATGAACATAAAAATATGAAAATTAATGAGGTTAGTGTTCGGGTTGCCTCCCGAGAAGCGCTCGTTTATAGTCTTAAGCTAGACTTACATCTCATTCGCATAATTACAGTGGTTTGAGGAGTTAAAAATCCTTTCTCATGCTATCAATTCTATTATCAGTATATAGTCGAGTAGCGTTTACTTTAAAAGTGTCGAATATAGGATTACTTACCTCGACTGTTCCGTAAGGGAAGACATTGAGTACCTTAAAAGGGATTTCTTCATTTATATCAAGGTCTGAGGTGGCGATCCGAGGGTTTGTTTTAGCCAACAATACCTGATCCCTGGTCTGAAATTAGTTTGTCCCATCTTTAGGTTTATCATGGAGTTGCTTCGGTTTTTCTTCGTGCATTCCTAGTTTCTCTTTGAAGTGTGTCTTCCACTCGTCTAGTTCATCGATCTGAAGCCTTCGTTCCTCATGAGTTATTTCCTTGTTGGCATAAGGTCTAGGATCTGGCTCAGTTGTGTAGTTCCGTGGTGCTTCCTGAAAAGAAGGTTTAACCAAATGGTCATTAATAGAATTTATTTTCTCACCTTGATAATTGATGTCCTAGCCGAGTCAAGAGCCTATATAGTGATCGTTTTGTCACCTACACGAAGTATGAGTTCACCTGTACCAACATCAATTTTAGTCCTGGCAGTTGCAAAAAAGGGTCTTCCTAAAATTAAAGGAATATTATTGTCCTCATCCATGTCTAAAACGACGAAGTCTACTGGGAATATGAATTTATCAATTTTCATGAGTACATCTTCAATTATATCCCTAAGAATTCTAATAGTTTTATCAGCTAATTGAATACTCATCCTAGTTTGTTTGGGTTTCCCTAGACCTAGCTATTTAAACATTTTATAAGGCATAACATTGATGCTTGCCCCTAAATCAGCTAAAGCATTATCAACAGACAAACTACCAATTAAGCATGGAATTGTAAAACTCCCTGGATCTTTTAATTTTCATGGTAGTTTATTTTGCAACATTGCTGAGCACACTGCAGTTAGTTCCACATGCGGTTCTTCATCTAACTTTCGTTTATTTGTCAAGAGCTCTTTTAAAAATTTCCTTGAATCTGGCATCTGTGAAAGAGCTTCAAGAAACGGTAAGTTAATATGTAATTTCTTTAAAAGTTTAAGAAATTTACCGAATTGTTCATCTGTGTTGTCGTTCTTCATTGCATTGGGGTATGGTACACGAGGTTGGTATTCTTTGATTACCGATTTTGGTTTGTCATGGCTTACCTCAACCTTACCTTCCTCTACCACATTCTCTTGCCTTAATTTGGGTTCATCTAACCTTTCACTATCATGAGCGGTTATTGCTTGTAGTTGCTCCTTCGGGTTAGTTTCAGTGTTGCTTGGCAGGCTTATTTGTGATCGTTCAGAGAACTGCTTAGCAAGTTGCCCTAATTGGTTCTCGATCCCTTGAATCGATGCTTACTGATTTTTGAGTGCTGTCTCGGTGTTCTGGAAATGAGTTTCTGACACCGCTATAAATTTTGTTAGTATCTCCTCAAGGTTTGGCTTCTTTTCTTATGGGTAGGGTTGCTGTTGGAAACTTGGGAGGGGTTGTTGTCTCTGATTTCCTTGACTACCCCATGAAAAATTGGGGTGGTTCCTCCAACCTGGATTGTAAGTGTTACTATAAGGGTTATTTTGAGGTCTAAAATTGTTACCTATAAAGTGAACTTGCTCGTTTTCAGCGTTCGGGTTATAAGGCGGATATTCTGTATTGTTCATCCCTCCTCCATTCGTGTCACACTGCATCACTGAATGTACCTGCGAAAAACCACATAAACCATTAATTTTTTTATTTAACATCTCTACCTAATTTGATAGCATGGTTACTGCATCGAGGTTGAAAACACTGACGGCTTTTGTTAGCCTTGTCCTCGTGGCTTGCCACTGATAGTTATTCAGTGACATCTCTTCAATGAATCCGTAGGCAGCCTCAGGTGTTTCGTTATTCAGGGTTCCGCTGACGGCTGAATCAATCCATTGTAAAAGGTTTGGACCTGTAGCCACAAGGGTAATCCATGGTGTGGACACCTTCTCAATAGATCTTTGTATCTCTCCCATGCATCGTAAAGTGTCTCTAAATCCATCTGCACAAAAGAAGAGATATCATTCCTCAACTTGGCCGTTTTAGCCCGCGAAAAATATTTTAACAAAAATTTTTCGGTCATTTGTTCCCATGTAGTGATTTATCCTCGTGGTAACGAGTTCAACCACTGTTTAGCTTTGTTCCTCAATGAAAAGTGAAACAACTGAAGAAGAATGGCATCATTAGAAACGTCATTTATTTTGAAAGTATCGCAAAATTCTAGGAAATTCGCCTAGTGATTATTTGGATCTTTATCCTGCAAACCATCAAACTGAACAAATTGCTGTATCATCTGAATTGTGTTAGGTTTCAGTTCAAAATTATTAACAGCAATAGCAGGTCTAACAATACTTGACTCAGTTCTTGTTAAATTAGGTTTAGCATAATCATACATAGTATAAGGAGCATGATTTACGGCCACCACCGGAGGTAGCAGATTATTATCAGCCATCTCTTCGGTAGTATTAATTTCGTTCCCTTGCTCTTTTTCTATGTACTGTAAGCTTCGCCTTATTTCTTTTCTGTTTCTGCGAACGGTACCTTCTATATCGCTGTCAAAAATCAAGGGTCCTGACGGGTTCTTTCTAGTCATAAACTATTAAAACCTATCAGAAGCAAAGGAAAGAAAAGAAAAATTAGGGAAGTAAAAATAAAAAATTAATTGAAAATAAATAAAAATAATGGCTAAAGTAATAAAAATCAATTGTTCCTAATATCTTAATCCCTGGCAACGGTGCCAAAAACTTGATCGTGTCAGAAAGTCCTAATATTTATATAATGAATGATCGAGCCTAGAAATTAACTATGACAACGATTGAGGCAAGCACACCTACCGTTTGGTAGTATAGTTATGGCAAGACCGGAAGTATCGTATCCTCAAGGACCAAGAGTACTAGTAATTACTATCTTTCTATTATTTAGCCTAAGAATTAAGGGAATTGTTGTTTAATCTAACTAACTAACTAATTACTAAGCTAAAGATGCTAAAACACAGAGAATGAATTGGAGAGAATACTTTTGGGAAAACCAATTGATTAAGACAATACCCGAGGAAGAATCCACCTAGACTTCACTTGTTATTTAACTCTGAACCAGATGATTTATTCACTTGACTTGATCCGTAGGATTCCCTAATTAATATTAATACCTCTCTCGAGGCTATTAACGTCTAACCCTAGGTTGATTAATTGAAATCTCTTTCTAATAAAAACCCTTAGAATTGCATTAACTCGATCTAATGACTCCCATATTAGGTTTGACCCTAATCCGGCAGATTTTCGTCATCCTATCTTTAGGGTTGCGATCAACTCTGCTTAATTATGCTAGATCTACTCCTAAACAGGGAATTTTCCTCCACTACCTAAGCACATCAATACTTGAATCAATATCCTGAAATATTAAAGCAAAGAATTAAGAACACATAATTAAGGACAAATCAAGTATACATCATACACTTTAGAAAACAATAACAAGATCCATCTTAGGTTTCATCCCCCTTAGGTATTTGAGGGGTTTAGATCATGTTTATAAAGGAAAACATCTCAGAAGAAAGTATAAAACAAAACATAAGAAAAACCCTAAAACCCCTTGAAGGAAATTGAAGGGAAGATCTTCCGTCTTGAGTATGATTCTGGCTTATTGAGATGAATCAACTAGCTGTCTTCGAGTAAATCCCACAATTCGGCCTCTCTGGCTTGGCTCCTCGGCCTACCTGAACGCCCCCTTTAGGTTGCCCTCTAGGGTGTTTATGTAACACCCCAAACCCGGCCCAAACACTACAACTGGATCTGGTATGTCACTAAGGAAATTTTATAAAAAGATGTGGCACTTTGGAAAACAATTATCAGATTTAAATATTTATACCGAAAACTTAATAATTTATTAAGTCATATAAGATATAAGGTTATAAAATGCCTTGGTAAATTTTAAATAAGAACCGAAATTTCATACATATCTTAGCTTAATTTAAACATGAAATTTTAAATGCTCAGTAGTAAAAGCCCAACATAAAAACCAAAACATAACTAATAATCTAGTGGCCCAAGGCCTTATTACAACGAAATTTAAAACCCTTAAAAATAAAAAAAACAATATTCTAAGTAAAACTTTATGCTAGATCAAGTACTCTCTGGCATGGCCACCTCGTGCTCATCTCCAGCCCGGTCCGATGCACTAGGTGCTACCTGAAATTGTCAAATAATAGGGTGAGTCGCGAGACTCAGTGTGCAACTCTCATGCACCATTAGATTTGGGCCTTAACCCCACAGAACATATAATAGAATATAATATATCAAAAATATATGCAAAGCCCAACCCAAATCCTAGGTTTTCATCCGCTACACGCCACCTTTACCTGCCAGTCACACCATTGGGGATTTCTACAATCAACCCACACCGCTACACACCATCGATGGCAGTCATGCTGCAGATAGCTACTCATCGTCAGATCATGGCCGTAGCCACTACAACAGGTCACGGCAAAAGCCGCTACAACAGGTCATGGCAAAAGCCACTACAACAGAACACTTCCCCTTTTAATAAACCCAACCCCATGCAATCACAGAAGACAGTATACTTATCATATATGTCACCTTAACAGGAACATTCACTTAGGAATGACAGAGATCACTAACCTGGTGATTCGCGTTTACCCTCCTTGGGTTTCAATCATTATGCCGGGATTTCGGCATTTATCAGAATATAACAGATTAATAAATGTATTTTAACAGGCAATCTAAATGGTGTGGAAATGTTACACACCTGGTATCGCGTAGATTTGCTCCCTTAGTCAATATCCTTACTATCAGGATCTACAACCCTTAATCTAAAACCTTGCTCAAAAGCTAGAAGAATACGAAGATTTGGGCTCCCCTACATTCGGCCAAGGGTTAATAAATACCCAAATTTATACGTTAAAAATTAGTAGATCTCCTTACCTTGAAATCCCGAAAGTAACACGATTCGAGTGTTACTGAACTCTGACTTAGAGATTTACGCGATTGACTCCTCTTCAGTTTCCTTCGAGTTTCAGCACAAGCAGATACCACAGAGAGGATTCGGCTTCTAGGGATGAAGATTCGGCTACGATGAGACTTCGGGAATAGGGACTGAACTCTTGGAGATTTCGGCTATGGAAGGGAATATAGGTGTAGTTTCGGCTTTTAGAGAATAGGAGAAGAATAACAATGGGGTCAGAGAATTGGGCTAATCAGGAAATTTCAATGAAAAAGAAAGGGTGAGGGAGATGATGGTTTTCGGCTTTTGAAAGGGAAAAGATGAGAAAAGAAAATAAAAGAGATGGCTTTCAAATTTTCGGCACACCCTCCTTAAGCCAAAACCGAATGTCCCTTTCCTCTCCAACTCTTCAAAATTTCGACTAGCACCAAACTTCTAAGGATAGCTCCTATCTTTCTTCTTTATCTAAATTTCACTCATCCCAAAAGAGACTTAACTAGCTCCAACTCCACCTTTCTTTATCTGCGTATTATCCTCATAATTAAAGCATTAAAATTTCCTAAATAATAGCCTTGTGCCGTCCCCTCCTAGTCCCCTTTTAAGTGCCGAAATTTGGCCCTATAACTTGGGCTACAAACAACCACAATTTGGGCCCTCCTCAAGCACTAGTGACTCCACCCTCTTCCTTCCTTGTGGTGCCACCTAACTTTGGGCCCCAAGCCCAACTTGACATTTTTAACATAGATACCTACTTTTAAACCTTATAATGCCCAAACAGAATATTTTAACTGGGGTCTCAGCCCATTCCTGAGCCCAGTTAGTACCTCAATTCCTCAAATTAAAGTTTTAAGCATACAAACACATAAAATGCACAGACCAATTATTCGGGATGTTACAGTTCTACCCCCCTTAAAATAAATTTCGGCCCCGAAATTTACCTGATCAAATGAGATAGGGATACTTTTGTCGCATAACATGCTCTGGTTCCCACGTTGCCTCCTCTGCGCCGTGGTTTCGCCACAAAACTTTGACCAAAGGGACGGACTTCCTTCTCAACACTTTTACGTCTCGATCCAAAATTTGCACTGGTTCCTCCTCAAAAGATAAATCTGGCCTTACTTCAATCTCCTCCACCGGCACCACGTGTGATGGATCAGAACGATAACGTCTTAGCATCGAGACATGAAACACGTCATGTATCTGTTCAAACTCTGAAGGCAACTCCAAATGATAAGCCATTGGGCCCACACGTTCTAGTACCCGATAAGGCCCAATAAACCGAGGACTTAACTTACCCTTCCGTCCAAACCTCATTACCTTTTTCCATGGAGATACCTTCAAAAAGACTTGGTCTCCCACTGCAAATTCCACCTTCTTCAAAAAGACTTCTGCCGATCAGACGCTTCCTTCAACCGAGCCCGTATTAACTTTACTTTCTCCTCCGTTTTCGAAACTAATTCTGGGCCCAACACCTGACGTTCACCCAACTCTGTCCAACAAATTGGGGTACGACATCTTCTTCCATATAACGCTTCATAGGGTACCATCTGAATACTAGCTTGATAACTATTATTGTATGCGAATTCTGCCAAAGATAAATACTCCTCCCAACTACCCCTAAAATCGATGATACAACCTCTTAACATATCCTCCAAGATCCAAATTACTCTCTCAGACTGACCATCAGTCTGTGGATGAAAAGCGATACTAAAATCTAACCTTGTTCCCATTGCCTGATGCAGAGCCTTCCAAAATCGTGACGTGAACCTAAGGTCCCTGTCGGAAATGATCGACACCGGTACCCCATGCAGTCTCACCACCTCAGCTACGTACAGCTTAGCCAACCTTTGCAGAGTATAGTCCACCCGAACTGGTATGAAGTGAGCAGGCTTCGTCAACCGATCCACAATTACCCAAATCGAATCTTTCTTAGTGGGCGTAAGAGGTAACCCACTAACAAAATCCATCGTGATTCTTTCCCATTTCCATTGGGGAATCTTTACCGACTGCAACAATCCCGAAGGCACTTGATGTTCCGCCTTCACCTGTTGACACGTCAAACATTTGCCTACGAATTCCGTTACTTCTCGCTTCAGACCTGGCCACCAGAATTGCTCTCGCAAATCCCGATACATCTTAACTCCTCCAGGATACATAGCATAAGGGCTACTATACGATTCCCGAAGAATCATCTGCCTTAACTCCCAATCTTTTGGCACACAAATCTTCCCATGGAAACACAAAACTCCATCACCATTCAAACTATAGTCCTCTCCTTCACCATTCTACACTTGTCGAATTCGAGTACTCAAAACATCATCCAAAAGTTGCTTCTCTTTGATTTGTCTTGTCCACATAGGTCTTACTTGAAGTTCAGCTACCAAACAGCCATCTTCATACAGGCTAAGATGAGCGAACATCGCCCTCAAATCCGCTATCACCTTCCTACTCAGTGCATCTGCCACCACGTTAGCCTTACCCGGGTGATACTTGATCGAACACTCATAGTCTTTCAAGAGTTCAATCCACCTACGTTGCCTTAGATTTAACTCCTTCTGGGTAAGGATATACTTCAGACTCTTATGATCCGTGTAAATAACCGACTTCTCCTCATACAGATAGTGCCTCCAAATCTTTACAGCAAACATTATCGCCGCCAATTCCAAATCGTGCGTAAGGTAGTTTAATTCATGCGGTCTTAGTTGTCGAGACGCATACACAACCACATTTCCATCTTGCACCAACACACATCCCAAACCCGTATGTGACGCATCACAATAGACGGTAAATTCTTTTCCCGCCTCTGGCTGAATTAACACCGGTGCTTCTGTCAAAATCTTCTTCAGCTTCTCAAAGCTCTCCTGCTGTTTGTCAGACCAAGCAAATGGTACTCCCTTCCTTAACAACTTAGTTAGAGGTGCCGCAATTGAAGAGAACCCCTCAACAAACCTCCTGTAATACCCTGCCAATCCCAAGAAACTTCGAATTTCCGCCACAGACTTCGGCGGTTTCCAATCCAATACAGCTTCTACCTTCCGAGGGTCTACCCTAATTCCCTCTGCAGAAACCACGTGCCCTAAGAAAGTTACTTCCTTCAGCCAGAACTCACACTTACTGAACTTTGCGTACAGCTGCTTCTCCCTCAGAATTTGCAACACCACACGAAGATGTGCATCATGCTCTTCCTCGGACTTGGCGTAAACCAGGATATCATCGATGAATACTACGACGAACCGATCAAGATACGGTTGAAATACCCGGTTCATCATATCCATGAATGCTGCTGGCGCATTCGTTAACCCAAACGGCATCACCAAGAACTCATAATGACCGTACCGAGTTCGAAACACTATCTTATGAATATCTCTTTCCTTCACCCTTAACTGATGATATCTCGACCTTAAGTCAATCTTAGAAAAGACCGAAGCTCCTTTGAGTTGATCAAATAAATCGTTGATCCTCGGAAGTGGGTACTTGTTCTTAATCGTTAACTTATTCAGCCGACGATAGTCCACGCACATACGCATGGATCCGTCCTTCTTCTTCACGAATAAGACTGGAGCTCCCCACGGAGACACACTCGGTCGAATAAAACCTCGATCCAACAGTTCCTGGATCTGAGCTTTGAGCTCCACCAGCTCCTTCGCGCCATTCGATAAGGAGCAATGGACACCGGAGCTGTACCCAGAAATAGCTCTATTCCAAACTCCACTTCGCGATCCGGGGGTAATCCTGGCAGCTCCTCAGGAAAAACATCTACGAAATCCTTTATTGTTGTTACCTCATCAACAGTCACCTCCTTAGCGTCCAAAGCACTAATAAAAATTAGAAATGCATTGCATCCTTTCCGAATCATCTTAACAGCCTTCAATGCAGATACCACATTGGACAAATAATTCCTTCCTTCTCCTAACACAACCACCTCCCCGCCTTCCGGGGTACTCAACACCATGCGCTTAGTCTCACAATCCAACTTAGCACGATGTTTAGTCAACCAATCCATTCCTAAAATAAGATCAAACTCCCCAAATGGTAATTCCATTAAGTCTGCCGAAAACAGCACCCCTTGAGTCTCTAAAGGTACATCCTTAAATAGTTTGTCCACTACCCTAGATTGTCCTAGAGGACTAACCACAGTCATCTTCCTAGTAGTTGTTTCAGAGTCTATACTTAGGGTCTCAGATATCGAACATGGAACATAGGAGTGGGTTGACCCAATATCAATCAAGGTAAGAAAAGGGTTGTCATCAATAAGAAACGTACCGGTTATAACGTCCGGTGCGTCACCATCCTCTCGACGGCGAGGTGCATAAACTAAACCCGGTTGCCTCGCGTCCACATTACCTGCACCCCTACCAGGTGCTCCACGACCACGACCAGCCCCATTTCCCCCTCTGGCTGCGCCACGACCCCTCGGTACTGGCTCACCACCTCTCCTAGTCTGATCAGAACCTCATCCCGTGGGCTGTACTTGATCCACCTGTGGACAATCCTTAATCATATGCTCCGTGGATCCACACCTAAAACATCCATCGGTTTTCCTTCTGCACTCCCCATAATACGCCTTCCCACATGAAGGACATGATCGATTCTGACCCGTCGGAGCACGAGCTGGCCCATTAGTCCTAGGCCTTTTCTAAAAATTTCCAGATGATCCTGATGGCCCAAAACTTCTCTTATTCTTACTCCGATCCTTCTCCCTTTCTTGTCTTTCCGTCCGCTTCACCTCCTCAGCTATCTTAACTTTCTCAACCAGGACAGCAAAATCTCTCTCTCGCTGCGGTGCTATCGAAACCCTTAACTCATTCCGCAGTCCATCCTCGAACTGCACACAACGTTCATATTCAGTTGCTACCATTCCTCGAGCGTAGCGGCTCAAGCGCAGAAACTCCGCCTCATACTCAGATACGGACTTACTTCCCGGCACCAAATTCAAAAATGCCTTCCTCTGGCAGTCCACATAGCTGCCCCAACATACTTTCCTTGAAACGATTCCATAAAGTAATCCTAGTTAATTCGGTCTGCAGCAGTACCCTCCTTTACCGTGAGCCACCACTGATAAGCCTCGTCTCGAAGAAGAGACATGACCCCTTTCAACTTCTCCTCCACCGTGAAATCCAAATCATCCATTATGCGCTCAGTCGCTTCCAACCAATACTCAGCTGTGTTAGGGGCTACGCCAGAAACACCCCTAAACACTTCCGCTCCGTTGACTCGGAGTTGTTCAGATACCAATTTCCGAGCTCCTGAACCCGTGCCTACCCAGCGACTCTTTTGAGTACCCGCAACATCGCCTGAGATATTGCATCATCTCCGGTCGCCTGATCCCGTAACTCTCTCTCTCTACAGCTGGAGGATCTGGCATTTCGTTTCCTGACCCGTGGCCAGATCCTACTGGCTCAGACAAAGTCATCCTACCCCTACCGCGTCCACGCGGCGGACGTCCTCGACCCCTTGTACTCATTCTTCTGATTGGCGTTTACCTGATTAAGAATTTTATGAATCATTAATTCTTTCCACTGATTAACCACGAACAGTCTTATGAATAGTAATTTTAAGAGTAGTTCTTTCGACTTTGCAACTATATCTACAATTTCAGTCTCAGGTTCGCATCTCCTAATTCTAAAAACTACATACATTCAACAATCAACATACAGACATCATCCATGCATCCACACTCAATACATAGGGGTATTTTCGTTATTCCACTACCCAGGGGTATTTTCGTAATTTTATCCTATAGGGGTATTTTCGTAATTTTCCAAAATAGGGTTCCTTGGTGATTTTGTGAAATAAGGCTATTTTGGTAATTTTTTTGCAATTCAGGGGTATTTTGGTAATTTCGTAATCCCGGGGTATTTTGATAATTTTGAAATCCAAGGGTATTTCGGTAATTATCCAAATCAGGGTTATGTTGGTCCTTTTGCAAATCAGGAGTAATTTTAGTAATTTTTTACAAATCAGGGATATTTTAGTTATTTTGTATATCAGGGGTAATTTTGAATTTTTACAAGTCAGGGATATTTTCAAATCTTTTTTTTAAAAAATAGGGGTATCTTGGAGGGTTTGATTTCAAAGAAAATAGTAGTGTTCAGGTGTTTGTGGGTTTTTGGTTGTTGTCGCGTGTTGTGTGTGTTCATTTTTTCTTTTAAGGAAAAATTCTGTTGACTTTGTAAATCGGGGTATATTTGCAAATCATGGGTATCTTGGTATTTTTTTCCAAAACAAGGGTATTTTAGCAATTTTGCAAAAATAAGGTGGCTGGTCCCTTTCAGGTTTTAATTATAGGTTTTGGCCCGTCAACAAATCCTCGTGGCTAGGGTGAACAGTCACTACGCACCAGGTAGGATTCCAGCGAAGAGGAGGTGAGTCACTAGGACTACTTAAGTACCACGCTCTTCCGGATCCAATCCTAGACATGCGCATGCCTGTTGCCACACCCTAGTCTTGCGACTCGTTCACGGGTTTGTTTAGTGAAATTAAATCTTATGAGATTTAAGGAGTTGTTTAAACTAAGCCTAGAGTCCATCAAGTTCTAATCAATCGTCTACGTCCCATAAAGCCCAACAAGCCCACATATATTTCAAACAATAGTTTAGAATACTTACCTGGTGGACTTGGGCCGGAGACGCAGGTGCCATGCCGAGCTAACAGACCTGTATCATTTATAAATATGCATGTTTCGAAACCCAACTTTAGAAAACGTTTTCAGCCCAAAACCCCCAAAGCCGAGTTTTGAACCTGGCTCTGATACCAATTTGTAACACCCCAAACCCGGCCCAAACACTACAACCGGATCTGGCATGTCACTAAGAAAATTTTATAAAAAGATGTGGCATTTTGGAAAACAATTATCAGATTTAAATATTTATACCGAAAACTTAATAATTTATTAAGTCATATAAGATATAAGGTTACAAAATGCCTTGGTAAATTTTAAATAAGAACCGAAATTTCATACATGTCTTAGTTTAATTTAAACATGAAATTTTAAATGCTCAGTAGTAAAAGCCCAACATAAAAACCAAAACATAACTAATAATCTAGTGGCCCAAGGCCTTATTACAACGAAATTTAAAACCCTTAAAAATAAAAAAAAACAATATTCTAAGTAAAAGTTTCTGCTGGATCAAGTACTCTCTAGCATGGCCACCTCGCGCTCCTCTCCAGCCCGGTCCGATGCACTAGGTGCTACCTGAAATTGTCAAATAATAGGGTGAGTTGCGAGACTCAGTGTGCAACTCTCACGCACAATTAGATTTGGGCCTTAACCCCACAGAACATATAACAGAATATAATATATCAGAAAAATATGCAAAGCCCAACCCAAATCCTAGGTTTCCATCCGCTACACGCCACCTTTACCTGCCAGTCACACCATTGGGGATTTCTACAATCAATCCACACCGCTACACACCATCGATGGCAGTCATGCTGCAGATAGCTACTCATCGTCAGATCATGGCCGTAGCCACTACAACAGGTCACGGCAAAAGCCGCTACAACAGGTCATGGCAAAAGCCACTACAACAGAACACTTCCCCTTTTAATAAACCCAACCCCATGCAATCACAGAAGACATCATACTTATCACATATGTCACCTTAACAGGAACATTCACTTAGGAATGACAGAGATCACTAACCGGGTGATTCGTGTTTACCCTCCTTGTGTTTCAATCATTATGCCGGGATTTCGGCATTTATCAGAATATAACAGATTAATAAACGTATTTTAACAGGTAATCTAAATGGTGTGGAAGTGTTACACACTTGATATCGCGTAGTTTTGCTCCCTTAGTCAATATCCTTACTATCAGGATCTACAACCCTTAGTCTAAAACCTTGCTCAAAAGTCGGAAGAATACGAAGATTTGGGCTCCCCTACATTCGGCCAAGGGTTAATAAATACCCGAATTTATACGTTAAAAATCAGTAGATCTCCTTACCTTGAAATCCCGAAAGTAACACGATTCGAGTGTTACTGAACTCTGACTTAGAGATCTACACGATTGACTCCTCTTCAGTTTCCTTCGAGTTTCAGCACAAGCAGATACCACAGAGAGGATTCGGCTTCTAGGGATAAAGATTTGGCTACGATGAGACTTCGGGAATAGGGATTGAACTCTTGGAGATTTCGGCTATGGAAGGGAATAGAGGTGTAGTTTCGGCTTTTAGAGAATAGGAGAAGAATAACAATGGGGTCAGAGAATTCGGCTAATCAGGAAATTTCAATGAAAAAGAAAGGGTGAGGGAGATGATGGTTTTCGGCTTTTGAAAGGGAAAAGATGAGAAAAGAAAATAAAAGAGATGGCTTCCAAATTTTCGGCACACCCTCCTTAAGCCAAAACTGAATGTCCCTCTCCTCTCCAACTCTTCAAAATTTCGACTAGCACCAAACTTCTAAGGATAGCTCCTATATTTCTTCTTTATCTAAATTTCACTCATCCCAAAAGAGACTTAACTAGCTCCAACTCCACCTTTCTTTATCTGCGTATTATCCTCATAATTAAAGCATTAAAATTTCCTAAATAATAGCCTTGTGCCATCCCCTCCCAGTCCCCTTTTAAATGCCGAAATTTGGCCCTATAACTTGGGCTACAAACAACCACAATTTGGGCCCTCCTCAAGCACTAGTGACGCCACCCTCTTCCTTCCTTGTGACGCCTCCTAACTTTGGGCCCCAAGCCCAACTTGACATTTTTAACATAGATACCTACTTTTAAACCTTATAATGCCCAAACAGAATATTTTAACTGGGGTCTCAGCCCATTCCTGAGCCCAATTAGTACCTCAATTCCTCAAATTAAAGTTTTAAGCATACAAACACATAAAATGAACAGACCCAATTATTCGGTATGTTACAGTTTATATAGGCTTTTGAAATGTCTTTCTTTGCCTCTAAGTATCCTTTTCCGATTAGAAATAAAACAGGTCACGTCCGAGATACGCCCATGTTGCACGCCCGTGTGAATCGAGCCCAGGCCGTGTTCGGATCTGCTAAAGAGGCACGACCGTGTGGATTTCTCCAGGCCGTTTGAATTTCGTACTTTGGCCCATTTTCTCTGTTTTTGGCCCGTTTCTCGTTCTTTTCATCCTCTTATGCTCTTCTAAGTACAAAACATGAAATTAAAGGATTAGGAGCATCAAATTCCACAATTCAGGGGATAATTCATCCAAAAGTATGCCAAATGTGGGATTAAAATATGTACATATTATTGTTTATCAATCAAGCTTTCGGGCCCTTAAAAAAATTTGGGGACAATCAGGGATCAATTTAAAACAAATCAAAAAAATTTGGAAAAATATGAAAAATTGAGAAAGAGAGGTCACACAGGCATTGTGGCCAGGCCGTGTGACACGGCTCCAACCGTGGACATTTGAAGAAGGGTCACATGGTTGTGTCCTAGCCTGTGTGTAAAATCAAAATAGGGTCACATGATCCATACTGTGTAACTCACTGACTTGGTATACACAGCCGTGTCTCAGACCGTGACCGTGTGAAACCTGCACCTAAAATAAAAAGTGACATACAAACGTGTGCCCAAGCCGTATTACATCCCGTGTCCCAGGTCGTATGCTCCAAAATTAATCCCTAAAAAACAAGCCATTACAAAACCAAACCTTCTCCAATAAGCTACTCCATTTATACACACAATCAATGGACCTAAACACACCTCAAACATTCATAAACATACCAATTCAAACAACCTAAATATTCTAACCAATATGTCATTTAAAGGCACCTCATTTCATACCAAAACAAAATCAATTAAGAACAAAGTTATAATGCCATTTCTCAATCACCAAATGTAACACCCCTAACCCATATCCGTCGCCAGAATAGGTTACGGAGTATTACCGATCAATCGTAAAACATTTAACACCATAATATTAAATAAATTAACCTTAATAAAAACCAACCAATCACATGCATTTTGTCCCTAAATTGAGCCTTCAAGGCCTTAAAAATAGCTTATAACTAATTCGAGACTAAATCAAAACAAATTAGAGGTTTTAGGAAAAAGTTGAAAAATTTCCAAAACAAGAGACGCACGGTTGTGTTGCAGGCCGTGTAACTCTCTAACTTGTGAAACACGACCGTGTGTGGGGCTGTGTAACACACGGTCATGCCTCAAACCATGTGTGGAACATGGCCAAGTGACACAGGCGTGTCCCAGGCCGTGTATACCTAAATGAACCTTAAATGACAAGTTTACCATTTAAAGCTTACTTGCACTCCAAGCAATCTATTTACCAGCCATAAGACCTATTCAAAATGAAATTAAACAAGCTCAAAACATGCTAAATCAACCATCCTAAGTGACTAATCAATGTACCCTCATTGGTACCGTAAGTATACACAATTATACCATACTATGAATCATCAACCAAAGCATGTCAATTCACACAATTTAACATTCAACCAATATGCCTATCATAAGCACCTCAAATCACAACATTTCAATATAACTTGTACTAACGATCATACTTTAAAGTTCCACATATCAAAACATTAGCAATGACAAGCAATCCTATTACATGCCATATAATCCAAAATAATGTTCCAAAAACTATTGAAAATGGATGGATAGTGTGACTTGAGTGCTGACCCGACCGTTCAACCTTCAAAAGTATCTACAAGAATAAGAAATAACACAAATAAGCTCATTAAAGCTTAGTAAGTTCGACGTACAAAAATGATAAATCTTACCGAAATAAATACAACAAATCAGTCAATAATAACTCAACTACTTCTGTTTCCTGTCATCCACAATGTTAACTGATGAATTTCACAATTCAAATCAAGATTCAAATAATACTCTTCGAGAATATATATATATATGTCCACAATAGACTCAATTATAGATATCATTACATGTCATGCCATTAAAAGTCATTTTATAAGTATAATACAATAATATTCAAGCTGATGAATGACTTACAGATACAAGTACAGTAATCCATCCGAAGACACGCTAATTGCTCCGAAGAGCTAGTCCAACCAAAAACACGCTAAAACAGGAAGTATAACACGAGAGTTAGCAACAAATGCTGAACCTCGGGCTACTCGGGAAATATTTATCACACCACATCAATCTCCACTCCAATCCCCACATAACACGCCGTCATTCAATTGTACTCTATCTCGCGTTCATTCGATCCAAGTATTGAAATTCAATAATATTTCTCAAATAACTTTACATCAACAAACAAACAATTATATTTATTATATCATATTATATCACCAAACATTTCATATAGATATTAAATTATAAACCATACGAACTTACCTAGACTAAGTTGTAATAGTTACAAAAGTTTAGGGACTATTTTAAAATTTTCCCTTTTCCACGTAAATCAACAGGGTCTTGATCTAAAATGTAAAATTCCAAATTATTAGATTACATTTCATATTCCAATTTAGTTTACATTTATTACCCTATTTTTTTGACATTACACAATTGCCTCTAATTTTTACAACTTTTGCAATTTAGTCCCTTAACCCGAAAATCATCGAATTAACCATTTTCTTTAAGATTAGATTACAGTCGAATATTCTGAGCCCTAAAACATTCCACAAAGCACCTCTTATTCACCTACAATCCATGTAATTTTAACATTTTAATCCTTTAATAAAAAACTAACTAAAATCACTTTACAAAACAACCAATAATCACAATTAAAACTTCAATCACATAATTATCATCACAAAAAACTAAGATTCATCAATCGTAATGTAACAGCTCGATTTTGGGCTTAGTCGGAACAGTGGTTTCGGGACCACAAATTTCATGTTGAGAAATTTATTTTATTTATATTTTTTTATGGTCTACAATTTCACAGAATGATTTCGTGAAAATCTCATTCAAAAATTTTGATGTTTGGGCACTCAATTTAGTCAAAAAGACTAAATTGTAAAAAGTGCAAAAGTTGAGTTCTACATGTTAGAGGTGTCCAATTGTTATGAAATTTTAAATTAGAGGTCCTTAAATGATAATTAGGCCATTGGTTAAGTTGGTGGACAAAAATGGACATGGATGGGTATGTTTCAAAAGATTTTTAAGGGGCATTATGGTAATTTAGTGAATTAAATGAATTAAAAACAAAATTTAAATGCCAAATTTGTCTATCTTCAAGCTTAGGCCAAATTTAACATGTGGGAAGCCATGGATAGGGTTTTCAAGCTTTCCAAGCTTCATGGTAAGTCCATTCTAGCCCCGTTTTTCATGTTCTTTACATTTTTGGAGTCCTGGTAACTTGATTTAGCTTATTCTAGCAATAATTTAACCTAGGGTTCATATTTGGAAAAATACCCATAGGTGAAATGTATTTATTTTAATGTTTTATGGCATAATATGAAGCTTAGAATTATGTTAAACAACTTTTACTAAGCGATTTTAAGTGAAAAGGAGTAAAATGACATAATCGGCAAAAATATCTAATGTACATAAGTGCATGTTAGAGCAAGAATTTGATGTTGCCATAGAAGGGAAAAATGATTAGCATGTTATAAAACATAATAATAAGGGATGAAGTTTAATTTTTGAGCCTAGGGGCAAAATCATAATTATGCAAAAGTTTAGGGGCAAAATTGTAATTTTTCCAAAGTTTGAGTTAGGGACTGTTTTGAGTAGTACATTAATTAGATAAGTGAAATGTGATGTCTTAGACCCCGAAAAATGAGATTTGGACCTAGAACGGGAGGAAAATTAAAAATCAGGAAAGTTGGTAAAATGACCGTTTTGGTATCGAGGTAAGTTCATATGTTTAATAAGCATTTAATTATGCATATTTGAATGATAAATTGATATTTTGGCCAGAAATACTATAGTATTGAGTTTCAGATATAATGATTAATGTTCGATAATAATTCGATATTGGAAAGAGAACTTGTATAATTTATATGTTAGACCATATTTTGTATTATGGCTTTGTATGATAACAAGAAAGTATTGACTAGCATAGTTTGATGAGAATAAGTTAAGTTGATGATATGATGAGATTTAGAATGTAAGTATGTAAGTTGAGTAGCATTTTATTATTATGCAATTATTGTTATTAGTAATGTTATTATTGAGTTATGTGACTAACCTTGAGATTTTGAGCAAGTATGTTTCAGCTATGACTTGACAAGGCATTGATATCTCAAAGTCCATGGCTATACCATGGCAATTAAGGATGAATTAAAGGAAAAGTCCATGTTCATAACATGGCATTTAAGGAGGAATTGATGGCTAAGGATACCATGTAATACCATGTCAAGACATGGCATTAGTAAGGCAAGGATCCCGTGTAAGACCATGTCAAGACATGGCATCGACATTGACTAAGGACTCCATGTAAAACCACATCAAGATGTGGCATTGGCACTAAGACAAGGATACCATGTAAGACCATGTTTGGAACATGGCATTTGGTAAGACAAGGATACCATGTAAGACCATGTTTGGAACATGGCATTTGGTAAGATAAGGATATCATGTAAGACCATGCCAAGGCATGGCATTGATAAGTTCTATAAGGCAAGGAAATCATACAAGACCATGTCAAGACATGGCATTGATGAGTTACTATAAGGCAAAGGTCCCATGTAAGACCATGCCAAGGCATGACATTGGTAAGTTCATAAGGCAATGATACCACGTAAGACCATGTCAAGACATGGCAATGGTAAGTTCAAAAAGGAAAAGGTTCCCGAGTAGTCCAAAGAGTAAGTCAAAGAAATGACAAGGTGAGAACATGAAGAAAGAGTACAAGTATGAGTATAGGTATGCATTTAAGGCTTATTTAATATTGAGATTGTAAGTAATTGAGATTATTAAGTATTAAGTAAGTGATGAGTTTTCAGTTATGCTTGTGACACTTTATGACATGATTGGAAATATGCCTATATTATGAAAGAGTATTCATGTGTTAAGTGAGAATGTTGCAGGTATGTAAGCAAGCTATTAAGTAAGGGAACCTTTGTATTTTGAGCCTTTGGTAAGGTTACCGATGAGTTCACCGGGAAAATCGATTAAGTGAAATTATGTGTGGCTTGTAATGATAAGTGTAGGTATATGCATGTGTAACGTATGAGCAATATGCTCGATATGTAATCGAAAATGGGAAAGATTGTTATAGGTAAGTAATTGTCGTAACCTTCTTTTTGGAAAACGACGAGGTCGACTTTGGTTTTGAAAACGAAAATAAAACAGGAGTCGCCAGCAATCTTTTTTTTTTTGAGGTGTGATTGGGTCACCTTGTAAAACGGTTGTTTTTAATAAACAGTTTGATTTATCAAAACAACGATTTTGGTCTACGAAATCCAGAAAACGGGTTTGGGAGTCGATTACGTACAAGGAAGGGTTAGCACCCTCGATACGCCCAAAATTGGTACCTAATTGATTAATTAATGTCCTAATGTCAAAAATTGGAAGATATTTTAAAATACGAAGCCTTCAAAAAATGTTTGGATAATTCGAATTGGATATCGAAATTTTCTTGTTCCGAAAAGATAAAATATCACATACTGCACGATAGGACACGATGTTTCACCCCTCGATACCAAGATCATTTCATGATTTCTAAAATTCATACATTGCGATTTTAAAAAGGGTATTCCATGATTTGGCCAAACCAAAAAAAAAAAAAAAAAAAACGAAACCCAGCACGTTGGGCACGATTCCTCGAATGTCCAAACACAAAATATTGCCTTATTTAAGAAAACATGGTCAAAATTCTAGAAGGATATTTAGTCTTTTAGACGAACGGGAAAACGAAACCCAGCATGATTGGGCACGATTCCTCGAACTTCTAAATACAGAATATCGATCATTTTAAAACTTGATGTATCAAATAAAGGTTAATATGACAAGTAACAATGTGAAAATACGATATTACACGTGAAAAGAATGAAATAATAATATGAAATATAATAGATAATAATAACAACGTATATAAAACGAATACAATGTAGTAATGATATTAGAAATTGAATAACAATAGATAAAAATAAATATGATACAAAGAGTAGAAAAATAATGTAATAATAATATTAAAATAAGATGGTAAATAACGACAGATATAATAATGAAAGCAACTAATGGTAATAAACATAATAATAATAACATGGTTTTAAATCAAGAAAATAAGTATAGATATAAGTATAGTAATAATAATATAAATATCGATAATGATGGCAAAGAAATAATAATTTTGCTTAATAGTGATAATAAATAGTAATAACAATGGATGATAATAAAATGAATAAAATAATAAAATAATAATGATAATGGTATATAATAATGATAACAACAACAACAATAATAATAAAAATATAAAAATATCAAATAATAGTAATAATAATAACAATATGGTTACAAAACAATAATAGAAATGATAATAATAATAAATATAATAAAGATAATAATAAACAAAACAATAGTAAAAAACAAAAAATATAAAATAAATAAATAAATAAATTCAATGGTGATAGTGATAATAAAATAATGATAATAATAATAAATAGTAATAATAAAAATATAGATATATAAAAATAACAATATAATAATAGTAATAATAATAAAAAATGCAAAATAGCTAAAATGGGCTAAATCGAATTTAAAATAGACATTCAGGGCTAATTCGAAATAAAATAAAAAGAAAAAGACCTATTTGAAGCGCGCGGATTATATGGGGGACTAAAATGGGCAATAACCCTTTCCCTTCAAAACGCACAGCTTTGGCGAGGACCAGATTGCAAACTGAATAAACTTGCGGGGAAAATTTTGAAATAATTAAAAAAGAAAAAGGACTCCATTGAAGGGACGAATAACATGGAGGGGCTAAAAAGGAAATTTTTCCTTCTCCTCCAAAACGCGCAGTACCATGGGGACTAAAATGAAACCTAACACAAATTGTTAGGCCAAATTAAAAGATAAAATAACTTAATCGCAAAATCATTAAAAAGTGGAAGGACCGTGCGCGTAAATACCCCATTTAAAAAAACACGCGGATCCTGAGTTTGAGCGGGTCGGATCGGGTCGGGCCATGTCAAAACGACGTCGTTTTGGGCATTAAAGGCCAGCCCCAAAACGACGTCGTTTTGGGAGGCTATTTAAGGCCCAAATTTCTGAAAAAAATTCATTTGTCACCTGCTTTAAAAATTTTACCCTTCTCTTTTTTTCTCTGCAGGTCAAAGGGAGAGGGGGATTCCGGCACCGCCCCGATCGCCATTCTCCGTTGCGCCGGCCACCGCGCACGGTGGCCGGAGAAGGTAAAGTTTTTTTTCTCTTTTTTATAAAATTTTTAGTAATAATAATACACACATAGATGTGTCGGTGAGTAGAAAAAAAGAAAGAAAAAGCTCCGAAAATGAAAAAAGAAAAAGAAATCACCTCTTCTGCCACTATTTTTTTTTATTTTTTTTAGATTTTAACACTTTATCGATGCGCTCTTGTGTTTATTCTATGCTTGCCAGTGATTGATATTTTGTTTGGTGTTTAAAAAGAATACTATCTATTATACTGGTAATCAAAATGGTCGAATCTCTCTCTGTTTTTCTTCTTATTAAAAATCCTTAAAATACAATTTTGAATCGGCTTATATAGCCGAAAGTCTATTGCTTTATGTCTCGTCTCTTTTAATGTCTTGCAGCTGCAAGTGGAGGTGGCCGGCACAGATGGGACTTGGGTGGTGGCGTCAAACTGGCGGCGTCAGAGGCGGTGGGTCTGAAGACCCTAGGTGCGGCGCATCTAGGGTTTGGGGGATACTTTCTTTGTTTTTTCTATCTTTGGGTTTGTAATGGGCTTAGGTTTTGGGCTGATTGGTTGGGTCTGGTAGGTTTATTTGGTTTAGGTTTTAGTGTTGGGTTATTGGGTTTTAAAATGGGTCCCGGGCAATTTGGGCCTTCTACAGCTACCCCTCTTTGCTCATTGTCGTGCAACGGGAATAGAGCAAAGACATAAATAAGGACCAAATTTGCCCGGTCTTGCTGAGGCTTGACTCCTTTGGTGCTCATCTTCTTCAGGTAGCCTTGCTTCAGACGACTGCATCTTGTTACTTTGACTCGCACCACCGCCACTTCAGAGAGATAGGACCTGTAGTTTCAATTCTGCTCCACAACTGCAACTTCAGAGGTATAGGATTTGTCGCTTTAATCCGTTCCACTGCAAACTCAGGGAGATAAGATTTGATGACTTCGATCTGCTCATGCAACATCAGGAATGCTAGACTTTCTAACTTCGATCTGCTCCTGCAACATCAAGAATGCCAGACCTGCTATCTTTAATCTGCTCCTGCAACATCAGGAATACCAGACTTGCTATTTTCGACCCGCTCCTGCAACATCAGGAATGCCAGATCTGCTATCTTCGATCTGCTCCTACAACATCAGAAATGCCAGACTTGCTATCTTCAATCTGCTCCTGCAACATCAGGAATGCCAGACTTGCTATCTTCAATCTGCTCCTACAACATCAGGAATGCCAGACTTGCTATCTTCAATCTGCTCCTGCAACATCAGGAATGCCAGACCTGCTATCTTCAATCTGCTCCTGCAACATCAGGAATGCCAGATTTGCTATCTTTGATCTGTTCCCGCAACATCAGGAATGTCAGACCTGCTATCTTCAATCTGCTCCTGTAACATCGGGAATGCCAGACTTGCTATCTTCGATCTGCTCCTGCAATATCAGGAATGCCAGTCTTGCTATCTTCGATCTGCTCCTGCAACATCAGGAATGCCAGACCTGCTATCTTCAATCTACCTTACTACATTGTCCTCTTGAAGACATAACCTGTAGAATGGGTACATGCTGATGCTTAATAATTAGGATGCCATGATTGAAATGAGTCTAATGCTCCTATTTAGACATGCTATGATGCGAAAATGTTATGAGTATGATTCATATTTAATGTGTTATCACTCATTTATCCATCAAGGCTTCATGTTCATTCCCCTTGAAGTATCATTTCTTTGCTCAAACAATGGAAATTTTAGGGCTCATTCCTCTTGAACCTCAGGACACGGGTCGTGTATCATTTCGACTATCCCCCCCAGGAATCAAACCTTTTCTGTCCGTCCTTATTGCAGCCTAAAGGATACAAGACTTGTTTCAACTTCAATTCATTCCACCATAATTTAGGGTTTTTGAATCTTTTCCCGTCAAAAATGGGTCCGTCGTATCATTTTCTGAATGACCTAATGACCTTGTTTATCTTGGTCGCAACCACTTAATTGGACAAAGAATTTAGAGAAATAGTCTTTATTAAGACTCTTTTTCTCAAATATTCCCGATTTACATACATGGAAATTCTAAACAATTATCTTGTTTCGATTTCTTGTTTTATCTAGAAATTTCCAAAGTAATATGTAGAACTTTTCTTTTGTGAAATTATTAGTTCATCAATCATTATTTCAATGCAACATGTTTATGAATGATGGGTAACAATAAATTGATTTCAAAAGGGAGTTAAAACGAATTATTAATGATACGAGGAAAATTGACGGGGAACATATCTTTTCGTGGAGAAAAAGAACTCAAAAAATAGTAAAATGAATAAAATAAAGATCAGATGCCCTAGATATCACCAATTGGGCTTCTATATACAAACTTCATGAAGACTGCTTTGAACTTAACATGTGTTTAAAAGACTCGAGGTACTTTATCGATGCCCCAATATGCAACATACTTTCTTTCTTGTTGACTCAAGTATAGTAAGATTACTACATGTCCATTCAAAATTTGAGCCGCCCTTTTCGGGTTTTCAACTCAAAACCCCTTTGGTCTCAAGGCGCCCTTTGCGGGTTTTCGTCTTGGCCTCTCCTTTTTTTTTTAAGAAGTCTCAAAGCGCCCTTTGCGGGTTTTCAGCTTGGCCTCTTCTTCTTCTCAAGCAAAGTATTTTTGACTGGATCCGAGTTCACAAGATTGGGTAAGCTTTTCCCGTCCATTTCAGTCAGGAATAGTGCACCTCCAGAGAAAACTTTCTTCACCACATATGGTCCTTCCCAATTCAGCATCCATTTTCCTCTGTAATCCTTTCATATAGGAAGAATCTTTTTCAATACAAGGTCCCCCTCATGAAATTCTCTTGGGCGAACTTTTTTGTCATAGGCTCACATCATTCATTTTTGGTACATCTGACCGTGACGAATAGCCCTTAGCCTCTTTTCTTCAATTAAGTTCAACTGATTATATCGAGCCTGGATCCATTTAGCTTCATCCAGCCTTATTTCTGACAAAACTCGAAGAGAAGGTATTTCCACTTCAATAGGTAGAACTGCTTCCATCCCATAGACCAACGAGAAAGGTGTTGCCCCAGTAGAGGTTCTGACAGACGTTCGATAAGCATAGAGTGCAAATGGTAATTTCTCATGCGAACCCCTATAAGTCTCGGTCATTTTCCTCACTATCTTCTTGATGTTTTTATTGGCCGCTTCCACTGCCCCATTCATTTTTTGGACGATACGGAGATGAGTTTTGGTGTTTGATGTTGAATTGACTACAAAATTCTGCTATCGTGCTGTTGTTCAAGTTCAATGCATTGTCTGATATGATCCTCTCAGGCATTCCATATCGACAAATGATCTCATTCTTTAAAAACCAACTAACTGCTGACTTAGTGATGCTAGCATATGAAGCTGTCTCTACCCATTTCGTGAAGTAGTCAATGACCACAAAGATGAACTGATGCTCATTTGAAGCTTTCGATGAGATTGGTCCAATAACATCCATGCCCCACATGGAAAAAGGCCATAGGGAAGTCATAACATGCAAAGGTGACGGAGGTACATGAATTTTGTCTCCATAAATTTGGCATTTATGACATCTCTTGGCAGAGTTGATACAATCTCCTTCCATGGTGGACCAATAATATCCAAATCTCATTATCTACCTGGCCATCATGAACCCATTAGCATGTGTTCCACAAACGCCCTCATGAACTTCCTTTAAGATTTTCCTAGCCTCTACAGCATCAACGCACCTCAGTAATACTTGATCTTTTCTCTTTTTATACAAGATATCCCCATCTAAAACATAGTCGGAGGCCAATCTTCTTAGTGTTCTTCTCTCATTCTCAGTTGCATTCTCTAGGTATTCACGATTTTTTATGTATCGCAACACATCATGATACCAAGGGTGATCATCTCTTTCCTCCTCTTCCACATTATAACAATAAGTAGGAACTTCGAGAATACTCATCTAAATGGGTCTTATATCTTCTGGTCTGTTTATTTTGATCATAGAAGCCAAAGTTGCCAAGGCATCTGTCATCTGATTTTCATCACGTGGGAGATAATTAAAGGTGATGTGGTCGAACTCCTCAATCAATCCCAAAACTATCTTTCGATAATCGATCAGTTTGGGATCTCTCGTCTCCCATTCTCCTTTAAGCTGGTTAATCACCAGTGCAGAATCTCCATATACTTCTAACACTCTGATCTTATGCTCTATGGCTTCTCGAATTCGCATGATACATGCTTCATACTCTGCCATGTTGTTTGTGCAATCAAAATCCAATTTGCATGTAAATGGATAATGATCACCATTAGGGGATACCAAGATTGCCCCAATTCCATTTCCTACAGCGTTGGACGCCTCATCAAAGTTTAACTTCCACGGACATTCTTCAGTATTTTCCACATACATCAACTCCTCATTGGGGAAATCAAAGCTCAAAGGTTCATAATCCTCTAAAGCTCTGCTAGCCAGAAATTCTACTATTGCGCTCCCTTTTATAGGCTTTTGGTTTACATAAACTATATCAAATTCAGATAGCAAAATCTGCCACCTTGCCATTCTTCCATTCAAGGCAGTTGACTCCATCATATACTTCAACGAATCAAGCTTCGAAATTAACTAGGTTGTATGATATAGCATATACTGCCTTAGTCTTCGGGTTGTCCAAACCAAAGCGCAACACAATTTTTCAATCAACGAATATCTCATTTCACATTCAGTGAACTTTTTACTGAGATAGTATATAGCCTTTTCTTTTCTTCCTGACTCATTGTGTTGACCAAGTACACATCCCATGGAGTTATCGAACATTGATAAGTATAGTATCAATGGTCTATCTGGATTAGGCGGAGATAGTACTGGTGCATTTGATAGATATTGTTTGACTTTGTCAAAAGCTTTCTGGCATTCGTCGTCCCATACACTTTGGTTGTGTTTATTGAGAAGGCGAAATATGGGATCACATTTCTCAGTTAACTGTGAAATAAACCGAGCAATGTAATTCAATCTTCCAAGAAAGCCTCGAACTTCCTTTTGAGTGCGCGGCGGAGGCAACTCTTGTATTGCTTTGACTTTACTTGAGTTAACTTCGATTCCTCTTTCCCTGACAACCAAACCCAGTAATTTTCTTGACCGAGTTCCGAAGGTACACTTGGCTAGGTTGAGCTTCATTTGAAATTTCCTCAACCTCAAGAACAATTTCTTAACAATCTCAATGTGTTCCTTTTCCGTTCGACATATGTTGTCCCTGCATTCTTTAGCCCAAATGGCATTACTTTATAGCAAAAGGTACCCCACAACGTTATGAAAGTGGTTTTTTCCATATCTTCAGGGTACATCTTGATCTGATTGTATCCGGAAAAACCATCCATGAAAGAAAACAATGAGTATCCCGTCGTATTATCCACCAACGTGTCAATATGAGGCAAAGGGAAATTGTCCTTTGGGCTGGCTTTATTTAAGTCCCTATAGTCTACACACATCCGGACTTTTCCATCTTTCTTAGGGACAGGAACAATATTAGCGACCCACTCTGAGTATTTGACCACCTGTAGGAAGCCAGCATCAAACTGTTTCTTGACTTCCTCTTTTATTTTCAACACTACGTCAGGCCTCATCTTTTGTAGCTTTTGCTGCACTGGCTTGCATTCTTCTCTTATGGGAAGGCGATGCACTACAATATCAGTACTTAGACCACGCATGTCTTGGTATGACCATGCAAAGACGTCCTTGAATTCCCACAGCAACTCAATAAGGTCTTGTTTTGTCTCCTCTGCTATGCGCGTTCCAATTTTCACCACATTTCCTTCCTCTAGGGCTATGTTCTCTACTTCCTCTTCATGGGGTAAAATTTGTTTCTTCCCTTGCTTTACCATTCTCAGCAAATCTGGAGGCAAGTCACACTCTCTGTCACCTTCAAAATCCTAAGATTCCTTTAAACACATGTCTTGCTCAAAATGGACCTCTGGGTCTGTAGTATCGTTGCTCATATCATTGATGTCTAGGGACCTGTGATGGACACCAAAGGATGTACAAATAACAAATGAATTTTAAGGACAACTTTTCACATGATATGAATGGGAATAATAAAATAAAAAATGAGAGAATGTTTGCCAGAATTGGTCATTAAAGATGTATTTCATTGAAACAAAATATCCGAACATGAGCCTATTTCACAAAAGAAGTCTTATTATTTCTAGGCTTAAAAATAACAAGAGTGATCTGAATATTACTCTATATAATCTCTAAAAACTATAGGAAATTCCTCTGCAGTCCAATTGTCCAAAACGCTTCTAGGTTCATACGGGCGAATGCCCAAGAGGTTCTCTTGCTCGGCTTCTCTATCGTGTACGACATTGATGTGAGGATTTCCATTTTTTGATAATCCTCTCTCTGGGTGGATTATCCCTCCTAATATAAAGGTATGGGATATGTGGGGGAATGTGTAACACCCCTAACCCGTATCCGTCGCCAGATTAAGGTTACAAGGTATTACCAGAAGAATTCAACTTCCGTATAACCACATAATCACATAAATCTCATTCGTAATAATTTATATTTTAAACTTTTGCTAGCTAAACATATAAATCATACTTCATAGTTCAATTAAATTTCATTTTGAACGTATATCATGTTTACTAGCCAATGTACATGTCTCAAGCTACCCAAATACCATATAATACATATATGTATATAAATCATGAGTTTATTAATCAAGACTATATACGGCATTAAAAATGGATATTATGATCAGAATTACCTATCGTATTTATTAAAGCCAAACATACCTATTTCGATTACAAGCTCATTCATAAATAACCATGTTATTATTCTATCTTGCAAAACATCATTTACGGTTATGATCGATCAACTCAAAGTATACCTAGATCATTAGCATACTAGCATGTATAATAGCATTTCAAATTTGTCTTTACTCGACTAATTCATCTCATTTAAACTTAAATTATGCCATATGTACATATACCATAACCAAATTATCATGACTAACATTTAATAAAGAACATTTAAAAATCAAGTTTAAACCAAAGAGGTCAAACCATTTTCACAAAGCATCATGATCATTATTTCTCAACTTTTAACTAAATAAAAGAATAATTACATCAAGTACATCACTCACATACATATATACCATGAAATAAACATTTCAAATTAAACTTATAGCAAGGCCGAATATTAACTACATTAATACCATAACCAACATTACCAAACCATACTCAAGCATAAAAACATAGCCATTTTCGCATGGCATATGTATATATATATTTACAAGTCTTTCAAACATATCCCAAAAGATTAAATCTATACATGCCATAAGATTCAAAAGAGAAACATCTACTAAAATACCAAGGTAGGTGATAGTATGATGAACTTCCAAGATGATCCCCAAGCGCGGCCAAGCTCCAAAAAGAAACTACAAATACAAAACAACCGAGAACAAAGTAAGCTTCCACAGCTTATTATGATTAAGTAGTTTACACACATATATATATAAACTTATTCAGGGTTTCGAATTTGACTTATTGATAATATCCATACCAAACATCACCAACAATTAAAAATTTAAATACATATCCACAACGTATGCTTATAATAACTTCCATAACCATTGTCACATATTAAGAAACTAGCACACATGTCATATAATTACCAAATCTTCTACTTACATTCCAAGCCACTAAAAGTCTCAAGATAGTAGGTATAATACATACCTCTAGTTTACTTACCTCCCCAGACTTAACCGTTCGGACATAACAAGTGACAATATACTCGTACATTTCCATATACTTAATATCATTGTTAATAGAAATCTTTTATCGAATCTCATACCTACACACTTGTTAGTACGATTTAGTAACGTATCGCTCACATAGAGCTGTTACTTAGCACATCTTGTAACGTATCGCTCACATAGAGCCGTTACTTAACACTTCTCGTAACGTATCGCTCACATAGAGTCGTTACTTATTACATCTCGTAACGTATCGCTCACATAGAGCCGTTACTTAATACATCTCGTAACGTATCGCTCACATAGAGCCGTTACTCAACAATTCGCATACATAGTGCTTATTATAACCTGTCATTCAATCGAATATAAAATTTTATATAAAAAAATCCAATCCACATCTTCACATATAAGCACATACATATATGGATAACATTTATGATTCAGCAATCCAATTCTATATTACATTTGGCTTAGACAATATCAAATCACCGACAAACCTTTTTAATATATATACTCATATTCCATTTCAATATTTCACATATCTAAAAGTATCAATATCATGTAAATGCACATTTCATGCAATTGTCTTAACATCCAAATAACCACACATTCGGCTAAATTTTACTAAGACCATTGATACATTCGGCTATGTATATTTAATACACTTACCACTATTCAAATTAAGAATATAATATGGTATAAAATTCAATTTAATCCAATTGCTTAAATCATACCTCGGAATTCAACGGATTAGGGTTTTCTGGTTACTCGTTTAGTTTCGCCTTTCCTCGATCCAATCCCGTGTCTTTATGCTATTGATCTAAAAGAATTCCAATTTAAGCTTATTCAAATATCTTGTCCTTCAATTTAATACAAAAATCACATAAATGGGTAAATTACCATTTTACCCCTGTCATTTACAACTTTTACAATTTAGTCCCTATTGCACAAAACACAAAATACACATAATTTGGAGTCACTCCTCTAGGGCCAAATACTACCAATGCCCTTACAAGGCCATACAATTTGTTTATTTCATATTCGGACCCTAAGATTTTACAAATTTTACAATTCCATCCTAATTATACAAATTTATCAAAATTTCCAATTCAAAGTATGTTAATTCAAAACATAACATTAATATTTTATCATCAACATTTCAAAACCTATGCATTCATCAATGGCCGAATGTTAACATACATCAAATTCAAAAATTTCCACATGGGTCGAGTAGTATTCGAAGCAACGATCTCAAAAACGTAGAAATTAACAAAAACCGAGCTAACCACATACCTTAATTTTGGTTTAAGAATGGCCGAACCAAGCTTGGCTTATTTCTTCCTTCCTTTGCATGCATTCGGTCAAGCCAAAAAGATGAACAAACATCTTTTATTTTATGTTTTATTATCATATATTAACTAATTGTTTATTTACTAATATAACCTTACTTTATAATATAACAAACATTATAATATAAGGTTAGTTAAGTACTTGGCCGGCCACTAACTTAAGGATGGTCTTTTTGCACTTAAGAAGCTTCCAATTTAAAAGACATCCTCAATTTGGTCCTAACACATTAAACCATCAAATTTTGACTTTACACGATTAAGTCCATTTTAATAATTCGACCGTCAATCGATAAAATTAAATCTCGAAATTTTCACACTTAGCAATTCACACATAACAGACTTGAAAATAATATTTTTAAAATTTTTCTGACTCAGATTCGTGGTCCCGAAACCACCGTTCCAATTAGGGCTAAATTCGGGCTGTTACAGAATGTCAACGATTCCCACTTGACGTCTTCCCCATTCAACCGTGCCCTTCTCCTCTCTTGCTTTTTATCTATTTCATTCTTCATTTGTTTAGCATATGGCTTGAAACCCAAGCCAAAACGGTCTCTCTTCTCTTTCAGTATCGAAACTTAAACTTCCTCTTGGAGACGTCTGCCCAATCCTTTTCCTGGTAGAGCTCCTTTCCCTACCATCATTTGTAAGCCCATCCTCGTGGTTTTGGACATCTTAGGCACTAGAACTTCATTTCCTTCTAAGATGAATGTTGCATTTACGAACTCCAAAGATCAGAAGGAACATTCAATGGCCTCCTCATTTGTCTCTAAATATGGTGCCTCATTGGTAACAGTCGCTATGATGTCTTCTTCTGTGTTTATAGTTACCAGCCAATTCTCTGTTACCAATTTCAGTTTTTGGTGCAGCGATGAGGGCACTTACCCTACCAAATGAATCCAGGGTCTTCCCAACAAGCAGTTGTAGGAGGGCTTGATATCCATTACTAGAAAATCCACTTCATATGTGTTAGGCCCGATCAATAATGGTACGTCCATTCTTCCCATCACTCTTCTTTCAATGCCGTCAAATGCTCTCACTATGTTCTGGCATGCTTTCATGTGAGAACTATCTATAGGCAACCTCTTCAGTGTAGACAATGGTAAGACATTCAAGGCCGATCCATTGTAAATTAACACACTCGGCAGAGTGTATCCCTTACAACGAGTAGTGATGTGTAAAGCCTTTGTTGATCCCGTGCCCCCCGGTGGGATTTCATCACCACTGAAGTAAATGAAATTGTTAGCACTTATGTTACTAACCAAATGATCTAGTTTATTTACAGATATATCCTTAGTAACATAAGTTTCATTCAACACTTTCATCAGCGCTTCGCGATGCATTTCTGAACTTAAAAGCAAGGCTAGCATAGATATGCAAGTCGGTTGTTTGCGTAGTTGTTCCACCATGCTGTACTCACCGTGCTTCAAGAATTTCAAAAATTCTTTAGCCTCTTCCTCCTTTACAGGTTTGTTGATAAGGGCCCCAGGTCCTTTCTCTCGCTCAACTGCCACAGTCTTTAATTTCACTGGTTCTGCTCTAACATTTCCCGGATCGTAACGCTTCCCATTACGTGTATAAAACCCTTCATTTTGGACCTCATCTGAAGTACTAACTGAGCTTTCCACTCCTAGTATTGTCACATTACAATTGTAATTCCAAGGTACCCTTTTGTTATCCTTGTAAGGAAAGGAAATAGGTTTCTGGATTACAACTTTTGGCACTACTTGTGCTCCACCTTCCGTGTTTCTTGGTCGGGAGATAATGATCCTTGGATAATTGACTTCTTGCTTCGTCAATTCTCCTTCGATTACATGTATGTTTCCTCTCTCTAAGCCTTCTTCGTAAAATTCCAACTCCTTGTTGTCCATAAGGCTTTGTACCAAGATCCTAAACTCAATACATCCTGGATTTCATGCCCCTCTGCTTTGTGGAATTCGTAGTAGTCCCTTGTTCTTCTACACCATTTCATAGAATCTGATTCTATCAATCCTCTTCGCACCATTTCGCTCCAAACTATTCTCAACGAGGTTTTCACCTCTGAGATGTCCCCCTTGATATTTCTCATGACCTTTTCACTGATTGCATTTATCCCCTTATCCCCATGATTGGGTAATGGGTTCTCTGCACTGGGTGTATCATCAAGTTTTACAACCCCCATCTTGATTAGTCTCTCGACTACCTTTTTGAAGGTGATGCAATTTTCTATTGAATGCCCCACTCTTCCCACATGGTAATCACAATGAGCGTTTGAGTCATACCATTTAGGGTATGGGTGCTGCAACGGCTGTAGATAAAATGGGGACATGATGTGCTCATTAAATAAAGTTCGGTATAGATCTTTATACGTTATGGGGATCGGTGTAAATTGGAGCTTTTTAGAATTCTGTCTGGTGCCTGATTCCTGTCTCACTGACCCTTGTTGTCCGGCTGTAACCACCTTTGGCTGGCTAACAGTGATTGCCTTCAAATATCCTTTATTGTATGTACTCATATTACTCACCTCACTGTCCTTTTTCTTAGGAGCAGCCCTTCTAGCATTTTCTTCTACTTCAATCTTGCCACCTCTTATGGCATTTTCAATCATTTCTCTTGCCATTACTATATCTTTGATCCATTTTCTTTGTCTTGGCACGTGTACCGTAATGGTGCTCAGTTTTCAGATTTTCCTTTTCTCTCTCTCTTTCTCTCTGTATTAATTTCAACTAATTAGGCTCTCTTTATGGACTTAAATGCATATGATATGATGTAATGCAAATGCATGAATGCAAAAAGAAGGTATCAATTCAGATTCAACTTCTTTTTAGAAAACTTTATTGGAAAACAAAATCTTTTACATAAAGCGGACTACAAATATGCTTTCGCCCTAAGACCTAGTGTTTTTATTTTCCCAAGCAAAGAGATTAGCTCTTGACTACGACCCGACTGTAGCTCATATTTCATGCTCAATATATCAGCCTCTACTGCCAAAGTCTGTAGGTAATCGGCTACCTCTCGAATCTGAACTATTGCTTCACCCATGAGGTAATCCCGATTTCTAATTTGATCATGAGAATGGTGAAGCTCTTCCTCCCAACATCCTTCTCTCGTTTCAAGAAGTTCAATCTGAAGTTCACAACTATGCAATGCTGATTCTAATTCTTCAATCCTACCCTTCATTTCCTTGATTTTGTTCAGACTTGATTTTAGCTCGACTTCAGCATTACGACTTCGATAGTGATGAAGAGGCTGTCCAAGTTCAGCCACTCTAGCTTTTAAACCGCTTTTCTCATTTTGGCTTTCTACCAAATTCTTCTGTAGGGCCTCGTTTCGCGCTTGCATCTCTTGAGACTTCCTCTCCCAACAGTTAGCTTTGGCCTTTTCCTCTCGAATCTCTCGTTGCCACTGTTCCGGAGTCTTTCCTAATCTCGCGTTATTCATTGTCAGACGTATCCTTTTATATTTTGTCTTCAAACTATCTCGATCTTCTTCTATCTTCCACTTTTCTTTTCTTAGTTTCTTGGCTTCCAGTTTCTGAACATCCGCATCTAATCTTAGGTGCATTTTTTCTTCTTCTAACTTTTCTATCCTTTTTCCAAACTCTAAACTTTGCCTCTCGAAGTCTTGCTTTATGATCTCTAACTCCGATGGGATTACATGCAAGCATTCTTCTCTTGATTGGGCCCCTTCTGGATTCGGCTCGGGGATGTTATCATTAATCCTTCTCATCCTCCATCCACTGTACTCCAAGGTCGTCATTGGGCCTGCAGATAAGTTCTTCATTCTACGAATCTAATTCCAAGCACCAGAAATCTCATTAACCGTCTTCTTATAGCTTTTCCCTCTATATGAGAACTCACATTGAGCTAGCCCATATGTCGTTGGTACAAACTGTCTTGAACCATACTGCCTCAGTACAAGCAAAGGGGCATACCCAATGGCTCCCCAAATTCTGAGTAAAGGAACCTAGTCAAAATTCCCACATCGATAAGGGATTTCCTTGGGAACCATCCAAGGAGCCCTCCACTCGATGTCTTCTTCTTGGAGATTTTGAAGGAGCGCCATCCAGCTTTCCTCGGACACGTCTTCTCTCATTGGTGCAGCGACTATCTCTTTCAATGGAGAGTAATTCTCAGAGAAAACCCGATAAAACACTTTCTCCACTTTCCAGAAATGACTATGGAACCAAGCCATCAATAACTGCGCGCATCCAATGAACCTGCCTTCACCTGTTCTCCGACATGCATTCAAAGATCTGAACGTCTCGGCTAAAATCGCAGGCACAGGAGTAACCCGTTTGTCTAGTCAGTAGAATAGATCAGTAACTGCTTCATCTACATGTCTCAGAGCCTTAGGGAAGATTACCAAACGTAAATACACAAGGAAAAGACATCAATCTTCTTTTTTATATCGGGATATGTTAGGATCAGGTCCCTCAAACTTACCCAAGGTATGCATTTACCCTCGCCTTTTTCTGAATTCTGGTTGAGACCTAATGTTCACTCATCCCCGTGATATTCAATAATTTCCTCACAAAAGTAGGGGCATTGGCAGCCCTAAAATAAGCTTTATCGGCTTGGACCCTTGAATAGCGAAGCAAGGTTGTATATTCCTCCATTGTGGGCACTAAATCTACTTTCCCGAAAGTGAAACAACTATAAGCAGCATTCCAAAACTGAGTCATAGCCCAGAATAGATGTTTATCTACCTTGATATCGAGCAAGAGGGTAGATCGTCATAACTACGATAGAACAGCTGCTTTGTCTCATCGTCCCACTGGTTCATATTTCTTTCAACTCACAGAACTCATTTTGCGTGATGCTAATACGAGTAAAATCTCACAGTTCTGATACATACTCGTCGGCTAAGCTGTCCCCTTTCTCTAATTGGCTTTGCTCTGACCATATGCGGACAGTTGCATTGTCTTCCACTTTATCAAGGAATTCATTCTCCATAACTAGCTTTCTAACTTAGAAACTGACTGTGAATCGATACCTCTTAAAACATGAAATGATATGCATAAAAATAAAACATAACAAGTTAGTACCGCAGAATGAAATATGAAGCAAGTAAAATAAACAAACACCTATCTGGGTAACTACTAAGGTTTGGCATAGTTCTACTGAGGGTGAGCCCTTAGGTTTTCTATATGTGGTTCAGCTCTAAAGTTGAGGTACCCGAACCAGCAGATTCCTCGATCCTCACCCATTATAGGCTCATACAGACAGAGTTCAGTTCAGGGGAATACATTTTCCTTTGGCCATGCGGAAGTGAAAACTTCACGAAGACATAGGTACAGATGTATCCCGGAAGCAATCCACTAGCCCATGCGGAGGTGAAAACCTCACGAAGGCATAGCTTCTCGCTCCCACTTAAGGGTGCGACCACAACGGTCATGCAGTGCTATGTAGAGACATTTTATAAATTAAAACCACATACAATGAAAGGATCATAGTTTTTCAAATCATATTTTAAAATTTGAACCAAAGGACATGGAGAAATCAATTTTACGGCTTGACTCTCAAGTTGATGTCCCTAGTGGAGTCGCCAAGCTGTAGTAACATTTTTTTTTTGGAAAACAACGAGGTCGACTTTGGTTTTGAAAACAAAAATAAAACAGGAGTCGCCACCAATCTTTTTTTGAGGTGTGATTGGGTCACCTTGTAAAACGGTTGTTTTTAATAAACAGTTTGATTTATCAAAACAACGATTTTGGTCTACAAAATCCAGAAAACGAGTTCGGAGTCGATAACGTACGAGGAAGGGTAGCACCCTCGATACGCGCAAAATTGATACCTAATTGATTAATTAATGTCCTAATGTCGAAAATTGGAAGAGATTTTAAAATACGAACCCTTGAAAAAATGTTTGGATAATTCGGATTGGATATCTGAATTTTCTTGTTCCGAAAAGATAAAATATCACATCCTGCACGATAGGACACGATGTTTCACCCCTCGATACCAAGATCATTTCATGATTTCCAAAATTCATACATTGCGATTTTAAAAAGGGTATTCCATGATTTGGCCAAACAAAAAAAAAAACTAAAACCCAGCACGATTGAGCATGATTCCTCGAATGCCCAAACACGAAATATTGCCTTATTTAAGAAAACATGGTCAAAATTCTAGAAGGATATATAGTCTATTAGACGAACGGGAAAACAAAACCCAGCACGATTAGGCACAATTCCTCAAACTTCTAAATACAGAATATCGATCATTTTAAAACTTGATGTATCGAATAAAGGTTATATGACAAGTAACAATGTGAAAATACGATATTACACGTGAAAAGAATGAAATAATGATATGAAATATAATAGATAATAATAACAACGTATATAAAACGAATACAATGTAGTAATGATATTAGAAATAGAATAATAATAGATAAAATAAATATGATACAAAGAGTAGAAAAATAATGTAATAATAATATTAAAATAAAATGGTAAATAACGACAGATATAATATTGAAAACAACTAATGGTAATAAACATAATAATAATAACATGGTTTTAAATCAAGAAAATAAGTATAGATATAAGTATAGTAATAATAATATAAATATCGATAATGATGGCAAAGAAATAATAATTTTGCTTAATAATGATAATAAATAGTAATAACAATGGATGATAATAAAATGAATAAAATGAATAAAATAATAAAATAATAATGATAATGGTATATAATAATAATGATAACAACAATAATAATAAATATAAAATTATCAAATAATAGTAATAATAATAACAGTATGGTTACAAAACAATAATAGAAATGATAATAATAATAAAGATAATAAAGATAATAATAAACAAAACAATAGTAAAAAACAAAAAATATAAAATAAGTAAATAAATAAATTCAATGGTGATAGTGATGATAAAATAATGATAATAATAATAAATAGTAATAATAAAAATATATAGATATATAAAAATAACAATATAATAATAGTAATAATAATAAAAAATGCAAAATAGCTAAAATAGGCTAAATCGGATTTAAAACAGACATTCAGGGCTAATTCGAAATAAAATAAAAAGGAAAGGACCTATTTGAAGCTCGCGGATTATATGGGGGACTAAAATGGGCAATAACCCTTTCCCTCCAAAACGCACAGCTTTGGTGAGGACTAGATTGCAAATCGAATAAACTTGCGGGGAAAAATTTGAAATAATTAAAAAAGAAAAAGTACCCCATTGAACGCGTGAATAACATGGAGGGGCTAAAAAGGAAATTTTTTCTTCTCCTCCAAAACGCGCAGTACCAGGGGGACTAAAATGAAACCCGAAACAAATTGTTGGGCCAAATTAAAAGATAAAAATAACTTAATCGCAAAATCATGAAAAAGTGGAAGGACCGCGCGCGTAAGTACCCCATTGAAAAAAACACGCGGATCTTGAGCTAGAGCGGGTCGGATTGGGTCGGGCCATGTCAAAACGACGTTGTTTTGGGCATTAAAGGCCAGCCCCAAAACGACGCCGATTTGGGAGGCTATTTAAGGCCCAAATTTCTGAAAAAATTCATTTGTCACCTGCTTTAAAAATTTTACCCTACTCTTTTTTTTCTCTGCAGGTCAAAGGGAGAGGGGGATTCTGGCACCGCCCCGATCACCGTTCTCCGTCGCGTCGGCCACCGCGCACGGTGGCCGAAAAAGGTAAAGTTTTTTTTTCTCTTTTTTATAAATTTTTTAGTAATAATAATACACACATAGATGTGTCGGTGAGTAGAAAAAAAGAAAGAAAAAGCTCCGAAAATGAAAAAAGAAAAAGAAATCACCTCTTCTGCCACTGTTTTTTGATTTTTTTTTTTTAAATTTTAACATTTTATCGATGCCCTCTTGTGTTTATTCTATGCTTGCCAGTGATTGATATTTTGTTTGGCGTTTAAAAAGAATACTATCTATTGTATTGGTAATCAAAATGGCCGAATCTCTCTCTGTTTTTCTTCTTATTAAAAATCCCTAAAATACAATTTTGAATCGGCTTATATAGCCGAAAGTCTATTGCTTTCTGTCTCGTCTCTTTTAATGTCTTGCAGGTGCAAGTGGCAGTGGCCAGCGCAGATGGGACGTGGGTGGTGGCATCAAATTGGCGGCGTCAGAGGCGGTGGGTCAGAAGACCCTAGGTGCGGCGCACCTAGGGTTTGGGGGTTACTTTCTTTGTTTTTTCTGTCTTTGGGTTTGTAACGGGCTTAGTGTTTGGGCTGATTGGTTGGGTCTGGCAGGTTTATTTGGTTTCGGTTTTAGTGTTGGGTTATTGGGTTGTAAAATGGGTCCTGGGCAATTTGGGCCTTCTACAGTAATGAATACAACTAAAGTGAGTGAGAGCAAAAATTTACAAATAAAACTGTTTTAGATAGCAGCAGTTACGTGACTTTGAAAATAACCAAAAATAGTAGAAATTGAATTATAAGTTGGATGAGATATTGGTTTAAATCTTATTGAGTCTATTTTCATATAAAATAAACAAAGAAAACAAAGGATTTCTATAATTTGAGATATTTAAATTTTTGTGAGACTGGTTCAGAATGACTACGTGATCGCCTATTTTGTCTTGGAAAAATAATTAAAAATTGTACAAAAATAATTATGTGATATAATTTATATTCCTGAAATTTTGAATGAGTCTAGTTTCAAATAAACTAAACAATAAGGTCATCTAAATTTTGTAAGAGGAGATAATTGATTCGTAGTGAAGAGAGGTCAGAATAGTTGAACAGTGAAACAGGGGAAATTTTAATGAATAAACTGTACTAATTGACAAGACCAAAAATTCTAGAAATTTTACGGTATGAAGATATGTGAGTCTAGTTTTAGGAAAAATTAGCGGTTTGTAATTTGGAGCTCTGTAGTTCAAGAAATAAATAATTTAGTGATAGTGATTCAAGTAGGCAGATTAATGTGAACATGAGTAATAAGGTATAAGCATGTGATTTAATGATTGTATCAATTAGAGAACTTGTTGTGAGGATTTGTCTCGTTGATGCTTTGGTAAGGCTACGTTGAGAAAGTAAGAACTTAGAATTATTTATGCAAGTTATGACAGCTTAGTAGTAAGCTAAATTCATTGCTAATGCTTATTATTTTTACATGTGAACTTACTAAGCTTTATAAGCTTACCCCCTTTTCTTTCCCTTGTTTCAGAGTCCTATTAAACAAGCTCGGGCTGAAGGTCGTCGGAGATCGCTTCACACAATCAAGCTATCTATGGGTATGTTTATTTATAAGTGATTTAAGTTATGGCATGTATAGGGGCTTGACTAAGTCATTTTGTATATGTGTTAATTAATTTGATTAAACGTATTGCTTCATAATGGTAATAAGGATTATTCTGTACTTATCCACGAGTTGTGGCTCATATTGGTCATGGAGTTATAATGCTTGTGTATGCATGTGTTTGTTAAAGTTTAAATTATAAGTGAAATTTTGTGGCTCGGGATTTGGTAGAATGTATTGTTAAGTTTGGCAATGCCTCGTACCCGATTCCGATGTAGTATATAGGTAAGGGGTGTTACACGTAACTTCCAAAATTCTTAACATATTCAAAAACGAAGGTACGAGCTAGCTGGACCTAGTTGCAATGATCTCAAAAACATAAAAATTACAAGAAATATGTCTCAATTTCACTTACATACAAAGAAAACAAGAAAACCGAAGCTTCTTCTTCCTAGCTATGGCTTTCAGCAATTTGAAGAAGAAAATGAAGATGAAATTGTTTTACTCATTCTTTAATTTTATTTTAATTTTGATTAAATTACAACATTGCCATTGGTCATATAATATTTTATCAATTTCAATCAAATTGTCATCCTACCATGTTAATTAGGGCCTAAATACTACTTAAGTCCTTCATTATCTAGTAATTAAGCTATTTAATCACTTAAATGTGATAACCACTATGTTTTGCACCTTTTTCAATTTAGTCCTTTTTCCATAATTAACTACCTAAACGGTAAAATTTCCTATCCAAATTTTAATACGAATCTAATGACTCCGTAAATATTCTATAAATAATATTTACGAGTCGAAACGACGGAAATTTGTGGTCTCAAAACTATTGTTCTGTCACCACTAAAAGACAGGTTGTTACACCAAACTCAGGTAAAATAGCTACCTAATGTCAACCATTATCATCCCATATTACCATTCAAAATAAGCATACCAAAATTACTATTTACGCATATAGCTTTTAACATGTACAAGCCAACTATACCATATATGTATATAACCGTTTACAAAAGTAACCAAAACACAACAAAAGTATAAATAACATTAAACCTTATATATTAAGCCTTATACATGCCATTTATAACCGAAGCCAAAATATTCAAAAACTACCAAGGTGACTTCTAGATAGTGTGATAAGACTCCGACAAGGTTCCAACCAGTCGAGCTTTCAATAGACTATAAAATAGAAGAAACACAACTATGTAAGTTGCTTAATAAGCTCGCATAAGATTAACTTCAACTTACCGAACATCAATTGATAAACCATTCAACCAAGTTCATTTCAACATTTAAACATTATACCTTCCTATCCACCATAATTCACATGGTTAATAACCAACATATAAGCAAAACATCTATGTGATATAGAATATACTAGGACATGAATTTCCATAATTCATCTTTTTCATCACATGATAAAGACTCACCATTAACATTTCATATAGTCATGAACAACAATCAATTGTAAGTAGCCCTTTCTTCAACTTTTACTTACCCGTTGAGCTTTATAGAATCAGAACGGTTATCTGATTCATTGCACTGGCACGAAGCCTGCTAAGCTCAAGGCCTGATTTCATACACCGGCACGAGGCCTGCTAGGCTTAAGGCCTAAATCGTTACACCGGCACGAAGCTTGCTAGGTTTAAAACCCAATACATGTTTCCAATATAACTCAATTTCCATCAATCAACAAAATTGTAGTCACAACCACCTTGACTAATAAAATAGAACAATTAGCTAAGAATTTAATATAACAATTTGTATAATGCGAGCTTACCTTGATAACTATGGTTGCAAAAATAGAGTCAAATGCTAGTCTAAAGCTTTAGCTTTTCCCCGATTTAATTCTGGTTGTTGCATATCTTAATCTAAATAATATTTTCATTCAATTAAGTATTTCAAGTAACTTCAAACATTCAATTCAAACCTATAATCCAAATTAATTAAAAATTACAAAATTATCCCTAATATTTTAACCTTTATACAGTTTAGTCCCTTGGTTTATAACTTGCAAATTAACCATTTTTATTTGAAACACATATTAACCATTTTTCCCCTAGGCTTATATTAACCCACATTATTCCTTAATTCACAAAATATACATGGAAATTTACACTTTTAACAAATCAAGTTTACACAAAATCCCCAGGCTAATTATACCATACTAAATCAAGCTTAAAAACATAAAAATCATTAAAAACGGAACTAAAAAACATACTATGCAAGGTAAGAAAGAATGGTCGATTGTTTCTCCCTTCAACAATGGTGAAATCGGCCAAAATAAGGAAAATGAAGAAGATGATACTAGTTGTTTTATTTATGTTTTTATTTATTTACATATTTACCTTTTTGCCCTTTAAAACTAATCAAGTTTTAAGATTTTAATCGTCAAAACCGTCCACCATATACCTAATTGGTATATTTATCCGCTTAGCCCATTAATTAAATATTTCATAGTCATTTGACTTCGTTTTTATCATAAAATCAACTTTTGCACTTTTTTCCATTTAATCCTTTTACTTAATTAATTATTTAAACATTAAAATTTCTTAACAAAAATTTAATATGACCTTAATATAGACATATAAACATTAAAATATTCAACCACTCATTAGAATTGTGGTCCCAGGACTACTGTTTTTGACGACACTGAAAACGGTTGTTATAACTCTCCTTCTAAAGAAATTTTCGTCCCCAAAAATCTTACTAGAAAATAGGTTCGGTACTGTACTTTCTTAGCGTCTTCCGATTCCCAAGAAGCTTCCTCGACCCCGTGACGATGCTAGAGAATTTTAACTAAAGCTATACATTTATTTCTTAGTTCTTTAACCTCCCGAGCTAGAATTTTGATCGATTCCTCACTATACGACATATCAGGCTGAATATCAACCTCGATTGGAAAAATCACATGGAAAGGATCAGACAGACACCTCCACAACATCGATACATGAAACACATATGAATCTTTTCTAATTAGACAATAAGGCTAAACAATAAGCTATTGGCCCAATTCTCTCAATGATTTCATACAGCCCAATGAATCTTGGACTAAGCTTCCCTTTTTAGCCAAAACGGAGAACTTTCTTCCAAAATGATGCTTTCAAAAATACTTTATCCCCAACCTGATATTCAATGTCTTTTCTTTTCAAATCAGTATATGATTTTTGACGATCGGAAGCAGCTTTCAAATTATCTCGAATCACCTTGACCTTTTCTTCAGTTTCTCAGATTAAACCAATAGCGAAAAGTTTTTTCTCACACAATTTAGTCCAGTATAATGGAATTCTACATTTCCAACCATATAAGGCTTCGTACGGTGCCATGTTAATACTCGACTAATAATTGTTATTATACGTAAATTCAACCAACGAAAGAAATTTTTCACAACTACTTTCAAACTCCAAAATGCAACAACGGAGCATATCCTCGAGTATTTTAATTACATGCTCTGATTGGTCATCTGTTTGGAGATGGAATGCGGTACTAAAATGCAATCGGGTACCCAAAGCTTCGTGTAATTTACCCTAAAATCTAAAAGTAAATTGCGGATGTCAATCGAAAATAATACATAACGGTACCCCATAAAGTTTGACAATCTCAGCAGTATACAATTCAACCAACTTTTCGAGTGAATAATATGTTCGTAAAAGTATGAAATGTGCAGACTTGGTCAAGCGATCAACAATAACCCAAATAACATCTTTTTTTCACGGAGACAACAGCAACCTTGATTCAAAATCCATAGCAATTTGTTCCCACTTCCACTCTGGAATCATAATAGGATGTAACAATCCAGAAGGTAACTGATGCTCAACTTTGACTTGTTGACAAATCAAACACTTTGATATAAAATCTGAAATCTCACATTTCATACCTGGGCACCAGTACATTTGTTTCAAATCCCCATACATTTTATTGCTACCAGGATGAATCGAGTAATTGCTGCTGTGTAACACCCCAAACCCGGCCCATACACCACGGCCGAATTTAGAATGCCACTGCGGAAAACGTTTGAAAAGAATTTGACTTGGTAGTGAAAACATGAAAATCTGTTGTTGTTGGTAAAATATTTCATACTTAAAACTCTAAGTAAACTTTGATGTTACAATTTATTCGGATTTAAAACTTTAATATATATTTTTGAGATATAAGTTGCTGAAAATAAAAACATTTTCAAATAACAATTTAATCGTCAATCCAATTAAAACATAATAACAAACTTCAAATACTTTAAGTGGCCCTTATTACATCAAATAATTATTCAAAAATACTTGAAATAATAAATGCGTAAAACAATTAAAATATCTTCTGCATGGCATAAAAATAGCTTCTGCATGGCCACCTTTGTATCCACTCCAACCCGGTCCAAGCATCACGTATCACCGGCGATGTTGGTAAAAATTTGGGTGAGTCAAACAGACTCAGTGTGTAATTAGTCCACTGAATTCCACCCACATGGGCTTAGCCCACAACCAAACCATATCATATAATACTGCAAGTTATCCACATAATTCCATATATTGGGCTTGGCCCATTATCACATTAATCCTCATGTCAGATAATCAAGACAAATAATTCACATGATTTCACTTATTGGGCTTGGCCCATATCCACATCACATATCACATAATAAGGCAATTTATTCACATGAGTCCACATATTGGGCTTGGCCCATTTCCACATTAATCCACATCACATATTGGGCTTGGCCCATTTCCACATTAATCCACATCACATATTGGGCTTGGCCCATTTCCACATTAGTTCACATATCAGAAAATAAGTTTATGCAAAATGCACCCAACCCAGCCTAGGGTCCATCCTCTACACACCCCCGTACCCAGCCACCACACACCAGGGGATTACTAAATCGCCTCCAACCTCTACACACCAATTTGGCAATTAATGCCGTCCACGCGAACTAAATCGCAAATAATCCACAACGCGACCTCAGTCAGCGCCAATCCACGATGTAGCTCGTAGCTAACATCAAAACCACGATGAGGCACATAGCTACTCATCAAACCATGATATGGCACCTAGTCGATATCAACCACGATGAGGCACAGAGCCACTCATCAAATCTCGTGAGGCTCGTAGCCATCACTAAACCACGTACTCGAAGTACACCCTGTCCTTTTTTCATATTCATTTCCCACCCCATGCACATGCAACATACAATAATGACATGGTAAATAATGCATGAGCATGTTAATCAGGCATACCATTGCATATATAATAGTAACCACACTTTATCAGCATTTATCACTGACCTGATCGTCATACCCTACTCAAGGGTAGCCATTTCATAATTGTCACTGCACTTATTAGCACATACATAACACATACAAATATAAGCATATACCCGGAAAACGGTGGGTTAATCACACACCTGATCACTTGAAGTACTACGCTCTCAATCCCGATGCTATCACTAAGCAACACTACGGCTATCTGCCTACTTTCTTGTTCTGACGCTGGCCCACACCCCGGTGGCCAATCTCGAACTGCAGAGACTGCTCTCCTCTTAAACTTAGGGATAGTAGTTACCCCTTGTCCTCCTTGACTGGTATTCGCCTCCATCGTAGAACACTTAATCAGAATCAACCGGTTAATCAACAAAGTCATAATCTAAGTATCGAATCTTACAAAATATCCCTTATCGAAACAAACTTGAATCCCTGAGGCTCCTATTTATTTCTGTCGATTTGCCCCTATGTAAACATAGCCAAAATCGGTCACACTAAGTACTCATAATATGGCCTATGGCCGAATATTAGCAACCACTTACCTTGCTCTTGAAACTGTCGAAATCTCTATATACCACATGTTAGAAACGACTTTAACCTTAAACTCATGAAAGTGGCCTATGGCCGAATGCTACATATCCCTTACCTTGATGAATCGAATCCAAGAACCTCCTTTGATGCTCCTTAACGTTGGCTACACAAAAGGAACACTTATTATGACACTATGACATTCGGCCATCCATAACCTAAGGCTTAATCCATTGATTTCGGCACACCCAAAAGAGAAAAGAGAAAATCGATTGCTAAGAGAGAACACACTTACCACCACACGTTGCTTGTGAAGACCAAAAGAGAGTAGGTTTCGACTTTTAGGACTTGCGACAAAGAAAAGAGAATAAGGGCACTTTGAGATTCGGCTATAGCTCTTAATAAAATAAAATACAAATGGGAGAATGAGCACTTACAAAGTTCGGCTAAACCCTTCAAATGGTGATGGGAAAGTCGGCCAGAAGAGGAAAAGATGTATTCAGCTATGGTGTTTCTTTAAGGTGCCAAGAAAAGAAAAGAAGAATAGGAGAGGCTTATGAGAATTCGGCAATGGTAAGGGTGAAGGAGTTTCGGCCTTAGCAAAATAATTGAGAGAAAGAGAGGATGATTAGGGAGAAAAAGTGCACTAGAATGAAGAACAAAAATGCCAAAACTTCACTTATGCACATACGGCTCCTACCCCCCCTTCACTTGACCGAATATACCATCACAAAGAGCCCCACATTCGGCCACTACATCTTTCTCTTATCAAACCCCTTGATAATCTCCTATTTTATCTCCTTAACACCCATTTAAAATAAATAAAATAAACCCACATTTATATACTACTCTTAGCTGAAATTTAAAAAGAAAAACAAGCCCAATCCTCATCCATTTGAAAGTCCAAAGCCGTCCAACTCTTCCCCCTTCCCTTGACGCCAACATGCAAAAATAAAACCACACTCCTTGCTGCCAACATGATTCGAACCTGAGCCCTTCCTCCTGGCTTATGGCGTCACTTACCAAGGCCCTAAGTGGTGCCTCCAAGCCACTTTACCAAGCCAATTCTTATGTCCAAGAACCCTTATAAATTTTCTTAAGGCCTCCTTAGCTTAGCTCCCTCTTTTTAACTTAAATCTGATATTTTTCCAAGGCACTCTCCTACATCCCAGGGTTCTCAAAACCCCTAAAACACATTCAATCACACCCTAAGCCCACTATCACCTGAATTTTGCACTAAGCGCATAACCCCTAAAACCCGGATGTTACATGCTGAGTCCACTGTTTATTTCAAATCTCCATATGTTTCATACATTTTATTGTGGTCCCGAGACCATTATTTTTGACGTAATTGAAAATGGGTTGTTACAAATACCTTTGGTTTAACTGGAATATAGGTTGTTGTACTTAGTTGCTGCCAGGACAAAGGAGGCTCTAGCATATGTGCAAGCTAAGTTGGCAAGGCTGTAGGATTTCAGGTGATTTTTTGTACTCTACCTTTAGGTGATTGATGATGTTATGCTTCTTGTATGAACTGCATTTGTGTTTGCTCTAAGGTTGTTAGAATCCATGATTGTGTACGAATATGGTGAATGAGTATGATGTGTATGAAAGAATCTGCGAAAGTATGTGTACTCTAACTAGTATGTTCACAAGATGTCAAATAGTTATGAATTGGTGTATCAGTCAATAGCGTATTGTTGTTATTTTAATATGCACGATGACTTGCGTAAAATGCAAGCTTATTATAAGTGGAGTATAGAGGTATTTATATTGATGGGATAGTGTGTAACGCCTCAAAATTGGGGTTAAAATTATTCAGGTTAGTTGGTCGGGTTAGCGATTTGGTGGGACTATTAAGTTAATTTTCATGTTTTAGTGTCAGAATGAGCCATTTGATTTTGTGGCTAGGTCTTTGGTAGCATAGCCTTTGGTCTGGAGTTCGAGTCTACACATGTGCAACGTGGGAACTATTCTTTTTAAGCATTATTATTTGTTTTAATTCCTAAAATATATATGTTAGATGATTTGAAGGGTTTTTGATAAATTGGTTATTAATTAATTTGTTTTGGAATTTTTTATTATTTTAAATAATAAAAACTTCTTAAAAATTCTCTCATGTTGGCAACTATTTTCACGCTAGTTTTGGTTTTTTCCCCAATTATAGAATCGACCTCTTTTGGCTTCCATACTCCTCTGTTTCAACATTTTTTGTTCTTTTTGTTTTTATTTCTAATCTTTCCTTTCTTTTTTTTTTCCTCAATTTTTGTTCTTTTTTATTTCAAAATTGTCTTCGTTAGTTATTGTTTTCGAAAGTCGTTCCTTGTTCAATTGCTAAATGTGGAATCAGGTAAGTATTAATATTGTTTTATTACTTTCCTCTAAGTTATGGGTTAATTGTTTTAGTTGTTTTGTTAGTACCAATTTGGGTGAATGCTTATAAGTTGTTATGTTGGTTAATAAGTTTTTAGAAACGGTTGAATTGAGACGTTTCGATTGTTCATTGGTGCTTGGAATCGTAACTTCAGGTGTGTTTCTAAAATTAAAGTGGTTAGGGGTTAATTTGATGGTGGAATTCACGATTTCAATTAATCTCGGTGTGGTTTCGTGACCACACGGCCGTGTACCGCTGTGGAATTAGGGGATTTTTTAGTCAAACAGCCCGTGGGTGTGCCACACGGGCTGGCCACACGCTGACCACTATTTGGGAATTTTTGTCATTTTTCACACAAGTGTGTGCCTTTGACACACGACCGTGTTTTTCAGCCACACGGGCGTGTGAGTTTTCCACACGGCCGTGTCTACTCTACCTCTTAATTTTCCTAATTTTTGAACATTTGCATAGTGAGTTACACGAGCTACTCACACGGCCATGTAACTCTATCACACGAGTGTGTCCCTCTTTCACACGGCTGTATAGACCCTTCACACGACCTAGATTCTCCAACATGGTCATGTGGCTTTGTTTCGTAGATTTTTGTTCTGTGTCGTAGACTGACTCGTTTTAGTTCCTGTGTAGTCCAATGTTCATTGAGGCCTTTGTAAATGTATTTAGGACTCTGTTTCAACTTAGACTCGTGTATGTATTTGCAATTATAGGACTAAAACTAATTGTTATTTATGTGTTAATGTGATATGATAAATGGTTTTTGAGATATTACATAGTAAATGAACACAAGAATAACTAATTCTAGATGTATTCAACTGAAAATATACCTCTATTTCGGTGAGTCTGTTAACGAATGGTGTGCATTCATGCATTTGCATAAAATCTGGGATTTTGGTTGTGAATTGAAGGAAGACTGATTTGGTAGTTTATCTACAATGTTCTATACAGCAGTTTACCACATTATATTATACATATGTCAACTCAGCTGTATATTTTTATTAGAGTGGATTAGTTCCACATTTGTGGTGTGTAGGGTGGATAGGCCTACTGTAGCCCTAATGTGGTGTGCAGGGTGGACGAAGTGGTTTTCGGTTGGTTGGGTGGTTTTAATTTGCTACTCATCCGAGCATGATTCTTTGTGTTTATATTGATTGTGAATGTTTAATCATCAGTAGGTAAATTGTTACGTTATTGTGGTAAGGTAATATGCATGATATAAATCTGTGTAGTTTTGTGTGTTTCGGTTGGCATATCTGTTGGGAACGTTGATTTTGCGAGTAAGTTAATTCAGTGGAGATGCCAATTTACAAGCTTTTTTATTACTCTATTTACATTCATTAATTTCTGTCTCAACCCGATCTAACAGCTTAGTTTTAAGATTCACACTGAGCTCGCATAGCTCATTCCCTCTTAGTTTTCTTTCTTTCAGGTATTGATTGTGGTTAAGCTCTGGTTTTGGCACATCGGAGGTCTTAGAAAGTTTTGGTGATGGTCGGTTTATTTAAAATTTCCATAAGCTTAGTATGGTTGGTTTAAAAATTATTTGTAAGGCGATTATACAAACTGTGGTATGGGTTTTGTGATTGAATTATTCGTAAAATTTTGGGTTTTTAGTTTTTGAACAAAGTTTTCTGAAAAATTTCACGCGTGGTTTTTAACTAGTCTTTTCGCAACTATTCTAAAGTTCACACGATTATTTTTTTAGAAATGGCATGTGGTCTTTTGTTAAAAGGTAAACAACATGTTTTCTATTGTAATACTGGTTTTTAATTTTGGTTTAGGATTGCCGAATTTGACGCATTTTGAAAACTATTCAACAACACCAAATTGGTTTATTTTTTACTTAATTGTTAACACTAATCGAACATTATTTGCAAAGCATAAATTTAGTTTTTACTAAATTTTGTTGAACAAACAAAGAGGTTAACTTTTAAAAAGGAATTTTGAATTCAATAATGTGACCTTCGCAATTCGGTCAAGACTTTTGGGCCCGATTTTAGGGTGTTACATAGTGAAGATAGGATAATGGTGAAATAGAGGAATGGACAGATTAAAAAGGAATACAAGGGAGTTTGGAAGTATCGTGGAACAGATATCGTCTGGTCCTTTGGGACAACACCGTGATCATGATTATCGACTGGTCCATCGAGGCGATACTATGGCGACGATTATTGACTTGTCTTTTGGGGCGATACTATAACAACGGTTATCAACTAGTCCTTCGGGGTGACACCGTGACGACAGTATATAGGTCCTACGGAGTGACACCATGTAAATAGTATAGAGGTCCTTCAGGGAAACACCTTGAAAATGGTTTTTCTGATTCTTTAGAATCAAAAGTACATGGATAGCCATGGCTCGATCCTGTGATGAATAGGTACACTTATGGCAAATTGGATCTCGTTGGGTTAGTAAACAAATGAAGCATATTAGGGCAAAAAGGGAAGTCATTGTGTGTCTCGCGTGGCAATCAATTTGATATATAGATCAATGCGTGTTGGAGAATGCGAGTAAGCGTGTTAATGAGAAGATCCACCAAATTATGACGATAATAAGAACAGGTAGAAGTGACTTGAACACGATCATGGGTGAAAGGAAAGGGATATTTCCTTTAAGGTATTGACAAATAGGTACCCGCCATTAGGAGTCCGCCAGAAATAAGAGGGAATTCCGCCATAATATGTTGGCAGGTAGAACGTCCAAAACTAATAGATGATGCAAATGTCTGTTAGGACTTTATATGAGAGGTAGCCACTTTGACTGTCAATTTTAGAGGTTCGCCAAGGGAGATCCAAGAAGGAGATGATCCGTCGGGAACTACCTGCTATTGGAAGTGTCTTAGTAATTAGGTATAGGTCCACAAGGAAATGGAGAGTTTATGTAACACCCTTACTCGTATTCAATGTCGGAACCAGGTATGAGGCATTACCGGACTTATCTCGCTTGAACATAGAACTTTGGGCTATCAAATTTCATTCCAATATAAAATATTTCATCCAAATTCATAACATTCTTATTATGGGCCTACGAGGCCTTACACATGCAAACGGAGGGCCTCAGAATCAAACCGGGATCTTTTGAAAACTTAGGAAAAATTTTGCCTTAACAGGGCCACACGCTCGTATGAAATGGGATACGCCCGTGTGGGCAGGCCATGTGGTCACACACGCCCATGTCCCTAGCCTGTGTGGAATTTATTTTTCAATCAGAATCTACAGGGGTTTTCACACGGCTAGACACACGCTCGAGTCCTTGGCCGGTGTCCTTCACATGGCCTAGACACGCCCGTGTCCTCACCCGTGTGTGAAAACCTCGGTATTCTATTTGTGACGTCAGCAACCAAATAAGGGGCACATGGCTTAGGCATACGTCCGTGTGTCTAGCCCATGGTCGACACTGACTTGCAACATTAACATGCAAGGGACACACGGCCTGGTCACACACCCATAGGACTGACCGTGCGTCACACATGGCCTAGACACACGCCCGTGTGCCTACCCGTGTGGACAAGAACAAGGCTATTTGCCAAGCTCATTTTATCACCTTAACTCAACAACATCAATCACCTTCAACCATTTACCAAGCAACTCAATCATGTATCATACACATTCATGAATAACCTCATCTTTTCATATATAAATAATGATAATGAGCCATTAAATATGGCCAATTACAAAAGTGTTCATCTTTAAAGGAGCCAACACACTTGGCCAAAACAACAAAACTTTTCACTATGTCTAGCCCCTATACAGGCCATACTCAAAATGCTAAGTCTAATATACCGAGATGAGCTGATAGTGTGAGTGATCTTCCGATTATCTTCGTATCCCGAACCAGCTCTTTGACACTATAAAACAAAGGAAAAAGAAAGGGAGTAAGCTTTAAGCTTAGTAAATTTACATGTAAACAATAAGCATCATCATATATGCTAATCAATCAATAACCTCACATACTAAGTAAGAAAAATTCACATTTCCATAATCATGCTAACTCATCTCATCTCTTACCACATTCCAATCACATAACAATTATATTGCTCACAACTGATTGTACACATTCCCTGTATTCATCACCACAAGGCAACATGAAACATTTACTTATACCATTTCTCGGTGAACCCCTCGGAAAAATACTATGTACCCGGTGGTTTTGCACACAGCCCACCGTTAATCAATAATAGGGTGCTATCACACATAGCCCACCAACAAGAGTAATTAAAGTGGGCACACAGCCTAGACACACGCCCGTGTGTCTAGCCCGTTGTAACACCCCCTACCCGTATTCGTTGTCAGAATAAGGTACGAGGCATTACCAGAATTTACGATTTTTTTTAAAACCGAGACCATTCCAATTCAACGTATTTTTAAGATAATTCATGCATATTTGTAAGATAACTTAAACACATAAGCCATACCAATGGTTGACCTTACATTCATTTCATATTAACATCTATTTTATTAGCTTATACATGCCATTCATTTCCAAACTAAAGTTTCTTTAAATACCGAAATATTGGGGTTGATAGTGTGATGAGTCTCCTACGGATCCGACCTCCGAGCTCTTAACACTACAAAACAGGGAAAAAGGAAATAGGGTAAGCACTTTGTGCTTAGTAAGCCCATGTAACAAGAATTATACTTACCTAATATTTACAATACAAGCGATAAACATTCATATACCCATTCAATGCATTATTACCCTAACATTTACAAACTCAACATTCAAGTCAGTCCAATAATTTTCATATATCAATAATATATACTATCATTGATGAGCTCATCAATACCATGATTTCCATATTTTTTTTATATTTATCCAATTGAATTACTCGGAATTTCGATGGATTTTCAGAGGTACACTTTAGTGTACAAATTCGGGTCCGTCAATTCATATTCATGTGCGCACATTTTCATTTCAGAGAGCACACTCCCGTGAACCTCATCTTTACAGCGGGATTACCAGTCCAGGCTAAATCCCCTGTAATATAAACTCATAGAGTATTGTCGGGATTACCAGTCCAGGCTAAATCCCCTGCAACGACAATTACTCTAATGAGCTTGGATCTGAATTACCAGTCCAGGCTAAATTCAGACCCTAATTCGGATTACCCGTCCGGGCTAAATCCATTTTCCACATATTCTTCGGGAGGGCTATATCAGGATAGGATCACCCGTCCGGGGTAGATCCTTTTTACCGTCAATTCCTTTTTAGAGATCCATCGAATTTTCCTTTCATTCAACCGGGATTTCTTTCCCTTTTTATCAAAAATATCAATATTGCATAAATTTTCATACAATGAACATTCAAACTATATTCACATCAATAACATACATTTCAAGCATTTAAGAATATAATTCAAGTTACATGAACTTACCTCGTTATCAGTTCGTTTACAAAATCTACTAATCCGGAACTTTTTCCTTTCCTCGATCTAGCTTCGTATTTGAGTTTTCCGGATCTAAATAAATAAATTCAATCATCAATTCAATACATTTCATGTTCACATGTAGCATTTTCTATAATTCTATTATTATTTTTAGTTTATTCAAAGCTGTCTACTTGAGTCACAGTCACTAAATTATTTATTTCTCGAGCTACAGAGCTCCAAATGAGGAACCGTTAATTTTCCATGAAACTAGATTCACATGTCTTCATACCATAAAATTTCCAGAATTGTTGGCCTAGCCAATTAGTACAGTTTATTCATCAAAGTCATCCCTATTCTGCTGTCTGGCAGTTCTGACCCTTCTTCACTAAAAATTAATTATCTCTTTATACAAGATTCAGATGATGTTCTCGTTTATTTCTATTGAAACTAGACTCATTAAGAATTCTAAACATATAAATTTAATCCCCTAATTATTTTTATTCAAATTTGTTATGATTTTCTAAAGTTAAAACAGGGGAACCCAAATTCATTCTGAACCAGTCTTACAAAAATCTAAATATCTCAACATACAGAACTTCTTTTCTTTCCTTGTTTCTTTCATATGAAAATAGACTCAATAAGATTTAATTTCATATCTCACTCAACTTCTAATTCCACTTATACAATATTTTGTGAATTTTCAAACTTACTCTACTGCTGCTGTCCCAAAACTGTTTTCTTATAGCTTGTTTTACAATTAAGTCCTTTATCCAATTCTAACTTCAAATTCTTTCAATTAAACCACTAATTCATCATTTTATTCATCATATGCTATATTCAAAAACTCTAAAACTTCAAAAACTTCAACTTAAATTCATCAAAACTTTGTTCTAAAACTTATAAAGCATCAAAATTAAAAGAAAAGGGCTAAATTAACTTACCAAATTAAACTCCAAGCTTCAAACTTAAATTTTACCTTTTTTTCTCTCTTTTCTCTTTTTCTTTCTTTCCTTCACGTTCGCTCTCTGTTCTTCCTTTGTTTTTATCCTTTTGTTTCTTTTCTCCTTTCTTTATATATAATAATATAATAATAATATAATAATAATAAATATAATATAATAATATACTAAAAAATCTCAGATTTTCTTCAATAAACCGCCTCAATCTAGACAAAATGGCTTAATTGCCATTTTGGTCCTTTATACTTTCTTTTAATTTATAATTAAACTTTTACTTTCATTTCAATTTAGTCCTTTTCATTTAATTACCTACCCAAACATTAAAATTTTCTAACGAAAGTTTAATACCACATTACTAACATTTTATAAATATTTATAAAATATCTCCTATCATATAAAAACTCATGCAAACATATTGAAATAAATTTCTATTTAAATTGGATTTATGGTTGCGAAACCATTATTCCGATAAATCTTGAATTTAGGCCATTACAACTCCCCCCTTTTTAAGGATTTTCGTCCTCGAAAATCTTACCAGTAAAGAGGTTTGGATATTGTTTCCTCATTGCCTCCTCCGATTCCCATGTCGCTTCCTCAATCCCGTGCTTTTGCCACAATACTTTCACCAAATTTATTTTTTTATTTCTAAGCTCCTTTGTTTCCCGTGCCAATATCTTGACTGGTTCTTCACTGTAAGTCATATCCGGCTGAATCTCCACTTCTGTCGGAGAAATAACATGTGAAGGATCTGACCGATATCGTCGTAGCATAGACACATGAAAAACATTATGGATTCTATCAAGTTCTGGTGGTAATGCCAACCGATAAGCGACCGGTCCAATTCTTTCTATGATCTCATATGGCCCGATAAATCTTGGACTCAATTTACCCTTTCGACCGAACCGGGGAACTTTCTTCCAAGGAGACACTTTCAGGAATACCTTGTCACCGACCTGAAATTCAATCTCTTTTCGTTTAAGATCGGCATATGATTTTTGGCGATCAGAAGCTGCTTTTAAACTATCCCGAATAACCTTTACTTTTTCTTCTGTTTCCTGGATCAAATCAACCCCGTGTATCTTCTTTTCACTGAGCTCTGTCCAGTATAATGGTGTTCTACACTTTCTACCATACAAAGCTTCATACGGAGCCATTTTAATACTGGACTGATAACTGTTATTATAAGCAAATTCAATCAAAGGTAGATACCTCTCCCAATTACCTTCAAACTCTAGTATACAACATCGGAGCATATCTTCCAATACTTGAATTACACGCTCAGATTGGCCATCTGTCTGAGGATGAAATACAGTACTGAAATACAACTGAGTACCCAAAGCTTCTTGCAATTTATCCCAGAAACGAGACGTAAATCGGGGATCTCTATCTGATATAATGGAGACAGGCACTCCATGTAGCCTGACAATCTCAGATATGTACAATTCAGCTAGTTTATCTAAAGAATAATCCATACGTACCGGAATAAAGTGTGCTGACTTTGTCAATCGGTCAACAATCACCCAAATAGTATCCTTTTTCCTCGAAGACAATGGTAACCCCGATACAAAATCCATAGTGATTCTTTCCCATTTCCATTCTGGTATAGTAATTGGCTGAAGTAACCCCGAAGGTACCTGATGTTCTGCTTTGACCTGTTGACATATCAAACATCTTGATACAAACTCAGAAATATCACGTTTCATACCTGGCCACCAGTACATCTTCTTCAAATCATTATACATTTTATTACTTCCCGGATGTACAGATATAGTACCACTGTGAGCCTCGTGTAAAATCTTCTGTATGAGCTCTGAATTCTTGGGTACACATACCCTACCTCTGAATAATAAACAATCATCAATCCCAACTTGAAATTCAGAATCAGTACCTGACTCATATTGTACCCGTTTAACCTGTAACTTCTCATCATTCTTCTGAGCTTCACATATTTGCTGTAAAAATGTCGGTTTAGCTCTTAATTCAGCTAAGATTGAACCATCATCAACCAAAGACAATTGAGCATTCATAGATCGTAAAGCATACAGAGATTTTCGACTCAAAGCATCAGCCACAATATTAGCCTTACCCGGATGGTAATCAATAATCAAATCATAGTCCTTTATCAATTCAAGCCACCTGCGCTGTCTTAAATTCAGATCTTTCTGTGTCATCAAATACTTCAAGCTTTTATGATCAGTATAAATATGACATTTCTCACCGTACAAGTAATGCCGCCATATCTTCAATGCAAAAACAATAGCAGCTAACTCAAGATCATGTACCGGATAATTTCTTTCATGTGGTTTAAGTTGTCTTGAAGCATAGGCTATTACTTTACCTTCTTGCATCAAGACACAACCTAAACCATTTAATGAGGCATCACTGTAAATAACAAATTCCTTACCCGGTTCAGGCTGCACTAATACTGGTGCTTTCGTTAGTAGATCTTTCAATCGGTTGAAACTCTGCTGACATTCATCATTCCACTCGAACTTTACATCTTTCTGCAATAATCGAGTCATCGGAGAAGCTATCATAGAGAATCCTTGTACAAATCTCCGATAATAACCAGCTAAACCCAAGAAACTTCTAACTTCAGATACAGTCTTCGGTGGACTCCAATTGACAATAGCTGAGATTTTACTTGAATCTACCTTGATGCCTTCAGCGGATACAATATGTCCAAGAAAACCCACTTCTCGAAGCCAAAATTCACATTTACTGAATTTAGCATATAACTGTTTCTCTCGCAGAATTTGCAACACAATTCTCAAATGTTCTGTATGTTCTTTTTCATCTCGAGAATAAACCAAAATATCATCAATGAATACTACCACAAATCTGTCTAAGTACGGTCTGAATATTCGATTCATCAGATCCATAAATACTGTAGGTGCATTAGTCAACCCAAACGGCATAACCAAAAACTCATAATGCCCGTACCTGGTTCTGAAAGCTGTCTTTGACACATCTGACTCCTTTACTCGTAACTGATAATAGCCCGATCAGAGATCAATCTTTGAAAATACAGTAGCACCTTTCAGCTGATCAAATAAATCATCAATCCGAGGCAACGGATACTTATTCTTTATAGTTACCTTATTGAGCTGTCGATAGTCAATACACAATCTCAAAGACCCATCTTTCTTTTTCACAAACAGAACCGGAGCACCCCAAGGTGAATGACTCGGTCGGACAAAACCTCTATCAACAAATTCCTGTAACTGTGTCTTTAATTCCTTTAATTCTGTAGGAGCCATTCGGTACGGAGCTATGGAAATCGGAGTAGTTCCCGGAATCAAATCTATAGAAAATTCCACTTCTCTTTCTGGTGGCAACCCTGGTAACTCCTCTGGAAACACATCAAAAAATTCGCATACCACTGGCACTGCTTGAATCTTTGACTCAGATACCTTGGTATCTAATACATAAGCAAGAAAAGCATCATACCCCTTTTTGACATACCTCTGAGCAGTAATAACTGAAATCACATCAGATAATCCCTCTGTCTGATCGGATTTAACCCGAAGTAATTCACCATTCTGGCACTTCAACACAATATATTTCTGTTTACAGTTTACTACTACATCATGCTGAGTTAACCAATCCATGCCCAATATCACATCAAACTCATCAAATGGCAGTAACATCAAATTAGCCAGGAAACAATAACCTCTTACCATCAGTGGACAATTTTTACAAATTTTATCCACCAAAATAGATTGGCCAAAGGGGTTCGAGACTTTAACCACAAATTCAGTAGGTTCAACAGATAAATCTTTAACGCATGCAAGTTTTACACATATATATGAATGCGTAGAACCGAGATCAATTAATGCAGTAATATCAGTTTCAAATAAAGAAAATGTACCAGTAATAACATCGGGTGCTGAGGCATCTTCTCTGGTACTCATGACATATGTTCTAGGAGGCGCTCGTGTCTCAGGCCTACTTGCAGTATCTTTTGTAGCTCCTCGGCTACCACTGACATTACCGGATGGTCGAGATGGTCTACCCCTCAAAGATGGATTACTTGGCTTCGATATATATTCAGCTTCTTTTTCACTTCTTTCTGGACAATCTCTGAGGAAATGGTCAAAAGAACCACATCGGTAACAAGCCCCGCTCTTAAATCGACATTCACCAAAATGAGCTTTATTACAATACTGGCATCTCGGCTTAGGGGTACCAACACTGGCAACACTGGTCACTGAGGGAGTGGAAGGTCTTGAATTAGTGCGCTGTGAACCTCGCACTCTATCCGAATACCCAGTGGTTGAGGTAGAACGATCCTGGTACTTCTTCAATTTCTTTGGAGCAGAAAACTGAGATTTTTCCATTGGTCTTTTACTAAAAATTCGAGCTTCCCTCTCAGCCTGTTTCTTTTCTTAGCTCCATTCTTCTGCTTTATAAGTTCGTTCTGCTAGTGTAGCAAACTCTCGAATTTCAAGAATTCCAACAAGGAGCTTAATTTCTTCATTCAACCCTTCTTCGAATCGTTTGCACATTTCAGCTTCCGACTGTACCCATTCTCGAGCATATTTACTCAACCGAACAAATTCTCTTTCATACTTGGATACTGATCTATTGCCCTGTTTCAGCTCAAGAAATTCTTTTCTTTTCTGATCAAGGAATCTCTGACTGATATATCTCTTTTTAAACTCGGTCTGGAAGAATTCCCATGTAATTTCTTCTTTTGGAACAACTGAAGCTTTAGTATTCCACCAATGATAAGCTGTGTCTTTTAGTAGTGAAACAGCACATTTCAAACATTCTTCTGGCGTGCAAGATAATTCCTCCAAAACCCGAGTAGTATTTTCTATCCAAAATTCAGCTCTTTCGGGATCATCATCAACTGCTGCTCGAAATTCTTCGGCCGAACGGAGCTTTTCCTTTTCTGACAGATTCAGTACCTGTACCCTGTGGAATCTCGGGAACCGGTGGAGGAACAGGAGGGGGAGCTTGAGTTTGCTGCACTGTAGGGTTAGTTCTTATGTACTGGGTAAACCATTCATTCATCATTTGAAAGAAGGCTATTTTTGCCTCCTCTCCTTGACCCTCTATACTGGGCCTTCTACTGCTAGTTTCTTCTCTTTGAACTGAAGCCGGAGCATGACTCCCAGCTTCCTCAGATTGAGCTCGGTCAGATGATATTACTATAAGGAAAACACATTTTAAATGGTCAGGAGATATCACACTATCAAAAATAATTTAAATGGCATGTATAGCTAATCCGTATTCGCTATATCGATCCTAGAACCGGCTAAACCGTAGCTCTGATACCAACAAATGTAACACCCCCTACCCGTATTCGTTGTCAGAATAAGGTACGAGGCATTACCAGAATTTACGATTTTTTTTAAAACCAAGATCATTCCAATTCAACATATTTTTAAGATAATTCATGCATATTTATAAGATAACTTAAACATATAAGCCATACCAGTGGCTGACCTTACATTCATTTCATATTAACATCTATTTTATTAGCTTATACATGCCATTCATTTCCAAACTAAAGTTTCTTTAAATACCGAAATATTGGGGTTGATAGTGTGATGAGTCTCCTACGGATCCGACCTCCGAGCTCTTAACACTACAAAATAGGGAAAAAGGAAATAGGGTAAGCACTTTGTGCTTAGTAAGCCCATGTAAAAAGAATTATACTTACCTAATATTTACAATACAAGCGATAAACATTCATATACCCATTCAATGCATTATTACCCTAACATTTACAAACTCAACATTCAAGTCAGTCCAATAATTTTCATATATCAATAATATATACTATCATTGATGAGCTCATCAATACCATGATTTCCATATTTTTTTTTATATTTATCCCATTGAATTACTCGGAATTTCGATGGATTTTCAGAGGTACACTTTAGTGTACAAATTCGGGTCTGTCAATTCATATTCATGTGCGCACATTTTCATTTCAGAGAGCACACTCCCGCAAACCTCATCTTTACAGTGGGATTACCAGTCCAGGCTAAATCCCCTGTAATATAAACTCATAGAGTATTGTCGGGATTACCAGTCCAGGCTAAATCCCCTGCAACGACAATTACTCTAATGAGCTTGGATCTGAATTACCAGTCCAGGCTAAATTCAGACCCTAATTCGGATTACCCGTCCGGGCTAAATCCATTTTCCACATATTCTTCGGGAGGGCTATATCAGGATAGGATCACCCGTCCGGGCTAGATCCTTTTTACCGTCAATTCCTTTTCAGAGATCCATCGAATTTTCCTTTCATTCAACCAGGATTTCTTTCCCTTTTTATCAAAAATATCAATATTGCATAAATTTTCATACAATGAACATTCAAACTATATTCACATCAATAACATACATTTCAAGCATTTAAGAATATAATTCAAGTTACATGAACTTACCTCGTTATCAGTTCGTTTACAAAATCTACTAATCCGGAACTTTTTCCTTTCCTCGATCTAGCTTCATATTTGAGTTTTCCGGATCTAAATAAATAAATTCAATCAGCAATTCAATACATTTCATGTTCACATGTAGCATTTTCTATAATTCTATTATTATTTTTAGTTTATTCAAAGCTGTCTACTTGAGTCGCAGTCACTAAATTATTTATTTCTCGAGCTACAGAGCTCCAAATGAGGAACCGTTAATTTTCTCTGAAACTAGATTCACATTTCTTCATACCATAAAATTTCCAGAATTTTTTGCCTAGTCAATTAGTACAGTTTATTCATCAAAGTCACCCCTATTCTGCTGTCTGGCAGTTCTGACCCTTCTTCACTAAAAATTAATTATCTCTTTATACAAGATTCAGATGATGTTCTCGTTTATTTCTATTGAAACTAGACTCATTAAGAATTCTAAACATATAAATTTAATCCCCTAATTATTTTTATTCAAATTTGTTATGATTTTCTAAAGTTAAAACAGGGGAACCCGAATTCATTCTGAACCAGTCTTACAAAAATCTAAATATCTCAACATACAGAACTTCTTTTCTTTCCTTGTTTCTTTCATATGAAAATAGACTCAATAAGATTTAATTTCTTCTCACTCAACTTCTAATTCCACTTATACAATATTTTGTGAATTTTCAAACTTACTCTACTGCTGCTGTCCCAAAACTGTTTTCTTATAGCTTGTTTTACAATTAAGTCCTTTATCCAATTCTAACTTCAAATTCTTTCAATTAAACCACTAATTCATCATTTTATTCATCATATGCTATATTCAAAAACTCTAAAACTTCAAAAACTTCAACTTAAATTCATCAAAACTTTGTTCTAAAACTTATAAAGCATCAAAATTAAAAGAAAAGGGCTAAATTAACTTACCAAATTAAACTCCAAGCTTCAAACTTAAATTTTACCTTTTTTCTCTCTTTTCTCTTTTTCTTTCTTTCCTTCACGTTTGCTCTCTGTTCTTCCTTTGTTTTTATCCTTTTGTTTCTTTTCTCCTTTCTTTATATATAATAATATAATATAATATAATAATATAATATAAATATAATATAATAATATACTAAAAAAAATCTGAGATTTTCTTCAATAAACCGCCACAATCTAGACAAAATGGCTTAATTGCCATTTTGGTCCTTTATACTTTCTTTTAATTTATAATTAAATTTTTACTTTCATTTCAATTTAGTCCTTTTCATTTAATTACCTACCCAAACATTAAAATTTTCTAACGAAAGTTTAATACCACATTACTAACATTTTATAAATATTTATAAAATATCTCCTATCATATAAAAACTCATGAAAACATATTGAAATAAATTTCTATTTAAATCGGATTTATGGTTGCGAAACCATTATTCCGATAAATCTTGAATTTAGGCCATTACACCCGTGGTCGACACTGACTTGCAACATTAACATGCAGGGGACACATGGCCTGGTCACACACCCACGGGACTGACCGTACGTCACACACGACCTAGACACACTCCCGTGTGCCTACCCGTGTGGACAAGAACAAGGCTTTTTGCCAAGTTCTTTTTATCACCCTAACTTATACAACATCAATCACCTTCAACCATTTACCAAGCAACTCAATCATGTATCATACACATTCATGAATAACCTCATCTTTTCATATATAAATAATGATAACGAGGTGTAACACCTCTCACCCGTATCCAACACCAGAATAGGGTTTGAGGCATTATCGGACTTAAAATTCACAATCATACAAAACCGGGTTACCAAATTTCGCCCAAAATTTAAAACTTTTCAAACACATGCATTTGACATTGTCATCTATTTATCACTTATACTATGGACAAATAGGCTTACGAGCCAAAATCATTATAAGCCACATCTCATGGCTGTAATTAACAAATCAATATAAGCTAATACATTTGGCTAATCACAACAACATCTGTCATAGAAAAACTAAATCCTTATACATGCCAATACTCCTAGGATAATGGCTCGATAGTATGATGCTGCCTCCGACGATCTCCAACCCTGAGCTGACCTAACAAAACTAAAAGAATGGAAAGTAGGGAGTAAGCTTTACGCTTAGTAAGCTCGCATGAAAATAATAAGCAATACGATAACATGCTATTTTCATATTCTTTCCATTCATTCAAATTCCAGTTAAGATGTTTCCTTGAGTTATAGTCATTAAATAATTTATATCTGGAGCTACAGAACTCCAAATTAAGATCCGTAAATTTTCCCTGAAACTTAACTCATTTATCTTCTTACCATAAAATTTTCAGAATTTTTGGCTTAGCCAATTGGTACAGTTTATTCATTAAAGTTTCCCCTGTTTCACCATTCAACTACTCTGACCTCTCTTCACTATAAATCAATTTTCTCTTTGTACAGAATTTATATGGCCTCCTTGTTTTGTTCATTTGAAACTAGACTCATTGAAGATTTCAGGCATATAAATTATATCTCATAATTATTTATGTACAAATTTTAATAATTTTTCAAATGCAGAGCAGGGGATCACGTAATCATTCTAAACCAGTATCACCGAAATTCAAATATCTCAAAATATACAAATCATTTGTTTTCTATTTTTCTTTTATATGAAAATAGACTCAATAAGCTTTAAATCAATATCTCGTCCAACTTATAATTCAATTTCTACTATTTTTGGTGATTTTTCAAATTTACATCACTGCTACTGCCCAAAGCAGTTCTATTGTAAATGTTTGCTCTTTTTCACTTTAGTTGTGTTCTTCACTTGCTTATACCAATCTTTCCAATTTCCGATTACATATTGAACATATTGTTCATACATACATTTGCCACATTTCTCAATTGGTCACATTCACACTTGCACTTATTCATAACATGATCATTTTCAATTATACTTAGTCAATTTTCCGTTGAACTCATCGTAATGATAACAGATACATGGTGGCCTACACATGGTACCACCCTTGTAGCCGAAGCTATCTGGTACATATAGTAGCCTGCACTTAGTACTATACATGTGACCAAAACCATTTCATAACTCTCTTGTACACATAATTGAGCTCAACATTAACAATCACTCAATCTCTTTCATTTGATTCACTCCTTTTTGTATTACTTATTATCAAATTAGGAAACGTCTTACGAATTTAAGTACGTCGTTGCTCAGTGCCACGTTTCACAACTCAGTATGGTTTTCCTCATTGAAATAGCATACCTACATTTCATAACTCGGTATGGAAACACCATACCTACATTTCTTAACTCAGTATGGTTAATACCATACCTACATTTCACAACTCAGTATGGATGATACCATACCTACATTTCATATCTCAGTATGGATGATACCATACCTACATTTCGTAACTCAGTATGGATGATACCATACCTACATTTCACATTTTGCCATGGATTAACCATGGTCTTATCCGTCAATTCATCACATGTCACGATACGAACGTACTCAATTCTGCGTTTTTCCTAATTTGAATTACCGCATTTATTCTTCCATTTTATCATAATTTTCACAATCCCACAGCAAATTCATATTTAACAACGCATTATATCATTCAATCATTCACCAATAAACATGTAAACTCAACCATATGAACTTACTTGCCGAAATCTCGTCAGGTACAGCTGTGTAGCAACTCATACAACCCATGAAATATTAATTTAAAATTCAGTTCATTTAACATTAATTTTGCCATATTAATAGAAAATTACAATTCAAGCACGATGTTACATTATTATTAACACACGAACTTACCTCGAATGCCGAAATGACCATTTTACCAACTTTCTCGATTTTCGATTTTCCTCCAGTTCTAGGTCCAAATCTCATTTTTCGGGATCTAAAACATCACATTTCACTTATTTAATTAATATACTACTCAAAACAGTCCCTAACTCAAACTTTGGCAAAATTACAATTTTGCCCCTAAACTTTTGCATAATTACAATTTTGCCCCTAGGCTCGAAAATTAAACTTTATTCCTTTTTCTTATGTTTTATGACATGCTGAACATTTTTCCCTTCTATAGCAACTTCAAATTCTTACTATAACACATACTTATGAACAATAATAACTTTTACCGATTAACTCGTTTTACTCGTTTTCACCGAAAATCATTTAGCAAACATCGCTCTCCTAACCTCAAACATCCATACTCTACCATTAGATATCAAAATACATGCTTATCTAGCATGGGTATATTTTTTTAAACTTTGATTACACTTCAAATTAATGGTAGAAATAGACAAATTAAGCTTTGAGGATCTCAAAAATATGAAAATCATTAAAAACGGGACAAAAACCATACCTATATAAGCCATAGAAGCTTGGCCGAATGCTCATCCATGGCTGCCATTTTTTTTTTCTCACATTCTGGAGAAGAAGAAAATAATGGTGTTTTATTTTTTTTATATATTCTTTTTACTATTTTTGTCTTATTATCCATTTAACTTATAAGTGGATTAATTTCTTCATAAGGACCTTCACTTTAAAAACCCATCACAATTACACCCTTTATCATCTGGAACATACACTTCGCACCTATAACCATTTAATCCTTCTAACCAAATTAAACACTTCTTCGATAAAATTTCTTAACGAAATTTCCACACAACAATTCAATCACATTATAGACCTCATATTTTGCAACTTATTGCAATTTAACCCCAATAATAAAATTGTGCACTTTATCGATAAAAATTACTTAACAAGATTTACACACCATCACCCAACATATCATAGACTCTAAAGCAATCACAAATTAAATATTTTTACTTAGAGTTTGTGGTCTTGAAACCACTATTCCGAATAGGCCCTATTTTGGGCTATTACACGAGGCATTAAATATGGCCATTTACAAAAGTGTTCATCTTTAAAGGAGCCAACACACTTGGCCAAAACAAAAAAACTTTTCACTATGTCTAGCCCCTATACATGCCATACTCAAAATGCTAAGTCTAATATACCGAGATGAGCTGATAGTGTGAGTGATCTTTCGATTATCTTCGTATCTCGAACTGGCTCTTTAACACTATAAAACAATGGAAAAAGAAAGGGAGTAAGCTTTAAGCTTAGTAAGTTTACATGTAAACAATAAGCATCATCATATATGCTAATCAATCAATAACATCACATACTAAGCAAAAACAATTCACATTTCCATAATCATGCTTACTCATCTCATCTCTTACCACATTCCAATCACATAACAATTATATTGCTCACAATTGCTTGTACACATTCCCTGCACTCATCACCACAAGGCAACATGAAACATTTACTTATACCATTTCTCGATGAACCCCTCAGAATAATACTATGTACCCAGGGGTTTCACACACAGCCCACCGTTAATCAATAATAGGGTGGTATCGCAGATAGCTCACCAACAAGAGTAATAAAGGTAGTTTCGCACATAGCCCACCAAATGATAATATAAACGATGGTATCGCACACAGCCCATCGTGAATAAGTAATAAGGTGGAATCGGACACAGCCCACCAAAAAGGATGATTACGGCGGTATCACACATAGCCCACCAATTAATCATTACGGATATTTTTCCGCACTTAAGTATCTATTCCGAGGTTCATACGAGAAATACTCACCATCTATCAATTTCAATCAATCTCAATCATAATTGATCTCATTCATACAATGCACCAATAATTAACAACATATGTATTAAAGATGTATCATTTACACACAAACTTACCTCGATGCAAAATTTATTAATCGACGTTTTAGTCCGTAACCTTGCCTTTTCCTCGATCAAGGTTGTTTCCGCGCTCTTCTTGATCTATAATAATAAAATTCACTCATTCAATCACTTTATAATTCATGATATATCAAAATTTCTACTTAGGCAAAAATGACCATTTTACCCTTCTACTTTGGCAAAATTTACGATTTTTCCCCTAGGCCCGTAAATTATTTTTCATCAAATTTTCTAATTAAAAAAGCCTAGTTGAACATTTATTTCTCTTATGACAACTCACAAAACCAATTATTTCATGCATTTATTACACAAATTCAATATTTACTAATAGGTCCAATTTAGGTGTTTTCATGGTAACACCTTTCACAAAAGTTATTCCTTAACTCACTAACATTCATTTTCTTCCATAAAAATTCAGCAAACAACATGAACATTCTCATGGCAAGTCCCTAAACTTTCAACCATTTTACAAAATAGTCCCCTCATTAGCTGGCTTAAGCTTTGGGGGTTCCAAAAGTACAAAAATTATCAAGAAATACCTCTAAAATCACTTACTTGCTAGAGGATATGTTGGCTGAAAGTTTGAGCTTCAAAACCCCTATTCCTTGCTGAAAATTTTGGTAGAAGAAGAAGAGAAATGAAAAAGATGATAGCTTTCTCTTTACTTATCTTATTTTATCCATTTTAGTAACCTGACACCACCAAATTTTTGACTCATTTAATGCTCTTGTTTGTCTTGGTTCCCTTGGCCGGCCATCATCTTTACGGTGGCCTAATTGCACTTTAAGGACCTCCAATTTAATATCCCATAGCTATTAGACACCCCTAACTTGTAAAATAGATCTTTCGCACTTTATGCGATTTAGTCATTTTTCACAATTAAGCATATAATTGCTAAAATTAAAACACCAAAATTTTCATACATCCATAAAAACTTTCTATAACACATAAAATAATATTAAAATAATTTTCTTCAACCTCAAATTAGTGGTCCTGAAACCACTGTTCTGACTAAATTGGGCTGTTACAACTCTCCTCCCCTTTTGAGATTTTTGTCCCGAAAAGCTTACCGGTAAAAAGGTTTGGGTATTGTTCTCTCATGGCTTCTTCCGGTTCCCACGTAGCCTCTTGCATACCGTGTTTTTTCCACAATGCTTTTACTAAGGCTATGCTCTTATTCCTCAACTGTTTAACCTCTCGGGCCAAAATCATGATTGGTTCCTCTTCATAAGTCATGTCCGGTCGTATTTCAATTTCTGTCGGAGGGATTACATGCAAAGGATTGGAACGATATCGCCGCAACATCGACAGATGAAACACGTTGTGTATTTTCTATAACTCTGCCGGTAAAGCCAATCGGTATGCTACTGGCCCAATCCTTTCAATAACCTCATACGGCCCTATGAATCACGGACTCAATTTGCCCTTTCGACCAAATCTCAAATTTTTTCTTCCACAGGGATTACTGCAGCCCTTTCTTTCGGCCATCACTAGCTGCAATAATCCCAAAGGTACTTGATGCTCAGCTTTCACTTGTTGACAAATTAAACATCTTGTAACAAACTCGGAGATGTCTCTTTTCATACCAGGCCACCAATACAATTTCTTCAAATCATTGAACATTTTCGTACTGCCCGGATGTACTGACAAGCAACCACTGTGTGCTTCATGTAAAATTTTCGGATCAAATCATCATCCTTAGGTACACTAAACCTATCATGAAACATTAAATAAACATCTGAACTCACCCGAAAATCAGAGTCATTTCCCGATTCGCATTGGGCTCTCTTAGCTTGCATCTCACTATCATTCTTTTGAGCTTCACATATCTGCTGAATAAATAATGGTTTAGCCCTCAACTAGGCCAATATAGCACCATCATCAGACAACGCTAAGCTCGTACTCATAGCTCTCAAAGCATATAGAGATTTTCTACTCAAGGCATCCGCAACCACATTCGCTTTCCCCAGATGGTAATCAATTACTAACTCATAATCCTTCAATAATTCGAGCCACCGCCATTGTCGCAAATTCAAATCCTTTTGGTCCATCAAGTACTTCAAACTCTTGTGATCGGTGAAGATTCGACACTTCTCACCATATAAATAATGACGCCAAATCTTCAAAGCAAAGACGATCGCAGCCAACTCCAAATCATGAGTCAGATAATTTTTCTCATCTGGTTTTAGTTGTCTCGAGGCGTAAGTTACCACCTTACCCTCTTACATCAACACACAGCCAAGACCATTTAATAACGCATCACTGTAAGCCACAAACTCTTTCCCTGACTCAGGTTGTACTAAAACTAGCAACTCAGTCAACAATGCTTTCAATTTCTCGAAACTTTGTTGGCATTTCTCAGTCCATTCAAACTTAGCATCCTTATGCAACAGTTTCATCATCGGGGTAGCAATCATGGAGAACCCCCTTACAAAACGTCTGTAGTACCTTGCTAAACCCAAAAAGCTTCTAATTTTCGACACATTCCTTGGCGGTTTCAACTCCACAATAGCCGAGATCTTACTCGGATCAACTCTAATGCCATCACCCGACACAATGTGTCCTAAGAATCCGACCTCTTGGAGCCAAAACTCACTCTTGCTAAATTTAGCATACAACTGCTTGTCTTTTAAAGTCTGCAAAACAATTCTCAGGTGCTCTTTATGCTCATTCTCACCCTGAGAATAAACTAATATGTCGTCTATAAAAACAACTATAAACTTATCCAAATACGGCCAGGAGACCAAGTTCATTAAATCCATAAAAATCGCAGGAGCATTGGTTAAGCCAAATGGCATGGCAAGAAACTCATAATGGCCATATCTCGTCCGAAATGCAGTTTTCGGCACATCTTGCCCCTTAACCCTCAACTGGTAGTAGCCTATGTCCTCCACATGGCCTAGACACGCCCGTGTCCTCACCCGTGTGTGAAAACCTGGGTATTCTGTTTATGACGTCAGCAACCAAATAAGGGGCACACAACCTAGACACACGCCCGTGTGTCTAGCCCGTGGTCGACATTGACTTGCAACATTAACATGCAGGGGACACATGGCCTGGTCACACACCCACGGGACTGATCGTACGTCACACACGGCCTAGACACACTCCCGTGTGCCTACCCGTGTGGACAAGAACAAGGCTTTTTGCCAAGTTCTTTTTATCACCCTAACTTATACAACATCAATCACCTTCAACCATTTACCAAGCAACTCAATCATGTATCATACACATTCATGAATAACCTCATCTTTTCATATATAAATAATGATAACGAGGCATTAAATATGGCCATTTACAAAAGTGTTCATCCTTAAAGGAGCCAACACACTTGGCCAAAACAACAAAACTTTTCACTATGTCTAGCCCCTATACAGGCCATACTCAAAATGCTAAGTCTAATATACCGAGATGATCTGATAGTGTGAGTGATCTTCCGATTATCTTCGTATCCCGAACCAGCTCTTTGACACTATAAAACAAAGGAAAAAGAAAAGGAGTAAGCTTTAAGCTTAGTAAATTTACATGTAAACAATAAGCATCATCATATATGCTAATCAATCAATAACCTCACATACTAAGTAAGAAAAATTCACATTTCCATAATCATGCTTACTCGTCTCATCTCTTACCACATTCCAATCAGATAACAATTATATTGCTCACAACTGATTGTACACATTCCCTGTATTCATCACCACAAGGCAACACGAAACATTTACTTATACCATTTCTCAATGAACCCCTCGGAATAATACTATGTACCCGGTGGTTTTGCACACAGCCCACCGTTAATCAATAATAGGGTGCTATCACACATAGCCCACCAACAAGAGTAATTAAAGTGGTTTCGCACATAGCCCACCAAATGATAATATAAACGATGGTATCGCACACAGCCCATCGTTAATAAGTAATAAGGTGGTATCGCACACAACCCACCAATTAATCATTACGGATATTTTTTCGCACTCACGTATCTATTCCGAGGTTCATACGAGAACGACTCACCATCTATCAATTTCAATCAATCTCAATCATAATTGATCTCATTCATACAATACACCAATAATTAACAACATATGTATTAAAGATGTATCATTTACACATAAACTTACTTCGGTGCAAAATGTATTAATCGACGTTTGAGTCTGTAACCTTGCCTTTTCCGTGGTCAAGGTTATTTCCGCGCTCTTCTTGATCTATAATAATAAAATTCACTCATTCAATCACTTTATAATTCATGATATATCAAAATTTCTACTTAGGTAAAAATGACCATTTGCCCTTCTACTTTGGCAAAATTTACGATTGTGCCCCTAGGCTCGTAAATCATTTTTCATCATATTTTCTCATTAATCAAGCCTAGTTTAAATTTATTTCTCTTACAGGAACTCACAAAACCAATTATTTCGTGCATTTATTACACAAATTCAACCTTTACTAATAGGTCCCATTTAGGTGTTTCCATGGTAACACCTTTCACAAAAGTTGTTCCTTAACTCACTAACATTCATTTTCTTCCATAAAAACTCAGCAAACAACATGAACACTCTCATGGCAAGTCCCTAAACTTTCAACCATTTTGCAAAATAGTCCCCTCATTAGCTAGCTTAAGCTTTGGGGGTTCCAAAAGTATAAAAATTATCAAGAAATACCTCTAAAATCACTTACTTGCTAGAGGATATGTTGGCTGAAATTTTGAGCTTCAAAACCCCTATTCCTTGCTAAAAATTTCAGTAGAAGAAGAAGAGAAATGAAAAAGATGATAGCTTTCTCTTTACATATCTTATTTTATTCATTTTATTCACCTAACACCACCAAATTTTTAACTCATTTAATGTTCTTTTCTCTCTTGGTTCCCTTAGCCGACTGTCATCTTTAAGGAGGTCTAATTGCACTTTAGGGACCTCCAATTTAATATTCCATAGCTATTAGACACCTCTAACTTGTAAAGTTAAACTTTCACACTTTATGCGATTTAGTCCTTTTTCACAATTAAGCATACAATTGCTAAAATTAAAGCACCAAAATGTTCATACATCCATAAAAACTTGCTATAACACATAAAATAATATGAAAATAATGTTATTCAACCTCGAATTAGTGGTCCCGAAACCACTGTTCCGACTAGCCTCAAAATCGGGCTGTTACAGTTTATGTATCCGCCAAGTCTCTTATTCAAGTCAACAAACGAAAATGTCAGTAATTGAGTCTACCTTAAAAGCCAAGTTTAAATATAGGCTAAGTCATAAGAACAAAATTTCCAAGTAATACAACGAGTCTTTATAAAGTTTAGTAAGAATCCGCATTGGTAGCGTGACATCTACTAGTCTGCTATTAAAATTTGCTAATTTGTATAACCATACATATGTTTGACGTTATGGAATTTTGAGATGATTTTGGACCGGGACAAATCTTAGAAGCAAATTTTATTTGGAAGAATACCTTTACGACTAAATCTGTGAACGTGTCTACCAACAGTTAACTCAGAGAACACAAGGCATTGACTATGCCTAGAAATCTGTGGAGCACTCAGTGATATACAAGGAGTTTAAACTCTATGCTTTTATTCTTATTCCCCCACCAACATAGAGTTTTAATGGGGCATTACTTTAGAAAATCTCATTAAGTTCATTTGGACTTACGGTTGTACTGCGTTGTTGTAAGGTCTATAGATGATCAGAGGTTCCTGTGGAGGGATCAAGTCAAACATCACCAAGTTCTCGCGAATGGTGGTAGTTGTTTCATGTATATAGAGGGGCACCCTTAGAGGCCATGCCTTAGGGATTTATTAAGTGTATCCATAGTAAAGTCTTAAGTCTCCATATTTATTATAATATTTGCTCGTGCCTAATAAGAATGAAAGGTCGCAAGAACTTAGTACTTGTAAGGTATAGAATATATTTTAAAATTTAAAATTTGAAATTAGATGTCATATATGAAATTGAGTAAGGGTTTTATAATAGAAATGGATGTATAATTTAATATTAACTAAGGTTGTGAGTAATCGAATGGAAGCATTGTCAAGTAATTCGGGTTAGTTGTGACACTGGGTACCCGGACCCTGCAATCAGGTCAAGTATGGGGTGCTATAATTGCCTCTTTCCATTTGCTTCATTGACAGCAATTTCAAAACTTGTTGGGTTACAATGTGCAAATAATGCAAAATGAGCATTTGCATTATCGTTTTCTCCAATTTCGGTTGCCTCATAATCTTGCATCCATGCGGGCATTCTTTGAACACGATGAAGTGCTTCAACTGTTGCACTAGTTTCTTCTTCATGTGTAGGCAATACTTTAGTGGTTGGTGGAGAAGTATTCTCTGGTATTTCTTCAACTTCATTATCACAAAAGACTTGAGCAGGTTGCGCTTCATCCCAATCTCAAGTTTTCTCATCATCAAACATAATATCTCATCTAATCACGACCTTTTTCGTTACATGATTGAACAATTTGTATGTCTTTGATGTTTCACTAATACCAAGAAAGACACACTTCTCACATCTATCATCAAGCTTCTTTCTTTTCTCCTCTGGGACATGTGCATAGGTAATGCACCTAAAAATTCTGAAGTGATCTATCAATGGCCTCTTTCCACTCCAAGCCTCCTTTGGAGTCACATCTCGAAGAGCATGAGTAGGACTCCTATTCAAGATGTGGATGCTCCAATTTATAGCTTCTGGCCAAAACACCTTTGGAATTCCCCCTCTTACTAGCAGGCTCCAAACCATGTTAAGAATGGTTTTCTTTTTCCTATTCGATGCACCATTTTGCTGTGGTATATAAGTAGTTGTGAGCTCTCTTCGTATGCCATGAACTTCACAAAAATCTTCCAACGCCTTAGAGTAATATTCACCACCACGATCAGCTTGGAGAGCCTAAATGGCCCTTCACTTCTCATTTTCTACACGAGCCTTGAAGTTTTTAAATACGCTAAAAGCCTCTGATTTTTCTTGTAAAAGGTAAACCCAAGTTTTACAAGAATAATCATCAATAAAGGTAATAAAATATCTTTTACCTCCATTAGAAATTGGATTTATTGGCCCACAAATGTTTGAGTGCACCAACTTCAATACCTCTTTTGTTGTCCATGACTTGCCTCTGGGAAATTGAGATCGGTGTTATTTTCCAACAACACATTCTTCACAAACTAGGGAGGCAGAGATAAATTGGAGGAAGATCAGTCACTATATATTTTTTCAAATATCTTCAAACCGCCAAAGTTTAAATGACTATAGAGAAAATGATACACCATGAAGGATCTTTAGCTTCCGCCACCAAACAAGATTGAACAACCTTAATCTTTAATGGAAACAATTTGTTCTAACTCATTTCCACAATAGTAACAAGTCTTCTAGATGGATCAGAAATCTCAAAAGCACCATTCCTAAAAGTGACAACATACCTCTTTTCTAATAGTTGACCAGCACTCAACAAATTATTTTTTTAAAGCAGGAGCATATAACACATTAGAAGTTGTGCTCGCTTCACTTTGACAGAGCCTTGATTTTTTTTTCTTCATGGAATCCCATATATCATTAGAAGTTTCTTTTCAAAGAATAGTTTCCAAGATGGGGCAATTAATAGCCTGAAAGAGATATTTCTTCGCCTTCAAATCTTTCAGCTTTCTCACTTTGAACTCTACTTTCTGGGCATTCGTCAAAGTTTCTCCTTCCACAGGCTATTCGATACCTACCTCAACAATTGGCCAATACTCCTTTGACTGTAGGAAATTCTCCATTAGTATACTCAAATGGTCAAAGTGACCATCAAAATGGGGAATGGTTGCTTGAACAAAACTATTTTCTGAGGCCATAGGCGAAACCTTTTCTAGGCTAACAAGAATAAGTCTGGCTCGAATACCACTGTTGCACTTACAAGTAAAGAAAGAGAGAAAATGGGCTCTTGACTCAAATGACAGAAGATGATTTTTATTGAATTGATGAATAACTCCAAATGATTCTAGCATTTTGTAGGCTTTACAATAGCTAAAATTAATAAGTTCAAAGCTAAAAATAACAAAATTAAATACGAGAAAAATCCTCAATCATATTTGGTAATCTCTAATTTTAGGAATGATTTATTTACCAGATATAAAAACATCTCAACATTGCCAGGCTCGAATTTTCCCGGGCTTGGATTTGTAACGAGTTTGAGCTTTCTCGAAGTTGAATCATTACGAGTTCGTATCAACACGAACTCAAACCTATTTTAGAAGCTCTAATTGTTATGTGTGGATTCTCTCTCCTAAATTATTCTAAGTTCATATTCCACCATATATAAATTCTATTCAAATTTATTATAATTTAAATTTAAATATGTGGATTTTCAATTAGTGTACTTTGTAATGTCAAGCAAGTTTTATCTATTATAATTATTTTTGTAAACTCCTTTATTCTTGGGGAGTACAGATGACGCTCCAATGAAGCACATGCTACAAGATTATTGTAATTGTTTATTTTTAATTTTTCGTACGTTGAAAGTGCTCATAAGTCTGGCTCCTGTTGGGCTAGATGTCTAGATCAGATAACATAATGACTTCGTTTTTTAGCCCTCACCTGTCTTGTTATTTTATTGTTCAATAATATATTAGTTTTTCATTAACATTTTTATATTTTCATTACTTGGTATTTTATAACTGAATTATAAAAGTTAAACGTCTAATTTGATTTAATTCCAATAAAATGTTTTAATCAACAAGAATTAAAATGAATTAAAGCAAAATACAATAAATTAAAAATCAGAATATATTTAAATTTAAATAATAATAAATCTAAACAAGAAAAATATGATAAAACTTAAATTTCGGATTTCAGTTTATTAATATATCAACAATGATAAACATATATTTCTAAAATTTGTGATAAGTTGACTTTTATGTTAAAAATAGATATATTAAACGTGCCCATAGAAACTATATTAAATAAATAAAAATGGTCAGTATATTAAATGTGAAGCAAATATGAAGATCATAATGTGTATATTAAAAATGGACGACAAAGTTGGGTGAACCAAGAAGCAAAACATGTAAATTAAGTGTAACAGCATATCTCATATTGCAACAAATTATATCGATAATGCATGTATCTAAAAGATCACAACACCCTTCCCATATAATTAACTTGGAGAATTATTAATGACAACACTAAATCAGTACTCCAGAAGATTGAAAAGAGCCAAACAATTGCTGGTCAATTTGGCAAGATTCAGCACTTTCTTTTTTATTGTGTTCTTAACAGCTTTGCTTACTTTCTGGCCATCAAATTCATCCGTGCAAGTGTACTCATCCGTTAAGGCAGCGCTCACCCAAGTTTTTAAATCGCTCATCTCATCAGCCTTGTGATGCGAGCCTTGTAAATTAGCCAATGCCTTCAAGGAATTCTCCAGCTCGTAGATTGCCTCACCTGTAGTTTCAGCACAATCGTTGATGATTTGTTTCTCGGACGGACTCAATCCCTTCATTTTCGACAACGAATCTATGGATGAAGATGCATTGTATGTGGCATTTAGAGTGAAGGACAAGGCAATGCTGCAAAGCTTGTCAGTATCTGTTTTAATGGCGGATGCACTGGGGGAGAGAGCTTTGTAGCAAACTTTGGGATATGTGGTTGAATTGCAGGCAGATTTGATAAATTTTTTGTAAGTTTTGAGACAAGCTTTGTTAGTAGTAGCGGCTGAGACAGTTTGCATGGAAGTGGACATGAGAAGAAGAAGAATGGAAAAGCAAAATAGGAAGACTAATGGGAAAGAGGAGCTTGACATTGTGAAACTTTTAACTTCGTTTCTACTTAGATTTCTATCTTGTGTTTTGGTGATGGTGCGTGGAATTATGGATCACTACTTATAGGCAAAATTAGAATAATTTCAGGTGAGGGGGACCCTGATTAATGTTTTAATTAATTGGTTTTTATTTGTTAGCACCAGCAATAAAAATATTTTGCTTCTTGATACGTCCTGTTGTTATCGACTGTATGTCTGTTGATTAAATGGCAAGTCAATTAATTTACGATAATATTAAAGAGTATAAATCAAACTATAAAAAGAGGATTAGAACGTGTAAATGACATAAACAATAATTAATTCAGAGATAGAGTAGATGCTGAGGTTGTCTACATATCTATCAATATCATGCACTCTCCCACATATTTATGTATTATGGGTATAAATAATTAGTTGTCTAACGAAAGATACGGGACAGCAGCCAAGCGGTGTTCCTTACATTTACATACCAACTTTGTACCTCCCATTCTTACGTATTTAAACACAATTTAAGTACATGAACACGGGTTTCCTAACATTTTTGTTTTATCAATCTATTTCATCTTAAATTAAAGTTGGTAAGTTATTTAATTTAATAACAATTTATTTTATAGATGTATCAAATTTAAAAGGGTTTAAGGGTGTAAAAGGCTCTCAAACTTTTTTTTTTTAAAAAAAAAGAAGCAATTAAACCCCATTTTTTTCACTCAATTGAGCATTTAAACTTTCAAAATGCATCAAAAATAAAAACCCTCAATCTTCTTCAAAAAAAGCAATTAAGGCCCTGCTTTTTTTTTTCACTCCATTCAGTAATTGACCTTTCAAAATGCATCAAAAAGCCTCTCAAAATTTTTCAAAAAAACAATTATGCATGTGCTCTTATAAAAAAATAAAAACATTTTACAAAAAAATAAGAAATAAAAAATTTTAGAAAAATTATTAAATTTTAATAAAAATATAAAAAATTTAAAATATATTAAAAATTATAATTTTTTTTATAAAAATTGTAAAAGAATAAAAAAATTATAAAATTTTACAAAAATCATAAAGAATTTAATGACCCCTAGTTTTTTTTTCAATTAAAGTCATCATGTGTCATAAACGTAGTGTGACATGTGGCCAAAAATGATAAACAATAAAAAAACAATAAAAGTTATAGAAAAATTATAAAATGTTTCTTTTGGTACGATAATTTTTATAAAAAAATTTACGAAATTTATATTTCTTTATATTTTGTATAATTTTCTTACTATTTTATAAAAAATTATATTTTTTATATTTCTATACATTTTATAAATTTTACAATTTTTTATGATTTTACAATTTTTTCTAATTTTTAATATTTTTAATTTTTTATTAAAATTTAATAATATTTGTAGAAGGCCCATTTCGTCCGGGTCCATACAAAAAAGAATTAAAACCCAAATAAAAACCAAAATATAAATTAAAGTTAAAATTGTTCACAGTCCATAAATACAAAAACCCAAACATTAAAACCTAACACAAACCCAAATATAAATTGAAGCCCAAATTTTATAACCCACTTCACAAACAAAACCAAGGCCCGATCCTAGTCCCAAATACATATTGTACCCTCAGACCTAAAGACCCAAATTTATTCTAACCCTATTGAATAAACCCAAAACCGGACCCAGTTACTAAGAACCTAAAACAGATCCAATTCCAGGGGCCCAAAGGCAGACTGGCCCAAGTGGCCCAGGCAAGTGATGTTTCTGGAAACTCAGGGTTCCTCGTGCTACAACGCCCACCCCTGGTTCCCTCCGTACGACCATTTCCACATCAATTGAACCTGCGAGAAGAAAAGAGTAACAGAATACAGCAAAGCAATAGCAGAAAAATGAAAATTTGTATTTTATTTTTAATTTACAATTTCTATTCGGCTATAAAAAGAGGTCGATTGTGTACTGTAGAGGAGGGTTTTTTTTTTTACGCACGCATACTAAATACAAAAAAAAAAAGCAACTGAAAATTATTGAAAGGTGATCTCAAGTTCCATTTCTTTTCTTTTCGATTTGTTTTTCTTCTTGGGTTTTGCATGTAGTTTTTTTTTTTTTGCATAAGAATCGCAAACGAGCCATCGGAGTCCTTATCTCCTTCGTCAGAATCGAAGCTTGAGATGGAGATTTTGGAGTGGAAATAGGCGATCCTTCAGTCTTGGTTCTTAGCGGGGGTAAGAGGGCATCACCGCACGTCATCAACCACTAATTACAGTGGTGGAATGGTGGTCGGATGGCACGGATTCCTGGGTCGGCCGAATAGGGGAAGGAGAGGTTTAATTTTGTTTTTTAAAGTGGCTAGGGTTTTTTTTTTAAAAAAAAACCTGATTGTTTTGTTTTAAAGAAGAAAATGTTGTATTTATAAGAGGGAAGAAACGACGCCGTTTGGGGCCTTCTTCAGTGGCCTCAAAACAATGACATATAGGGTGACCCGATTCAACCCGACCCGATTACCCTCAGGACCCGTGCGTTTTCACTGTGAAAGGATATTTGCGCGCTTGGTCCCTCCCTTTCGCGCTGGCATTTGATTCAGCCCTCTTCATATTTTCTCTGTTTTTTAAATTTTTTCTCCGAAATTTGCACGTTATTTCAACTTGGTCCGCGCCAAAACGCTGAGTTTTGGGATTTTGGAACATTTACATTTTTAATCCTCGCACATTTGCGTGCATTGCACTTTAGTCTTTACTTCAGTTTCAATGGTTTATTTTATTTATTAATTATTCCTTTTAGTTTGATTTTATTTCAATTAAGTTTTTTTTTTCATTTCAATATGTATAATTCATTATTTTTTTAAATTTATTTAGCATTCATCTTTTAAAAAAATTATTTAAATATACATTTGAATTACTTTAATAATTTTAATTTGTCTATTTTTTATTTGTTTAATTATATAGTTATTATTTTAAAATTCTCCTTTATATCATGTTGCTTTAAAATTTTGTATAATATTTAATTTAATTACCCTTATATATTATTATATATATATATAGTTTATGTTAAGATTAGTTTTATTCTATGTACATTATTAATTTCATGTTGTTTTATGTATATATTTTCTTTTAAATCTATTTATGTATATATATGTCCTTTCAAATATATTATGTATGTAGTTCATTCCTAAAAAACATATTTTATTATATATTTTTGTTATTTAAAACCCTTTCATATATTATTATCCCTTTATTATATTATTTATATTAAATTATTTTTTCCCATTGTGTGTATATTATCAACTTTAAATAAATGTTTCGTTCTAAAAATATTTTGTACGTTATTTACTTCAAACTTCTTCTTTCATGATATCAATTTTAATAATCATTTATACATTATTATGTTTTTTAATTTCTCTATATAAATAAACTATTTCAAACCCTATCATGTGTTGTTTATTTGTAAATTTTCATTCATTTAATAATTTTTAAATTGCTTTTATATCATATTGACTCCAAGTTTCCCGTCTTTTATTATTATTATTTTAATTTTATTCATCCACGTTTGAAAACTTGCCATATGTTATGTTAATTTGTTTTTTTAATTATTTATATTTTTAGTTTTCATTGTTTCTTGATTATTAATGTTAGTCTTTCAAAATAGGATTGTGAGATTATTGTTATTGTATATTTTGAATTGTATGTTCATACTATTATCCTCCTCATCCATTTGTACAAAGTTGTATTCACATATGATTATTTCATGCTTGTAATTATGCTTCTATTTTTTGTTATTGCATCATGATTCAAATTCCCACTTTCGCCTGATATTGATTATCTTTTCTCCCCAAACAAGCTAAACAAATATATTTTTTGAGTCCATTTTATAATCGCTTAGTAAAAGCTTTCAAAATAAGGCAATATTCCATGTTTGGAAATCCGAGAAATCGTACCCTAACGTGCTGGGTTTCGGTTTTTCGTTTGGCCAAATAATCGAATATCCTTTTGAAATTTTCAATGCATGAGTTTTGGGAATCATGAGATGATCTTGGATTCGAGGATTTAAATTGTCGTATCCTAACGTGCTGGATGTGATATTTTATTCCTTCGAAGCAAGAGAATCTTAATATCCAATTCGAGTATATTCAAATATTTTTAAAGGAGATAGTATCTTAAAATCTTTTCAAATTTTCGACATTAGGGCATTAATTAATCAATTAGGTACAAATTTTGGGCGTTGCGAGGATGCTAATCCTTCCTCGTACGTAACCGACTTCCGAACCCGTTTTCTTGAATTTCGTAGGCCAAAATCAATATTTTAATAAAATAAAATGTTTTATAGGTGATCCGATCACACCTAAACAAAATGGATTGGTGGCGACTCCATATTTTATTTTAAAGTCGATCCCCGTTTTCTAAAATAAAAAATGGTTTCGACAGCTTGGCGACTCCACTGGGGAAAATAAGAGAGTCAAGCCATAAAATTGATTGTTTTCTGTCTTTTTGTCTGAAATTGAAAATTTGATTTGATAATCAAAATTCTTTGGTGCATTTGTTTGTATGGTTGTTGTGGTTTGAATCTTGTAGAATAATATTGCATTACATTGCATGACTGTTGTGGTTACACCTTTAAGTGGGAGTAAGAAGCTATGCCTTCGTGAGGTTTTCACCTTCGCATGGGCTAGCCGATTGCTTTCGGGATACATCCGTACTGATGTCTTCGTGAGATTTTCATCTCTGCATGGTCATAGGGAAATGTATTCCCCTGAACCGAACTCGATCCATATAAGCCTATAATGGGTGAGGATTGAGAAATCTGCTAGTTCAGGTACCCTTTTTCTTTAAAACCCCACCTCATATAGTAAACCATAGGAACTCACCTTAGATGGAGTGATGCTAAATTTTAGTGGTTATCCATATATGTGTTTGGTTATTTTCCGTTTGCCTTGAATCTTATTATTTGATATTGACTTGTGTGTTTTGTTTTGGGATGTGATTGCATGACATTGCATATTTAAAGAGGTGTCGATTTGTGTTCAGCTATTAAGTTAGAAGACTTAGCATGGAGAATGAATTTCTTGATAAAGTCGAGGATAATGCGGCCGTCCGCAAATGGTCAAAGAAGTTACAACTAGAGAAAGGGGATAGTCTAGCTGAAGGATATACATCGGAGTTGTGGGACTTCACCCGCATCAGTGTGATACAAAATGAGCTGCAAGAACCGAGAGACATATGGGCCCATTGGGATGAGGGAACTAAGAGTTATTCTACCAAAATTATGACGATATACCCTATTTGTTGGATATCAAGGTAGACAAGCATTTGTTTCGGGCTATGACTCAATTTTGGAACCCTGCCTAATGCTGTTTCACTTTCGGGAAGGTGGACTTGGTGCCCACTGTGGAGGAATATACGACCTTGCTAATTGTCCAAAGATCCAAGTCGACAAAGCTTACTCTAAGGCCGCTAATGTCCCAACTTTTGTGAAGAAGTTAATGAATATTACTGGGATGAGTGAGCCTTGGGTTACGGCTCGAATTCAACAGAAAGGGGATGGTAAATGTATTCCTTGGGTGAATTTGAGAGACTTGATCTTAGCACATCCGGATGTAAAGAAGAAAGTTGACATCTTCGCCTTGAGCATTTATGGTTTGGTGATTTTTTCCTAAAGCTCTGAGACATATAGATGAAGCAGTCACTGATTTATTCGATCGTCTTGATAAAAGAGTCGCGCCTGTACCTACAATTCTAGCTAAAATGTTCAGATCTTTGAGCCTGTGTCGGAGGACAGGCGAAGGTAGATTTATTGGATATGTGCAGTTGTTATTGGTATGGTTTCATGGAAATTTTTGGAAGGTGGACAAGGTCTCTTACCGGGTCTTCTCTGAGAGTTATTCCCCAATAAAGGAGGAAGCAGCTACGCAAAGGAGAGACGATATTTCAGAAGAAAGGTGGATGGCAATTCTTCAAAATCTCAAAGAGGAGGATATTAAATGGAGAGCCTTTTGGATGGTCCCTGACGAGATCATTTATCGGTGTGGGAGTTTTGATTATGTACCTTTGCTCGAAATTTGGGGGGCACTGGATACACTCATTTGCTTGTATTAAGGCAGTATAAGTCGAGGCAATTTATACCGACGACTTACGGGCTTGCTCAATGTGAGTTCTCATATAAAGGGGACAATTATAAGAAAAAAGGTTCGAGAGATTTCGGATGCTTGGAAGCAAACTCGCTGGATGAAGAGATTAGCTATTGGTTCTATGACGACGCCTGAATATAACGAATGGTTTAGCAAAAGGATTAATGATAATATTCCTGGGCCGAGTTTAGAAGGTGCTCGATCAATAGAAGAATACAAGTTGTCCCATCAGAGCTAGAGATTATAAGACAGGACTTTGAAAAAAAGAGTTCCGAGCTCGGGAAAAGGATTGAGCAGCTGGAGGAAGAAAAAATGCACCTGAGATTAGATGTGGAAGTGCAGAAGTCAGAGGCTAAGAAGTTAATAAAAGGGAAAAATAGGGCTAAAGAGGATCTGGATAGTTTAAAGACAGACTATAAGAAGCTACGTCTATCGATGAGAACTGTTGGGTTAGGGAAAACTTCAGAACAGTGGCGAGGAAAGGACTAAAGCTGATCAATGGGAAAAAAATTTCAAGAGGCACAAGCACGAAATGAAGTCTTGGAAAAAAGCCGAAATGAACAAGGCGAGTTAAGGGCTAGAGTAGCTGAACTTGAGAAATCTCTTTATCAGTACCGAAGTCGTAATTCTGTGAAGGAATTAAGAGCAAGCTTAAGTAAGATAGAAGAAATGAAAGGGAAAATAGAAGAACTAGAGGCAGCATTATGGAACTGTGAAATGCGGATTGAGTTTTTCGAAACAAGTGAAAAACGTTGGAAGGAGCAGCTTCATCATTCGCAAAATCAAGTTAGAAACAGGGATTACATTATGGGAGAAGTCGTAACCTAAATTCGAGAGATAGCTGACTACTTGCAAACTTTGGCGGTACAAGCGGATATACTGAGTGTGAAGTATGAGTTGCAGTCAGATCGGGGACAGGAGCTAGCTTCACTACTTAGGAAAATTAAAGCTTTAGGCATTAGGGCAAAGCCTTATTAGTAACTTGATTTTATGTAAATAATTTTGTTTTCTAGTAAAGTTTTCTAAATGGAATTAAATCAGAATCAACACCTTCTTTGCATTCATCTCATGCATTTGCATTCGCATTCATTTTTATTTCATTCATCTAATGCATATGCATTAAAAGATCCTAATTAATTAAAAATTATTTCAGTAACCTGGAAACCAACAAAACCTTACCAAATACGCATCCTTACGGCACAAGAAAAAAGACAAGTCAATGGAAAAAAGACTAGAAAAATTGGAGCAAATGCAAAAGGATATGCAATAACAAATACAGGCACAGAAGCAAGAACAGCTAGCTAAGATCCAGCAAGAGATGAGGGATCAAATGATGGAGTCCCAAAGAAACATGATGGCTCAATTGTCCCAACTGCTAGTAGGAAGGATGGACAAAGGGAAATGCACCATGGATAATGTCGAGGAAAATAATAAAGATCCTCAATATCCTCCTAGTTTTACTCCAACACATGTACAGGCACAACCTGAGATAAACCCACAGAGACCATATGTTACGATTAAGCTGCAACAGTTTCAGGCTGGGGCCTCGATACCAATGAATTTTTATGCTCGCTCAGGCTCTAACCTTGGTAATAATTCAAATAATCCAGTTGTTCCTGATTTGGATGAAGTGGCAGAAGAGGAAATGGTAAGGACAGAATCACAAAAGAATTAGAAGAACGGTGTAAGTGGCTGGAAGAAAAGTTCAGGGCAATGGAAAGTGCTGATAGCTATCATGGAATCGATGCTAAGGATCTAAGTTTAGTTCCAGACTTGGTACTTCCCTACAAGTTCAAAATGCCAGAATTTGAGAAGTACAATGGGACGAGCTGCCTAGAAGCACATATTACAATGTTACGCAGAAGAATCACTGGGCATGTTAACAATGACCAACTACTGATTCATTGCTTCCAAGATAGTTTAGTGGGAGCTACGTCTAAATTGTACAATCAGTTGAGTCGAAACAGAATTAGTTCATGGAGAGATCTAGCACAAGCATTCATGAAGCAGTACAGTCATGTAACGGACATGACTCCTGACAGGATCACTTTGTAGAATATGGACAAAAAACCGAATGAATGTTTTAGAAAATATGCACAGAGGTGGAGGGAAGTGACTATCCAGGTCTAGCCACCACTACTTGAAAAGGAAACTACGATGCTCTTTATAATACTCTAAAGGCCCCGTTCATCACCCACTTATTAGGAAGTGCCACAAGAAGTTTTTCAGATGTGGTAATGACTGGAGAAATGATTGAGAATGTAATAAGAAGCAGAAGGATAGAGGCAGTGGAGAACGCCAAAAGGTTAGCCCCGCGAAAAAAGGAAAACGAGGTGAACAATACAAACTTGGAGTATTCAAAATCTATTACCGTAAGTCAACCAAAAGCGATGGCTACTAGTCAGGGCTCATCAAGACAAGAATCTGGAGCAAAGCAGAACGTTGAGAAACTCCAATTTACACCAATTCTAATGACGTATAAGGAGTTATATCAAAGTTTGTTTGATGCACATGTGGTGGATCCTTTTTATTTAAAGCCATTACAGCCCCCATACCCTAAATGGTATGATGCCAATGCTCAATGTGAATATCATGCATGGATCACAGGGCATTCGATAGAAAACTGTACTACTTTTAAGAAGTTAGTTGAAAGATTTATTCAAATGGGCATTGTGAAGTTTGACAATGCGCCCAGTGCAGAAAATACGTTACCTAATCATACTGATAGTATGATAAGCGCAATAGATGGAACTATGGGAAGAAGGATTAAAACAGATATTACAGAAGTAAAAACTCCTTTGAAATGGGTTTGGAAGGAAATGACAAAAAGGGGGTTAGTTATGTCGAATCCAGAAGGAAGTTGCGATGAGATAGGAAACTATTGTGAGTTTTACCATGAAATGGGGCACAGAATTCAAGAATGTGAGGAGTTCAAAGCTTTGACTCAAGGCCTGATGGACAACAAAGAGATAGAATTTTATGAAGAGGCTAAAGAGGAAATATGTATATGCACGTCAGAATCAACGACAAAGGGCTCAAAAGTCAATTATCCTATGGTCATTATTCCACGTCCTAAAAAGGAAGTAGTGATTCAAACACCGAAAATTATAATTCAGAAACCAGCGGTTTTCTCTTACAAGGATAACAAAAGGGTCCCTTGGAATTACAATTGTAATGTGACAGTCCCGGGAAAAGAGAGTTCAACCAGCATTGAAGATCAAAATATAGGTTCTCACACGTGTAGTAGAAGACGCTATGATTTGGTAAATGCCCGAACAGAACCTGTAAAGGGAAAAGCTCCGACAGTTGAACAAAAGAAGGGAAAAATAGTTGAACCTGAGGTGCCTATTAATGAACCAGTAAATGAGGAGGAAGCTAAGGAATTCCTGAAATTTCTGAAGCATAGCGAGTATAGTGTGGTGGAACAATTGCATAAACAGTCAGCTCGTATGTCTATACTAGCTTTGCTCCTAAGTTCAGAGGCACATCGAAGCGCATTGATGAAGGTGCTAAAGGAGACGTATGTGAGTAATGATATCTCTGTCAATAAACTAGATCGGCTGGTTAATAACATAAGTCCTGATAATTTCATCTTCTTTAAAGATGACGAAATACCCCCAGGAGGTACGGGATCTACTAAAGCCTTGTACATAACCACCAGATGTAAAGGATACACATTGCTGAGAGTTTTGATAGATAATGGGTCAGCATTGAATGTATTACCCTTGTCTACACTAAATAGATTACTCGTAGATAGCTCGCACATAAAGGGGTGTCAGAATATAGTGCGAGCATTCTATGACACGAAAAGAAGAGTCATGGGGAGAATAGAAATACCTTTGTTGATTGGCCCAACTACATATAAGGTGGACTTTGTAGTGATGGATATTAAACCCTCATACAACTGCCTGTTAGGGAGACTTGGATACATTCGGTAAGGGCAGTGTATTCATCGTTGCATCAGAAGTTGAAGTTAGTATCAGAGGATCAGTTAATAACGATAAATGCTGAGGAAGATATCATTGCAACTGTAACCAGTGATATGCCATATTTGGAGACAGATGACGAAGCAATCGAATGTTCATTTCGATCTTTGGAATTTGTAAATGCGACATTCATCACTGAGGGGAGCAAGATTCAGGTGCCGAAGATATCCAAAAATACAAGGATGGGTCTACAGTTGATGGTTGAAAGGGGAGCTTTACCAGGAAAGGGACTTGGGAGGCATCTTAAAGGAAGAATTGAGGTGCCTATGCTGAAGGACAAATATGACCGCTTTGGTTTAGGGTTCAAGCCAGATGCGAGACAAAGAAAGGAGGAATTAGAAAAAAGGCAGGAAAGAAGAAGGACACGTGTGAGTGGTGAAGAAATCAAATAGGAACCCATGATAATTCCTCACATCTCCAAGACTTTTGTATCAGGAGGGATTATTCATCCTGAACAAAGGACGCCAGAGGAAAAAGACATTGAAGAAAGGTTGAAAAATGTTTACATCAATGCCATATTCGAAGAAGCAATTGAAGAAGGGACCTCGTCAGATATCCATCCTTATGAACCTGGGAGTGTTCTAGACAATTGGACTGCAGAAGATATTCTAGTAGTTTTTAAAGCTTACTCAGAGTAATGTTCAAAACAAACTTGTTGCTTTAAGCCTAGAGGCAATAGGGATTTCTTTGTGAAATAGGCTCATGCTCAAACATTATTATTTCATTGAAGTGCATTTTTGCTATCATTTCGAACAAATATTCTTTTATTCTTTCCACAAGTAATTATTTCATTCTTTCTATTTGAGTAATTATTTTGGTCATTCTTTCATTTCATAATCATATCATACAAACAATAATTCTTAAATTCATTCTTTATACCTATAATAGGTCCCTGAATATCAATGTCATGAGTAACGCTGTTACTGACTCAGAATTACTTTTTGAGCAAGACATGTGTTTAGAGGGATCTTAGGACTTTGAAGATGATAGAGATTGTGACTTATCTCTGGACTTGTTAAGGATGGTAGAAAAAGAGGAAAAGAAAATTCTACCTCATAAGGAGACAGTGGACATGGTGACCTTAGAAGAAGGAAAAGTTGTAAAAATTGGAACGTGCATAATCGAAGAAACAAAGCGATACCTTGTTGGGTTGCTTCAAGAATTTAAAGATGTTTTCGCATGGTCATACCAGGATATGTCCGGGTTAAGCACCGACATTGTAGTTCATTGCCTTCCCATAAAAGAGGAGTGCAAATCGGTTCAGCAAAAACTTCGAAGGATGCGGCCAGACATTGTGCTAAAAATAAAGGAGGAAGTGAAAAAGCAATTTGATGATGGATTCCTTCAGGTGATCAAGTACTCAAAATGGGTAGCCAATGTTGTACCTATTCCTAAGAAAGACAGAAAGGTGTGGGTGTGTGTGGACTATAGAGATTTAAATAAGGCCAGCCCAAAGGACATTTTCCCCTTGCCTCACATTGATACTCTAGTGGACAATACGACTGGTTACTCGTTGTTCTCCTTCATGGATGGATTCTCGGGATATAATCAAATAAAGATGCATCCTGAAGACATGGGGAAAACTGCCTTCATAACCCTGTAGGGCACATTCTGTTATAAGGTAATGTTATTTGGGCTAAAGAATGCTGGAGCGACATATCAAAGGGCTATGGTAACCTTGTTCCATGATATGATGCACAAAGAAATTGAAGTCTATGTCGATGATATGATCGCGAAGTCTCGAACTGAAGAGGAACACATCCAAATGTTGAGAAAGTTGTTCTTGAGATTAAGGAAATTTCAGCTAAAGCTTAATCTAACCAAATGTACTTTTGGAGCTAGATCAGGAAAGTTGTTGGGCTTTGTAGTCAGTAAGAAGGGAATTGAGATTGACTCAGACAAAGTACGAGCTATACAAGAATTGTCTCCACCACGTACTTAGAAAAAAGTTAGAGGCTTCTTGGGAAGACTAAATTATATTGCTCGGTTTATTTCACAATTAACTGAGAAATGTGACCCCATATTTCGTCTTCTTAAAAAGCACAATGCAGGAGAATGGGACAATGAATGCCAGAAAGCTTTTGATAAGGTTAAAAAGTACTTGTCAAGTCCTCCAGTGTTGTCACCTCCAAGCTTAGATAGGCCATTAATACTGTATTTAACAGTGTTTGATAGCTCTATGGGATGTGTGCTCGGTCAACATGATGAGTCGGGAAGAAAAGAAAAGGCGATATATTATCTCAGTAAGAATTCACTGAGTGTGAGTTGAGATATTCGCCAATCGAGAAATTGTGTTATGCTTTAATTTGGACAGCTCGGAGGTTGAGGCAATACATGTTGTACCATACAACCTGGTTAATCTCAAAGTTAGACCCTCTAAAATATATAATGGAGTCAAATGCCTTGAATGAAAGGATGGCTAGGTGGCAAATTCTACTTTCTGAATTTGACATAGTCTACGTGAGCCAAAAGGCCATGAAAGGGAGTGCAATAGCAGATTTTCTAGCCATTAGAGCTCTACAAGATTATGAGCCCTTGAATTTTGATTTCCCCAGTGAAGAGATAATATATGCAAAAACTATCGAGGAGGACGCTACAAAAGATTACTCTTGGAAATTGAACTTTGATGGAGCCTCAAATGTTGTGGGTAATGGAATTGGGGCAGTATTGGTATCCCCAAATGGAGATCATTATCCTTTCACATGTAAATTGGATTTTGATTGTACAAATAATATGGCAGAATATGAGGCATGCATCATGGGACTCCGTGCAGCAATAGAGCACAAGATTAAAGTGCTGGAAGTATATGGAGATTCTACGCTAGTGATTTACCAACTTAAAGGTGAATAGGAGACAAAAGACTCCAAATTGGTCAATTATTGAAGGTTAGTGCTGGGGTTAATTGAGGAGTTTGATGATATTACCTTCAATTATCTCCCGCGAGATGAAAACCAGATGACAGATGCTTTGGCTACCCTGGCTTCCATGATCAAAGTAAGCAAACAAGAAAATGTGAAACCCATTCAGGTGAGTATCTATGAGGCCCCATCTTATTATTATAACATAGAGGAAGAAGAAAGAGATGATTACCCTTGGTATCAAGATTTGTTACGATACGTGAGAAATTGTGAGTACCCTAATCAGGCAACTGAGAATGAAAAAATGATGTTGAGAAGACTAGCGTGTGATTATGTCCTAGATGGGGAGATCCTGTACAAAAAAAGAAATGATCAAGTACTATTTAGATGTGTGGATGCTGTAGAAGCCAAGAAAATTTTGAAAGAAGTTCACGAAGGCGTTTGTGGAACACATGCTAACGGTTTCACAATGGCTAGACAAATTATGAGATTTGGATATTACTGGTCTGCCATGGAAGGAAACTGTATCAATTATGCCAAGAAATGTCACAAATGCCAAATTTATGGTGATAAAATTCATGTACCTCCTTCACCTCTGCATGTTATGACTTCTCCATGGCCTTTCTCCATGTGAGGCATGGATGTCATAGGGCCAATCTCGCCGAAGGCTTCGAATGGGCATCGGTTCATCTTTGTGGTTATTGACTATTTCACCAAATGGGTGGAGGCTGCTTCATATGCCAATGTGACTAAATCGGCAGTTAGCAGATTTTTAAAGAAGGAAATCATATGTCGATATGGAATGCCCGAGAGGATTATATCTGACAATGCATTAAATTTGAACAACAATATGATAGCAAAAGTCTGTAGTTAGTTCAAGATCAGACACCATAATTCATCACCATATCGCCCAAAAATGAATGGGGTAGTGGAGGCAGCTAATAAAAATATCAAGAAGATTGTGGGAAAAATGACTGAAACTTACAAAGATGGGCATGAGAAGCTACCATTTGCTCTCTATGCTTATCGAACATCTGTCAGAACCTCTACTAGGGAAAAACCTTTCTCATTGGTTTATGGAATGAAAGCAGTTTTACCCATCGAAGTAGAGATACCTTCCCTCCGAGTTTTGTCAGAACTAAAGCTAGATAAAGCAGAATGGATACAATCTAAATATGATCAGTTGAACTTAATTGAGGAAAAGAGGCTCAGGGCTATCCAGCATGGTCAAATGTATCAAAAATGAATGATGCGGGCTTATGACAAAAAAGTTCACCCAAGAGAATTTCATGAGGGAGATCTAGTTTTGAAAAAGATCCATCCTATGCAAAAGGATTTTAGAGGGAAATGGATGCCAAATTGGGAAGGGGCTTACGTGGTGAAAAAAGCTTTCTTCGGAGGAGCATTAATTCTGACTGAAATGGATGGAAAAAAAACTTGCCCAATCCTGTGAATTCAGATTTGGTTAAGAAGTACTATACTTAAAGAGGGAAGAGGCCAAAGTGAAAACCCGTAATGTAATATCACTAAATTGGGCCTAGTGGGATTGGGCCCATTGGGCCTTGGGCGTAGGAGTGTTTAAAAATTTTTGAGAACAAGAGAACGACATTATTTCAAGTTGAACTTATTAAGAAGATGATTTTAGAAAGTTACGGGATTCTATGAAGTTTCGAGTTCAAGTTGGGCCTTAGTAAAATTTTTATTTTTGGCCTTTTAGTGGAAAGAGACGATGGAAGAAGGACTTAAGAATAAGTGGGTGTATATAGGAGACACAAGGGAGCATGTGGCAAGGTGGCAAGTGGCATGAATTGGCTGATGGGGCAGCTTGAGTTCGAATCTCATGACAAGCAACAAGGGAGTTATATTTTTTGATCAAGAGGAGAAGATGTGATGGAGGGAATCGTGGAGAAAAAGTTGAAGATAAAACAAGGTGTATTGGAGGAGTTGGTGGAGAAAAAGTTGAAGACAAAACAAGGTGTAGTGGAAGAGTTGGTGGAGAAAAAAAAAGTTGAAGACAAAACAAGGTGTTTGGTGGAGAATGTTTAGTGGAGTAGGTAAGGAAGAAAATGATGGATGAGAGGTATTGGAGGGTTGGTGGCCGAATGTGGGGATGTTTGGGGGGAGTGAAATTCGGCTAGGGGATATTTTGGCATGAAATTGGGCATTTGATGAGTAGCAAAAGAAGGAACAACCGAAATTCTCTTGTGTTCTTCGCATTTTTTTTTTGACATTTTAGGCTTTATCCTTAGACATTTCGGGTCCTTTGTTTCAGGTTTTCTTCTATTCTCTTTTGCACATTCTTTTCTATTCTCCCTTCACTTGTTTGCTTTTGTGTACTCCATAATTGAAACTCCTATTATTCTTCATCGTGCTTCTACTATTTTCTCCATAAGTCAATCGGTGGAAAACGGATTCATCATCGTTAAGGGACGAAATCACTCGATATTCCCTACTTGTTAATCCTTCAAAAATAGTGGGTGTCATAGATGCCGATGATCAAGAAGGTTTAGTCCTTACCGAAATCAGGTGTGTAATCTCACATTTCTCTGAAAGTTTGTATGAAATATGCTATTAATCGGTCGAAATACCAAAGAAAACCAAAAATCGACATTCGTAATCACTCGGGCGTGCGTATGATCGTAGTGGTAATCGTATTTCGTAATAAAACAGTTTCAGTTAGAAGCAATGATGTGTTTTTGAAAAATCACTATAAATAGGAAAAAAGGAATTAGAAAGTGAATAAGATATAAAATTAAAGCTTACTGTGTCTATTTTAATATGGAAGAAACGGAGAAGGAAAAGGAATTTTATATTTTGAGATATCTTAATTTTAGTGAGACTAGTTCTGATTAACTTAGGGGTTCACTGATCTGTTTTGGAAAAATCATATAAAATTGTACAAAATGAATTATGGGTTATAATTTATATGAATGGATTCCTTAGTGAGCCTATTTTCAAGAGAAACAAGTTGGAATAGTATATGAAAACCGTACGGTGAGATATTTGAAATTAAGTTAAGAGAGGTCAGAATCATTGGATAGTGAAACAAGGGAAACTTTAAGGAATAAACTGTACTAAATGGCTAGGCCAAAAATTCTAGAAAATTACAGTAAGACGATATATGAGTCTAGTTTCAAGAAACTTTTACGGATCTAGATTTTGAGTTTTCTAACTCAAACTATGGTCAATTTAGTCAGTATGACGCAGATGGACAGTTTTAAATTTTTATGCCCAAATTAGTAGTTAAGTCCAGAATTGCGAAATTACCTCGTTTGGGCCTAAAATGGATTTTTGACCCAATAGTTCCGAAGAGATCCAAATAGAATTCTGTGCCACTCGAGGCGATAGTAGGCCTTCGAAAACACCATTGAATATGAAATTACCGAAATTACCCTTGGAGGGTAAATTACCGAATTACCCTTAGTGGGTAAAACTACCGAATTTACCCTTGGAAGGTAAATTACCGAATTACCTTTGGTGGGTAAAACTACCGAATTTACCCTTGGAAGGTAAATTACCGAATTACCCTTAGTGGGTAAAACTACCGAATTTACCCTTGGAAGGTAAACTATCGAATTACCATTGGAAGGTAAATTATCGAATTACCCTTGGTGGGTAAAACTATCGAATTTACCCTTGGAAGGTAAATTACCGAATTACCCTTGGTGGGTAAAACTACTGAATTACCCTTAGAGGGCAAATTACCGAAATACCCTTGGGTTGTGCAAATTACCGAAATACCCCTGGGTTGCAAAATTACCGAAATACCCTTAAAGGGTAAATTACTGAAATACCCTGGGTTGCGAAATTACTGAAATACCCTTGGAGGGTAAATTATCGAAATACCCCTGGGTTGCAAAATTACCGAAATACCCTTAGAGGGTAAATTACTGAAATACCCCTGGGTTGCAAAATTACCGAAATACCCTTAGAGGGTAAATTACCGAAATACCCCTGGGTTGCGAAATTACCGAATTACCCTTGGAGAGTAAATTACCGAATTTACCTTTGGAAGGTAAATTACTGAATTACCCTTAGTGGGTACGATTACCGAATTATGAAAATGCCCTTACGGGCTGAATTACGAAAATGCCCTGAATGGGCCGAATTACGAAATGTCCCTATGGACCGAATTACGAAAATACCCTTTATGGGCCAAATGTGATATTTGATATATGGGCAGTTTGATATTTGTGATATGGGCCAGAGTGTGTAATTTCACACTTATCTCATGGGTTAGATATTATACCGTAAGCATTAGAATAAATCGTAAAATTTGTAAAATCAGAAAATACGGTATAATAACACTTTTTGTGTAAATGTATGAAACTGGTATTAAGGTTGTGGGAATTACGGATTTGCCCTTAATGGGTTATTTTGTTAAAAAGTGATATTTTGGGCCATTTGAATTATTTTGATAAATTGGCCAAGTGTGAAATTTGAAAAAAAAGGCCTCATGTGATTAATGGGCCAAAATTTGCTAGATCGATTAATGGGCCAAAATTTTCTAGATCGATTAATGGGCCAAAATTTGCTAGATCGATTAATGGGCCAAAATTTGCTAAATCGCTTAATTGGCCAAATTGTTAAGATTGATTAATGAGCCAAATTGCTAGATTGCTTAATGGGCCAACTTGTATTATGGGCCTTGATGAAATTATTCTATGAATATTGTTATGCTTTGTATATGCATACATGATTGCATGGGTTGGGATAAAATTGAAGAGAAGTGCTAGTGGCTCTGCCAAAATCTAGTTCGGTGACTCTGTCACAATCCAGTTCGGTGGTCTGCCACAATCTAGTTCGGTGACTCTTGCACAATCCAGTTTGGTGGCTCTGCCACAATCTAGTTCGGTGACTCTGTCACAATCTAGTTCGGTGGCTCTGCCACAAACATTTTAAATGGCTTTATGCCTACGATTGGTGTGTTGGCGGGGTGGGTTGACTTGATCCCCACAGGTGTGCTGGTTGGTACGGTTGGTGTGTAGCGGATGGAAATTAGGTTTGGTTTGGGATTTGCATATCATATGCATATTATATATATGTTATTATGTTATAATTGTAAATGGGCTTAGGCCCAAAATATTGCTATGTGTGTTCCGACCCAGTGGATGATGGTAAGGGGATTACACACTGAGTTCTTGTAACTCACCCCCCTTTCTCTTAACCTTTTCAGGTAATGCTCAGTGACGTGGACTTGGGCCTTGGATGACTCGATGGAGACCATACTTCAGAAATGGTTTATTTGGACTTCAGACTTCTTTCTTATTTATTTTATTACTCTACTATTTTGGGTTAAATGTTGTAATCAGGCCTCGGATTTTCTTTCAAAATGCTTCTGCAACTCTATTCCCAAACGTCCCATTTTCGTAAATTGTTTATTTCAAATATATTTTCAAAACCAAAAAGGTTTTTAAAGATAATTACGTTTTCAAGTGAATAACAATTGCTTAAGTATTTTGGGTTTTAACAAAGAGGCTGTAATTCTCAAACAAGTTTTTAAAAATCTCAAAGATGGTTTGAAAACAAAAAAAACTTCCATGTGACACACCAGATTCGGGCTTAACTTCTAGGCCGGGTTTGGGGTGTTACACGTAAAGGGCGCTTTGTGATCTTTTTTTTTTGAAAAAAAATCGGGCCAAGGTGAAAACCCGCAAAGGGCTCTTTGAGACTCAATAAAAAAATCAAACACATTTGAGAAAAAAAAAGAAAAAAATAGGAGAGGCCAAGGTGAAAACCCGCAAAGGGCGCCTTAAGACCAAGGGGATTTGAGTTGAAAACCCGAAAAGGGTGGCTCAAATTTTGATCAAAGGTGGGGCAGGCGATGATCTTTTTACACCAAAATTAACAAAGAAAAAGGGTATGCTACATCTTGGGGAATCGACAAAGTACTCTAGATCTTCGAAACACATGTCAAGCTCAAAACGATTTTCAAGAAGTTCGTACAGAGAAGCTCAGGTTGCGATATCTAGGTATTTAGTCTTCATCTTATTGTTTGAATACTATATTCTTTTCAAGATACGTGTTCCAAATTAATTTCTTTTTTATCCTTGATGATTTATTCACTTCAAGCTATTCTCCAAATCAATTCTATTCTTACCCTTTATTATGATTTTTTTGGCAGACATGCTGCATTAAAATAATGATTAATTGACTAATAATACCTTCATAAAGGAAGTTCTGCATATTACTCTAGAAGCTTCTAAATAATACAAGAACCTGAAACAGGACTATTGTTTAGAATTAATCAGGCTTGAGGTTTGGAAATGTCTGAGAAGGAAGAGTCTAAATTGAGACTATCTATTTGGATTTTTTAATTGAACAAAAACGACAAGATATTATGTCAGTGATAAAGCTTCAATGAACAAGCAAGCAATGTTACTAAGCATTAATAAGGGATTATTCTTGGAGAAGAAAATTCTATATTCAAAAACATTTGGTCATGATACCCGTGGAATGATGTAACAGACCAAACAGATTGAAAAGTTTCAGATCTTATACCCTGAGCTGCAGTGGGATGGTTTGAGGATGGTGCAAGCTTTATGTCCCAGAAGTACAGTGGAATGGACCTTGAAGTTACAGTGGGGCAAACCAGTTGAGCAAAATGTTATTGTTTCTTTGGGTTTTCTGTCGGAAAACATCAGTCGAACAAGATGGCAGGGTAATATGTCGATAATAAAACCTTGGTGAACAGTGTGTGATGACACCCTAAGCATTTAAAAAAGGGATCATTCTTATGACATTTCTGCATTCGCATATCATTCATAACACATTTGGTTAGGAGCATTTGATTCATTCTGATCATACCATTCTAATCATTTGGCATAAACATAGGCATATAAAACCAAGTCTACAAGACATGTCCCCAGAGGACGGTGTAGCAACATCGGTGAATTCAGATCATGTCTCCCTAAGATAGCAGTGGAGCAAATCGAAAACGGTGAATCTTATCTTCCCGAGGTAGTAATGGAGCATATTTTAGCCACCAGCCTTATCTCCCCGAAGTAGCAAGAGAGTAGGCTGAAGTTTGTAGTCTTATCATCCTGAGGTAGCAAGGGAGCAGACTGAAGTTTGTAGTCCTATCTTCCTAAGATAGAAAGGGAGCAGACTGAAGATTGTAGATTTTGTCCCCTTGAGATAGCAGTGGAGCAAATCGAAGACGGCGAATCTTATCTTCTCGAGGTAGCAGGGGAGCAGATTTTAGCCACCAGCCTTATCTCCCTGAGGTAGTAAGGGAGCAGGCTGAAGTTTGTAGTCTTATCTTCCTGAGGTAGCAAGGGAGAAGACTGAAGATTGTAGACAGTAAATCTTATCTTCCCGAGGTAGCAGGGGAGAAAATTTTAGCCACCAGCCTTATCTCCCTGAGGTAGCAAGGGAGCAGGCTGAAGTTTGTAGTCTTATCTTCTTGAGATAGTAGTGGAGCAGATTGAAGACGGCGAATCTTATCTTCCTGAGGTAGTAGGGAAGCAGATTCAAGCCATCAGTCTTATCTTCCTGAGGTAGCAAGGGAGCAAACTGAAGATTGTAAATCTTATCTCCATGGGGTAGCAATGGAGCAGATCAAAGATAGCGAATCTTATCTCCATGAGGTAGCAATGGAGCAGATTTAAGCCATTAGCCTTATCTTCCAGAAGCAGCAACGGAGAAGGTTGAAATTACCAGTTCATATCACATTGAAGTTCCAGCAGAGTAGATCGAAACTACATATCTCTTCTCCTTGAAACTTTATTGGAACAAATCAAAATACCAATTCCTAAACCCCTGAAGATGCAGTGGGAAGGAATGAAACTATTCGAGGAAAAGAGGTGCCAAGAAGTCAAGATTAGGCAAGGCCGGGCAAAATTGACCCTTTAAAAGTCTTTGCTCCATTTCTGTTATACGACAATGAGCAAAGAGGGGCAACTGTAGAAGGCCCATTTCGCCCGGGTCCATACAAAAAGAATTAAAACCCAAATAAAAACCAAAATATAAATTAAAATTAAAATTTTTCACAGTCCATAAATACAAAAACCCAAACATTAAAACCTAACACAAACCCAAATATAAATTGAAGCCCAAATTTTATAACCCACTTCACAAACAAAACCAAGGCCCGATCCTAGTCCCAAATACATATTGTACCCTCAGACCTAAAGACCCAAATTTATTCTAACCCAATTGAATAAACCCAAAACCCAACCCAGTTACTAAGAACCTAAAATAGATCCAATTCTAGAGGCCCAAAGGCAGACTGGCCCAAGTGGCCCGGGCAAGTGATGTTTCTGGAAACTCAGGGTTCCCCGTGCTGTAGCGCCGACGCCTGGTTCCCTCCGTACGACCATTTCCATGTCAATCGAACCTGCGAGAAGAAAAGAGTAACAAAATACAACAAAGCAATAGCAGAAAAATGAAAATTTGTATTTTATTTTTAATTTACAATTTCTATTCGACTATAAAAACAGGCCGATTGTGTACTGTAGATGAGGGTTTTTTTTACGCACACATACTGAATACAAAAAAAAAGAGCAAATGAAAATTATTGAAAGGTGATCTCAAGTTCCATTTCTTTTCTTTTCGATTTGTTTTTCTTCTTGGGTTTTGCATGTAGTTTTTTTTTTTTTTTTTTGCATAAGAATCGCAAACGAGCCATCGGAGTCCTTATCTCCTTCGTCAGAATCGAAGCTTGAGATGGAGATTTTGGAGTGGAAATAGGCGATCCTTCAGTCTTGGTTCTTAGCGGGGGTAAGAGGGCATCACCGCACGTCATCAACCACTAATTACAGTGGTGGAATGGCGGTCGGATGGCACGGATTCCTGGGTCGGCCGAATAGGGGAAGGAGAGGTTTAATTTTGTTTTTTAAAGTGGCTAGGGTTTTTTTTTTAAAAAAAAAACCTGATTGTTTTGTTTTAAAGAAGAAAATGTTGTATTTATAAGAGGGAAGAAACGATGCCGTTTGGGGCCTTCTTCAGTGGCCTCAAAACAATGACATATAGGGTGACCCGATTCAACCCGACCCGATTACCCTCAGGACCCGTGCGTTTTCACTGTGAAAGGATATTTGCGCGCTTGGTCCCTCCCTTTCGCGCTGGCATTTGATTCAGCCCTCTTCATATTTTCTCTGTTTTTTAAATTTTTTCTTCGAAATTTGCACGTTATTTCAACTTGGTCCGCGCCAAAACGCTGAGTTTTGGGATTTTGGAACATTTACATTTTTAATCCTCGCACGTTTGCGTGCATTGCACTTTAGTCTTTACTTCAGTTTCAATGGTTTATTTTATTTATTAATTATTCCTTTTAGTTTGATTTTATTTCAATTAAGTTTTTTTTCATTTCAATATGTATAATTCATTATTTTTTTAAATGTATTTAGCATTCATCTTTTAAAACAATTTATTTAAATATACATTTGAATTACTTTAATAATTTTATTTTGTCTATTTTTTTATTTGTTTAATTATTATTTGTTTAATTATATAGTTATTATTTTAAAATTCTCCTTTATTAATTTAATTACCCTTATATTATATATATATATATATATATATATATATAGTTTATGTTAAGATTAGTTTTATTCTATGTACATTATCAATTTCATGTTGTTTTATGTATATATTTTCTTTTAAATCTATTTATGTATATATATGTCCTTTCAAATATATTATGTATGTAGTTCATTTCTAAAAAACATATTTTATTATATATTTTTGTTATTTAAAACCCTTTCATATATTATTATCCTTTTATTATATTATTTATATTAAATTATTTTTTCCCATTGTGTGTATATTATCAACTTTAAATAAATGTTTCGTTTTAAAAATATTGTGTACGTTATTTACTTCAAACTTCTTCTTTCATGATATCAATTTTAATAATCATTTGTACATTATTATGTTTTTTAATTTCTTTATATAAATAAACTATTTCAAACCCTATCATGTGTTGTTTATTTGTAAATTTTCATTTATTTAATAGTTTTTAAATTGCTTTTATATCATATTGACTCCAAGTTTCCCGTCTTTTATTATTATTATTATTTTAATTTTATTCATCCACGTTTAAAAACTTGCCATATTTTATTTTAATTTGTTTTTTTAATCAGCTATACTTTTAATTTTCATTGTTTCTTGATTATTAATGTTAGTCTTTCAAAATAGGATTGTGAGATTATTGTTATTGTATATTTTGAATTGTATGTTCATACTATTATCCTCGTCATCCATTTGTACAAAGTTGTATTCATATATGATTATTTCATGCTTGTAATTATGCTTCTATTTTTTGTTATTGCATCATGATTCAAATTTCCACTTTTGCCGGATATTGATTATCTTTTATCCCCAAACAAGCTAAACAAATATATTTTTTGAGCCCATTTTATAATCGCTTAGTAAAAGCTTTCAAAATAAGGCAATGTTCCGTGTTTGGAAATCCGAGAAATCGTGCCCTAACGTTTTGGGTTTCGGTTTTTTGTTTGGCCAAATAATCGGATATCCTTTTGAAATTTTCAATGCATGAGTTTTGGGAATCATGAGATGATCTTGGATTCGAGGATTTAAATTGTCGTATCCTAACGTGTTGGATGTGATTTTTTTTCCTTCGAAGCAAGAGAATCTTAATATCCAATTCGAGTATATTCAAATATTTTTAAAGGAGATTGTATCTTAAAATCTTTTCAAATTTTCGACATTAGGGCATTAATTAATCAATTAGGTACCAATTTTGGGCATTGCGAGGATGCTAATCCTTCCTCGTACGTAACTGACTTCCGAACCCGTTTTCTTGAATTTCGTAGGCCAAAATCAATATTTTAATAAAATAAAATGTTTTATAAGTGATCCGATCACACCTAAACAAAAAGGATTGGTGGCGACTCCATATTTCATTTTAAAGTCGATCCCCGTTTTCCAAAATAAAAAAATGGTTTCGACAATATTTATAGCTTTTATTGATTTTAATTTTTTAATAAAAGAAGGGGCTTAATTGCTTTTTTTTGAAAAATTTTGAGGGTTTTTTTGATGCATTTTGAAAGTTTAAGTATCCAATTGAGTGCAAAAAAAAAAATAGGGGCTTAATTGCTTTTTTTTAAAGGTTTGAGGGTCTTTTTGATGCATTTTGAAAGTTTAAATATCCAAATGAGTACCAAAAAAATAGGGGCTTAATTACTTTTTTTGAAAAAGTTTGAGGGCTTTTTGCACCCTTAAGCCAATTAAAAAGTTTATCATAAATTTATAGCATAGTTACTTATTTAACTCTCTAATTTTACAAATTTCATTTAATTTTTTGTCTCTTTTAGTTCTTTAACTTACATTAATTATTTGTCAAATCACCTCAAAATGGATAAAAAATTAATGTTTATTGACTTTATTGATCGAAGTGTATGCCACATCTACAACTAATTAATTTTTAAACATTTAAAAATATTTAAAAAATACTTTTTAATAATCTTAATAATTTTTATTTTTAAAATAATTTTTATAAAATTTTAAATAATTTTAAAAATGAATTATTGATAAGCAAAGTTTACGATGGTAAATTTTCCATCTTTTTTTATGTGATTTGACAAACAATGCAAATTAAAGCACTAAAAGAAACGAAAACTTAAATAGAGATTTAAAATGAATTTTTATGTATAAAGTTAGAAATTCAAATAAGTTATTATGTATATATTATGTATCTTAAAAATTAATAAAAAGATTATACAATCCATCGCTAAAAGTTTGTAAAGTCAAATTAAGAGAAAGACAAGAAAGATAAATTTATGTTTATGCTGTGACTCCAATTCCTTATTAAATAACTCTATATTTGTGAAATCCAAGTTATTCTAAAGGTATTAAAATTACTGTTTATAAGATATTAAGTTTTGATTGGCGAAATATGAAGGTAATAAATTTGTACGTATAGTACTGGAGACAAGTTCAAGAATATATATTCTGTATCCCACCAATATAGTTGTTCTAATTGAAAACATGAAAAGCATTACTATTTTGTGTCAATGAATCTAAAGAGCAAGCATAAAACTTGAGATGCGAATTTGAAATAAAAACCATTAAATTTATTACATTTGTAATGCATAAGCCTCTCTTCAGGCCTACTCATACCCTTCCAAGCCTTGAATATTTTATTTATAAAGGGGAAAAAAAAAGGAATCAGTTTAGCATCGGATTAAAAGGATCGTGGGTGGTGATGTTGTCTATTGAATTTCTTAGAGAAAAAAAAAAAACAAACTTTATATTCGATGGCCATTTTACTAAGTTTTATTCTTTGCTATGATTTATTATATTTAGTATAGTAATAAAATTAAGGATATATTAAAATATGAGCTTTTAAGCTTTCTACGTAAGTGGGCATTAAAAGTTTTGACCCTTTGATGATCTTACTCGGGGATGGAGCACTTTAGTAAAAGTAAAGGATACATGTGCTTCAAAGTTAATTTTTTTAATTCTTGATATTAAAGTATTCTTTTACTTTGTTAGATTTTGAATTATGCCTTCTACGCGAGTAACTCGTGAATGTGCTATTTTGCTATATTTTATTTGGATATAGCAACGTTTCTAACCTTGCTAGAAAAACCGGAGTCAAGTGGGTAGATGCTAAAATGTTCATGTAAGTTAAAGCTTGGTCTACAAGCAAATTAATGACTTGGTGGTGCAAAAGAGGTATTTGCTCCGTTGACCAACATTTCGAAAGAGGGACCTAAAACCTTTCAGTGTCACGATAAACGAGGAATTTGAAGAAGATCCTACAGAGGAAGGAGAGAAGGGACAGTCTAAACCAATGCATATTTGGGATGAGCGCGAACAAAGAAGACGAATGGGTTGAAAGTGATATAAAGTCGTTGGAGTGGAAACATGATGTTTCTTCTCTAATTCCATACGCTTTGGATACAATTATTTAAATTTTTTTTAAAAAAATTAGCTTTAATAGTTTAATGGGATCATTTTCATTTTTATTTATTCTTTGTTTATTTTGTTTGTTTTTCTTTTTATGTTTTCATATCAACCTCACTTGAGAGAGCATGTTCATGATGCATCAAGTCAAGCACAGATAAGGCAACTTGGATAAATTTTTTAAGAGCTTAAATAGGGAAGTATCCTATTCTTTGCTTGGCACATTAGAGACAATATTCAATTAATTTTTTTTTCGCATATTTTGCATATTTTTCAAAATTTTAATTATGTTTCTTGCATATAGTTTGCATATACTTGGTTGTTTTCTTTGAATTGAAGACATTTTTGTGGTTGCAAACTAGGTGATATGTGAATTTATTTGATTGAATATGTTTTAGAAGCATGCTATGTTTTGTTTACAGATGAGATTTAGAAATGGATTGTATTAGAATATTGAATGCTTCGTTTCAAAATTTTTATTGAATAATTTTAGATTTTATGTATTTTTTTATTCGCATCATCAGTCTTATGAAATGCACATAGAATTATATTTAGTTGTGAATTTAGAATTCAAACATAAGTAGTTCTAAATGCATGATAGAGAAAATCCTAAGTTTTTTTTTTTTATATATTTTTCTTTGGATTAATTGAGCCTTTCAAATTAACGCCGCATAATTTCCCTTCGAGCCTATAGTATTTTTTGCTTAATCTTTTTTCTTTTTTTTTTTTTTTTTTTTGTTACAAGTCTATAGAGCCTAAAGTTCTAGCTTTACCTTGTTTTTTTTAGCTGTTCAGTGTGCTTCATTTTTATGAGCAAAGTATTAATAGATTAGGTAGGAACATCTTGATGAAGAATAGGTGAGAAAAAGACTAAAGCATACTTATTCTTATTTCTTTTTTGCTTTGTTGAAAAATTCAAGAAAAAGAAAAAGAAAAAGAAAGAATTGAAGAAGAAAGGTACTTAGATGAAAAAGAAAATTCAAAGTAACTTGTTTTTAAAGTATGTTTTACCCTTCTTGATACGGACGCGCCTATGGCGGAGATTAACCGAGACATCCTTGAACTACCCAATGGACCAATTACGCGTAGCCGGGCTAAGTGGCCTCCTTAAATTGTTTAGCCCGGCTACGCGTAATTGGTCCATTGGGTAGTTCAAGGGTGTCTCGGTTAATCTCCGCCATAGGCGCGTCCGTATCACTTCTATAATGGAAAAAAAAAAAGGGTTGAGTTGAAAAAGAAATAAATTAATTAGTGATCATTGGGGGAGATGAGAAATCAATGATTTGTGCTCATTATGATTTTTGATATGCTTGAGCTAAGGTTAAGTTATTTGTTGCGGATTTTTTGATTTATCATATGTTAATTTAAATTCCATCACATATTGAAATCAATAAGGGTGAAAGGATAAGTAAAGAATTTATTAGTTTAGTGCAACTATTTACTTTTTTTTTTCAATAACTATTTATTTATTGGTTATTGCTTTTTCAGTGTACTGATAAGATTGCACACATATATGCACTAAAGCTTTGGTGTTTTAATATTTTCTAATTATGTGATTTTTTTTTTAAATCGTTTGTGCACAGATGGCATTCTTTTTAACATATTTGAGATTTTAAATTCTTAATCATGCTACTTTATTTTGTATTCACATCATTAATGGATGCTAAGGGCTCCTTTGGATTAGCTTAAAACGTCAGTGTGGTGCAGTTGAGGTGGCAATCTTACTGTACTACTATTTGGTTCAGTATTCTAATGCAGTGAAAAATAATTTCAATATCACTGCTGTGCTGAAACGGGACTGAAGAATTCAGTAGCAAGACAATTGGGGCAGTAGGTAATTTTAACTGACAAAAATACCCATACTTTCCATATGCCAAGGGAACTATGGCCGCATGCTGTGTGAGGAGTAATCTTGCCGCTGCCCAAAGCTGCATTGCCTTTTGGTTGCTCCTGCATTTTGGAACTAGGGAGACTGCAATCTGAGGTAGATTTCAGAATTTTGTAGACTGAAATCTCTGGTAGATCTTGTGGGGGTGCCACCGCCGAAGAAAGGATACAATAGTAGTAAAAAACAACGAAAATCAGGCTCGCTGTTACTGCTATTTCAAAACAATCGAAATAAGGTTTCATTTTCAAGCTCAGCTCTCTTTGGTTTTCCATTTTGCTTACCTTCAAGATATGGGTAAGCTTCCTTCTTCTTTTATTCTTCGTTCAGTTGTTAATGGTGGAAGCCATCTTTGTAATTTCCACTCTTTTTCTTCTTCTTCTAACACCATTGCTACCCACATCGAACCTCTAAGTAAGAAACCCATGCCTGTTAGTGGAAAGGGAAAAAGAGACCACCGCTTCGATAATGTTGATGATGCTCTGATTTTGTTCAATAAGAGGATTGAAAAGTACCCAAAGCCTTCAATTGTGGAATTCACTAAATTATTAGCACCCATTGTTAGGAATGAAACATTATGTCGTTGTTGTTTCTATGTGTAGCCAGATGGAATTATTGGGAGTTTCCCACAATGCTTATTCTTTGAGCATCTTGATTAACTGCTTTTGTCAATTAGGTTGAATTGATTTTGGGTTTCCTGTTTTGGGGAAAATGCTGAAGTTAGGTGTTGAACCTGATGTTGTAACGTTTTCAACTTTGATTAATGGACTTTGTAATCAAAATAAGATTTTTGGGGCTGTTAGTATGTTCGATGAAATGACTGAAAGAGGGTATCAACCTAATTTGATTGTTTACAGTATCAATTTGATTTGTCTATTTAAGTACTACTCTTCTTCTATATAACACTGGTTTTCATCATGGAATAGCCTGCTATATACAACTTAAAATCTGTTCTCATTGTAAAGCATTTTTTTCCTGTTATCCTTGTTTTATGATTCTTTGTTTTCATTTCAGTCAACTCCTTGCATATGTTGTTAATCATCATCCTTGCTTCTAAATTAAAATTTTTGCTGTGGTATGTTATTCTTAATTGGTTGTAGATATTGAAATTTTTCATGGCGATTTTCTAAGTTTAGACCCAAAAGATCCTCCATACTCCAAGGTAAGCATGCACTCGTTTGTGTCCTGAGTTAAAATAGGTTAGACATGCCTTTTTCAAAAGGCAGATCTTTGTGCAATACTTAAACTTGTTTGAGTCTTAGAAGTGGAAACTAAATGAGTTTTAGTAGCATGGCTCTTTTGTTAGCCAGTTGTGCTTTCAATTGAAGCGTAAGCAGCTCACCTCAGCAGGGTGTGAAGTTCCATTCACTAGTTTTAAACATCGAATGTCTTTCTCCTCTAGCTTCTTTTAATGCTACAGTCTTACTTATTCTTCGAGTTCTCAAGCAAATTGACGTTGCAGGTCTGTGCCATTCTTTTAGATCCTTCCTACTCTGAATCTGGTACAGTTGCTGAGAGATTGGACCATCTGCTTCCATCTCATGCTGCAAGCAATTATGTGCATCTTTGTAGTGTGATAATAGCTTCCTTCCTTAGTTTTTTTAGTGGTTATAGTAATTGTCTCTTCATTTTAGTTTTCAATTTGTTAAACATAGTGAGCTTTGGGGCTATCTCCTCACTATCTTTCCAATCATAAAATTTCTAGAAGCAAGTGTTACTGATGCAGACTTCTTATTTGGTATTGCTTATATTGTCATACCAAGTTAGTTTCCTATTGAAGTATTTATTATCAAATGAGTTTTGCAGTTACAATTATTTCATTACAATGTGAAAATTATGCTGCTCATAGATTTTAACTTTGTCCAAATTGCTCCTTGTTTTCTCTCTTATCTTCATATTAAATTACTCAGGTCAATCAGCAAATGTTGATGAAACAGAGAGACTTACCAAGCTGGCCTCCTTTCAAAAGAAAGCGCTAACACATGCACTGTACTGTTAAGTATATATATGTTTATGCTTTTATTTATGTGGCATTTAAATTATGGTTGATTATATGTTTTACATTCTCAACTACAGTTCCACAAGTTGAGAGAATAGTCTACAGCACTTGTTCCATCCATCAAATTGAAAATGAAGATGTTGTTAAGTCTATTTTACCCCTTGTTGCATCTCATGGTTTTCGACTAGCAACACCTTTTCCCCAGTGGCACCGTCGTGGTCTTCCGGTTCTAGAAGGCTGTAAGTTGATGGTTTATCCCACAATATCCATGTCTGTGTTTAGCTGCTTTTTGGACATCGGTATCTATGTGTATTAATTAGTTAAAATCCATGCTGTGTTATTGCTTTGTAGTTGAACATTTGCTCCAGACTGACCCGGTTGAGGACAAAGAAGGCTTTTTCATTGCTCTGTTTATCAGGGAAGAAGGATTCGTAATCCACCCATCGCTGAGCCCTGATTCATCTCATCTGTCTCTTGTAAAGCGTACTAAAAAGAAAAATCTTAGCAAGAAAGAGGTGAGAATTAGAATGCCAACCCTGTTTGGTGGAATGTTTAAAATGTTTTTATATTCTAATCCTAGTTTTAGGGTTAACCTGAAATAACAGCCTGCTATTTGATTTAATTTTTTTTATCGTCCCTGTTTTGTCATGTGACCTCCCAAGTTTTAATACAATTTGCTGTAAGTCTTTCCCTTTCTCTTTTAGCCATAAATTTCTGCTTGGCATGAGGAATTCCATTGACCATTATTAGCAAAAAAACATATGTGATTAAAACCAGAGATGGAAAATACTAATGGTAACATCTGCATTTCATGATTTCAACACAATACGACATAGAACTCTAATATCAAACGTTTAACACACTCAGAAACCACCACGGCAAATGCTAGAAAATACTTACAGGGCTAACCCCCAACTTATTTAAAGCCCCCATTGACAATTAACGCAACACCAGTAGAAATAGAATTTTTCACTGGTGAGAAAATTGGCAGTGGGTTCAATGCAGGTATGCTTTTATCCTTTTGTCTTTGTCATGTGCTTTTTTTGTACTCTTGATAAAATATATCTCATTTTATCTTTTATCCCAATCTCTTTTATATTTAAATTTTTAGTTTTATTAAATTTAAAAACAATGTTTCATTATAATAATATTGTTTGTATTTCATTATATTAAATACTATTTTTAATTAGATTTTTATAAAAATTAATTATATAATTAATTAAAATATTTATAATAAAATATCATAAGATACATTCTAATATTTTATTAAATGAATTTATAAATTAACATATTTTTAATAATTTTGTAAAAGTTTATATATTAATTCTAATCTGATGTCCTTAATAGTCATTTTATATACTCACCTCATCGCTACAGCTGCGTTTGAATCCAAACACATACTCCATCATTATTTCTAATCTCACTGCTACAGTAACTAATCTCACCGCTACCGCTGTTTTTAATCTCACCGGAGCTAAACACACCGTCCATCCAAATTAAGCATAAGTATCTTATGTTGCATTTGCATTTATGTTTAGTGTTTTGTTTTGCTTGAAACAAGTAAAAGTTGAAGTATGGGGTATGATGAGTGTTCATAATATCTATAATTTTAGGCCCACTTCACTTAGATTTTAGTTAATTCTTAATAAAATATCATGTATTTAGAGTTAATTTAGATAGTTTCAATAATTTGCATTTAATGTATTTTTGGTATTTTCTGCTTATATTTTAGTAATTAATAATTTCATAACTTGGGTGAATTTGGGCTTCAGATGCGGGATTGAGAGCGAAACATGAAAGTAAAAATGAAGAAAAACTAGAGTATGGCAGTGGGACGTAGGCGTAGAAGTTGAAGCCCTAGAAGAGTCATCTAAAAACCTATAATTAGACGCTTTATGTTTGGTTTTCAAGAGGAGGAGCTTAGGTTATTTTCTATTGATACTTTGTTTATTTACTTTTCTATAGTTTCGTAAACACCTGGCTTTTAGTTCTCTTTTCTTTTTGCTTTCATCGTGTTGTTGATTTGCAATCAGATTCAACCTACTCTTAGATCAAATTGTTGAAGAGACATGTGTTTCAATTGAATAAGATTTCTCTTCTCTTCAATCTTTTTCATTGTTGTTCTGTTGATTTGAATAGTTGACCCTTTAAAACAAAAAAGCTTTTATATTTTTTTATTAAAAATTTATACAAATCTTTATATTTCATATTTTGAAAATTACATTTTATAGAAAATATAACAATATAAATTCATCTAATAATAAAAAAAAATTTCAATTTCGTCATCAATATTATCTAACATTGAAATTTTTTACCATTCCTCCATTAAATTATTAACCGAAGGTTGTTGATCTTAATTCTAAAAACTTATCAAATTTATCCTTTAATATTTACTCATTCTATCAATTTCATCACAATTCTAAAAAATTCAAAAAAAAAAAAAAACAAAGTCCACATAAAAGTTTTCAAAATTTTAAAAAAAATTCAACAAAAATATAAAATGGAAAAAAAAATAATGTGACTTTTTGTAGCAATTTTGTTAATTTTGAAGTTTAAGGTTTTAATATAGTCTTAACCAAGAGTTAATAACAATGGTCCACCAATACCTGAAACTTGCATAGAAAAAAATTATAAACCAACAAAAGAAAGGAATGAAATAAACTACAAAGTCATTAGTCATTACAAAAGAAAAAATAGTAATCTGCATCCCACCATTCAACAACCGAACACCTTAAACATATGTCAGTGTTATTTAACACAACACTGTTATAGTTATTATAGATTTTGCGATTGCTATTAAAATGGGGGAAATTGCAAAAGGAAATTCAAGAGCATAGCTTAATTATTCCAAGTCGGTACTTTTTTTTCTCAATCAAAAGGAATTTTATTAAGAAATAGAAAACCACTGATGACAAGTGATGAAGTCCAAAATACATCGCCCTGCAAAAGCAGATAAAACATATATATGATGCATCAAAGGCATCCTGACCGATGACCAAAAAGGAGGCATCAAAGATTAAATGTTAGGTCCAGAAGAGAACCTCCCAACAAAACTGGTCGCATTCCACTCATGAACTTCGTATGATATATCTCTAGTAGAAGCATCATAAAAAAAATGCTACTACCATTCACTACAACATGCCTTTCCAATTTCATCAACAAAAGGAGGAGGAGACCATCATATCACCATAGCATTCATCAGCACATAAAATTCAATATACCAAAAATCTAGAACCTTTCAGAACCATCATTTGTTACAATTGTCTTGAAGTGCAATCCAAATTAAAAAAGGAAAAGCACAACTAAAATGTTCAAACAAACAAATCCTCAAACCATCCTTCGCCTATCAATACGTAAAGCTCTCCTCAAAATCAACTTATTAAAAGTAGTAAACATATAAATATGAAGAATCAATCAAGACTTGGGGTTATCAGTGCAGACAAAAACTTATTACGCAGCCCAAAAGACTGAAAGTATGGTATCTTGAAAGCATTATTGAATTTGAATGCCTAGTGCAGTCCTTGTAACAATTCGATTTTTTTTCTTAATATAACAAATGGTAACTACTTTTTCCTAATTTGATATATAAGCTTTTTTTTTTTTTAATTTATACCTAAACTTAACATAGTACCTAAGCTTTTTTTTTTTTTAATTTAGTACTTAAACTTGTCAAATGTTATACAAGTTACTAACTAAAATACCAATAGTGGTATTTTTAGTCATAATAACTTTTTTGGCCCTCCAACTTTAAAAAAAACATTTTATCCCTTCATTTAATTTTTCTCCTCTTTTAGCCTTTAAACATGCATTTTTTTTTTGTCAAATCACTCCAAAAGGATAGAAAAGTTAATGTTTGTTAACTTTGTTGGTGTTGCATACACATGGATTGCCATTTAGATGAAACGTCAGCATTTAATTAATTTTTTAAAGTTTTAAAATATAAAAAAAATAATTTGTAATAGCTTTTAATGATTTTTAATTTTTAGAAATAATTAATTTTTAAATTTTAAAAAATTAATTAAATGTTGATGTATATTATCCACGTATACGCAATATCAGTAATGTTTAAAAAAATGTTAACTTTTCCATTAATTTTGAGGTGATTTGACAAAAAAATGCAAGTTTAAGGGCTAAAAAAGATTAAAAATATGAGTAGAGAGCAAAAATGAATTTTTTTGTAAAGTTGGATGACCAAATAAATTATCATGCCTTATTTTTATGAAGTAGAAAAACAATCAATGTACACTGACAAATGAAATGATATTTTGTTTAATGTTTAATTACTTTTAGTTCAATTCATTTATTTTATTTTAATTTTTAAAATTTAACATAATGAACTTTTTTTTATTTTGAGTTTTTAAACTTTTGTTTTCTTCTTCAATATGCATTTGTTAAATATAGCTCAAAGCACAATTTTTAACATTGATTCCTCTGATAATAACAATATTTTTGTTAGAATTGAAGGCTTTAAGAAGACTATGAAATGTTTTATATATATGATCCCTCTTGAATCATTTCTATCATTAACAGTCAAAATAATTTCAATCTTAATGAAAAGTAAAAGTTGAACATATTGTTTTGTGAGGGAAAAGAATATTCAAATAAATGTAATTATTCTTGATTAAATTCCATGTCATTTGCCACATGTCGGTTGTAATAGGCCCATTTGAAACCAAACCAAATAAAACAAAAAATAATAGTAATATAAAATCCAATAATAAAAGTCCATTAACAGTCTAGTTTATTACAGCAGGCCTAAACCTAGCCCAAATACCTAACCCAAAAACAGACCCGAAATACTGAACCTAGCCCAAACCAAACCCTAACCCATAACAAATAACAAAAAAACGAAACCCTAGCTAGCTAGGGTGCGCCGCAGACTCTCCAGCCGCCATACACCTCCGCGTCACCACGCGCGCCGCACTCCTCCGTACTACGATGGTCGTACCTGCAAAAAACGACACAGCAAACAAATAGCAGCAGAGAAAAAACAAAGAAAAAACAGTTGTATTTAGGGATTTTATTTTTATTTTCATTTTCGACTTTAAAAGGACCGAAACAAACCTTTGTAAGTTTCTTCTGAGTGTTTTTACAGAAATACAAAAGAAAGAACAGAGAACATTTTTGAGAAGGTAATTTCCTATTTTTGATTTTTTCTTTTGGTTATTGTTTGAAATACGAAGAAAAGAAAAGGGGGAAAGAAAAGGCTTGCCAGTTTGGTCACGGCGTCGGAGTCCTCCTCCGTCGTCAAAATCGAGCCGAAACGCAGTCGAAAGCCACTTTTTCCTCTTCTTTTGACCTCGCGGGTTTAGACGAGGGCATAGGGCCTCCTGTTTTTGCGCATGGCCGGTCACCTGAACCTGTGGTCGTACGGCGGCGGGGAAAACACCATGAAGGGTTTGATAAGGCTCAAACCCTAGTAGAGAAAACAACACCCCCCTTTTCCCTTTTTTAAAACAAAATGGCAGAAATGAAGGATAAAGAAATTTTTTTAGCTTTTATAAGTGATGCAAAACGACGTCGTTTAGGGCATGTTTCATAGGCCTCAAAACGACACCGTTTTAGCCGACCCGTGTGACCCGACCCACCTTCCCTGAGGATCCGCGTGTTTCCGTGTTGAAGGGGTAATTGCGCATTCTGTCCCCCTGTTTTGTGTTGACATTTGATTGAGCCTTTTTTTTTATCTATTTCGTTCTTTTAATTTTACCTCGAGGATTTAAGCGCGTTTTCGACTTAGTCCGACTTGAATGCTGCATTTTGGGTTTTGGAAATATTGCTGATTTAATCCTCAACTATTATGCCCATTTCAGTTTGATCTTTGTGCATATTTAAATAGTTTTTTTATTATAAAGTTGTCTTTTAATTCTGTTTTGTTTCAATTAAGTACCTTTTCGTTTTCATGCACAATCTTTGTATTTTTATCAAGGTTAACTCATTTATTTAGTTAGTTTTAAACTATTTTATTTTAGGATATACAAAATATTTATACTATTTGTTTTTAAATTATTATTCATATGTATTATTTATTTTAACTTGTTTTAATAAAATGTTTATTAAAGTTTATTTTACTATTTATGTAAAATAATTTTATATATATTATCTATTCTAAACTCTTACATATATATTTATTTTAGATTTGTTGTCATACTATATAGTTTATTCATTTATATATATATATATATATATATATATATATATTCCTCTAAAATGGTGAAATATTATAATTTCCTTTTTTATATATTGTTTTAAACCTTTCGTATTTTTTTAAAATTATCTTATATACCTTATTTTGGATTTTACTTATCCATTTTAAAAATGTCTCAATATTATTTTACATTTTTCATATGTAAACTTAAAATATTTTATATATCATTTGTTTTAAACTATTATATATACATATATTGTTGATTTTTCAAGATACCTTTTTACATTTTTTAATTTGGTTATTATTATGCTAAATATTCAAAGTTTATTCATTTTTAATTTGATTTGGATTCATTTCTTATTGTGGTTATATATCGTTTAATTCTTTTTTAAAATTTGTTAATACGAATGTTGGGATAATATAAGTTGAATGTTTATCTGACTTGAATGTTGCAATTTGAATTCATCGTTTTAGTATTGTTCATTTATACTATATTCGATTATTTATGCTTCCCAATACTATGTTTCGTTAACATGTTTTGGCAATAATATGTCATGGTTCATATGCTTGTTATAAAATTTTTCATTTACGAATAGCCCATTTAAATGTATTTTAAAACAAGGCAATATTTAGTGATTGGAAATTTGAGAAATCGTGCCCTAACGTGCTAGGTTTTGATTTTCCATTTTGACCAAATAACTAAGTATCCTTTCGTAATTTTGTCCACGTTTTCCTTTCAAAAATAAGGCAATATTTCGTGTTTGGAAATCTGAGAGGTCGTGCCCTAACGTGCTGGGTTTCGATTTTTCGTTTGACCAAATAACCAAATATCCTTTTAAGATTTCATTCGTATTTTCTTAACTTAAAAATAAGGCAATATTTCGTGTTTGAAAATCCGAGAAATCGTGCCTTAACGTGCCGGGTTTCCGTTTTTTTCATTTGACCAAATAACCAGATATCCTTTCAAGATTTCATTCGTGTTTTCTTAGCTTTAAAAATAAGGCAATATCTTGTGTTTGGAAATCCGAGGAATCGTGCCCTAACGTGCTGGGTTTCGGTATTTTCGTATGACCAGACTCTCGAGTATCCTTTAAATTTTTTTTAAATGCATGAACTTTGGAAATCATGAGATGATCTTGGCATCGAGGGTTTGAAATGGCGTATCCTAATGTGCTGGATATGGTATTTTATTCCTTTGGAACAAAAGAATCTCAGTATCCATCTCGAGTTATTTTAATTTTTTTTTAAAAAAATGAAATTGTATTTTAAAATCATTTTAAATTTTCGAAACAAAGACATTAATTAATCAATTCGGTACCAATTTTGGGCGTTGCGAGGGTGCTAACCCTTCCTCGCACGTAATCGACTTTCGAACCCATTTTCTTATATTTCGTAGACCAAAAATTATTGTTTTAATAAATCAAAATGTTTTATTAAAATAACCCATCTCAAGGTGATCCGATCACACTTTGAATAAAAGATCGGTGGCGACTCCATTTTTCATTTTAAAGTCGATCCCCGTTTTTCAAAGTCTAAAAATGGTTCGACAGCTTGGCGACTCCACTGGGGACATAAGAGAGTCAAGCCGTAAATTGATTAATTTTTGTCTTTTTGACGAAAGTTGAAAATCAAATTTTAAAATTACGATTCTTTTATTGCATTTGTTTGGGTCATTTAGTTGGTTGTGATTTGAGTGTCTAGAATACTTTTACATCATATTGCATGACCGCTGGGTCACACCCTTTTAAGTGGAAGTGAGAAGCTACTCCTTCATGAGGTTTTCAGCTCCGTGCAGGATAGTGGATCGCTTTTCGGATACATCCGTACCTATGTCTTCGTGAGATTTTCATCTCCGTGCAGCCATAGGGAAATGTATTCCCTTGAACTGAACTCGGTCCGTATGTGCCTATAATGGGTGAGGATCGATGAATCTGCTGGTTCGGGTACCTCAACTTTAGAACCAAAACACATATAGTTAATGTTTCTCCTCTTTTAGCCTTTAAACATGCATTTTTTTGTCAAATCACTCCAAAAGGATAGAAAAGTTAATGTTTGTTAACTTTGTTGGTGTTGCATACACATGGATTGCCACTTAGATGAAACATCGGCATTTAATTAATTTTTTAAAGTTTTAAAATATAAAAAAATTATAATTTGTAATAGCTTTTAATGATTTTTAATTTTTAGAAATAGTTAATTTTTATATTTAAAAAATTAATTAAATGTTGACGTATGTTATCCACGTATATGCAATATCAGTAAAGTTTAAAAAATGTTAACTTTTCCATTAATTTTTGAGGTGATTTGACAAAAAAATGCAAGTTTAAAGGCTAAAAAAGATTAAAAATATGAGTAGAGAGCAAAAATGACTTTTTTTTGTAAAGTTGGATGACCAAATAAATTATCATGCCTTATTTTTATGAAGTAGGAAAACAATCAATGTACACTGACATGACAAATGAAATGATATTTTGTTTAATGTTTAATTACTTTTAGTTCAATTCATTTATTTTATTTTAATTTTTAAAATTTAACATAATGAACTTTTTTTATTTTGAGTTTTTAAACTTTTGTTTTCTTCTTCAATATGCATTCGTTAAATATAGCTCAAAGCACAATTTTTTAACATTAATTCCTCTGATAATAACAATATTTTTGTTAGAATTGAAGGCTTCATGAAGACTATGAAATGTTTTAAATATGTGATCCCTCTTGAATCATTTCTATCATTAATAGTCAAAAGAATTTCAATCTTAATGAAAAGTAAAAGTTGAACATATTGTTTTGTGAGGGACAAGAATATTCAAATAAATGTAATTATTCCTGATTAAATTCCATGTCATTTGCCACATGTCGGTTGTAATAGGCCCATTTGAAACCAAACCAAATAAAACAAAAAATAATAATAATATAAAATCCAATAATAAAAGTCCATTAACAGTCCAGTTTATTACAACAGGCCTAAACCTAGCCTAAATACCTAACCAAAAAACAGACCCAAAATACTAAACCTAGCCCAAACCAAACCCTAACCCATAACAGATAACAAAAAAATGAAACCCTAGCCAGCTAGGGTGCGCCGCAGACTTCTCCAGCCGCCGTACACCTCCACGTCACCACGCGCGCTGCACGCCTCCGTACTACGGTGGTCGTACCTGCAAAAAATGACATAGCAAACAAATAGCAGCAGAGAAAAAAAATAAAGAAAAAAACAGTTGTATTTAGGGATTTTATTTTTATTTTCATTTTCGACTTTAACAGGACCAAAACAAACCTTTTTAAGTTTCTTCTGGGCGTTTTTATAGAAATACAAAAGAAAGAACAAAGAACATTTTTGAGAAGGTGATTTCCTATTTTTGATTTTTTCTTTTGGTTATTGTTTGAAATACGAAGAAAAGAAAAGGGAGAAAGAAAAGGCTTGTCAGTTTGGTCACGGCGTCAGAGTCCTCCTCCGTCGTCAGAATCGAGCCGAAACGCAGTTGAAAGCCACTTTTTCCTCTTCTTTTGACCTCGCGGGTTTAGACGAGGGCATAGGGCCTCCTGTTTTTACGCATGGCCAGTCACCTGAACCGGTGGTGGTACGGCGGCGGGGAAAACACCATAAAGGGTTTGATAAGGCTCAAACCCTAGTAGAGAAAACAACACCCCTCTTTTTCCTTTTTTAAAACAAAATTGTAACACCCCTTAACCCTAAACCATCGCCGGAACAGGGTTATGAGGTATTACCAGAGTTCAACAAAAATAAACGTGTAAATTGGGATATAATTCCAAGGCACAATTTAAAATTTTTCAAATTTCATCTTTACGACCCTAATATGGCCCTACGAGGCCCAAAATATGATTAGAAAATGATTTGGGACTAAAATAGAAACTTTAGAAACTTTTTCTTGAAAATCGGGGCACATGGCCGTGTGGTTTGGGACATGCCCGTGTGGCCTGCCCGTGGGGAAATTTACATGGCCGTGGGCAGCCCGTGGGCAGATTCCGACTTGCTACACACGGCCGTGGAACTAGCCCGTGGGTGATTTTCTTAGCTACTGACTTTGCCACACGGCCTGGGAACACGCCCATGTGTCTAGGCCGTGTGAAAACTGCTATTTTCACCATTTTTAGGCTATTAAAACACACCAAAAACACTTAATTCATACACAATCAAAATCATCCATTGTTTAAATAAAACTTAACCATTTCATATGCATCAACCCATATCCAAATTTGTATCATAAAGCTCATTCATTCAAGCATTTATCAACTCAAAACTTGTCAAACACATGACTAAGTTTAATTCAAAATCATATACACATATCTAGCCTATACATGCCATAATTAGCTAAATACATTTTCAAAAAGGGTACCAAAAGAGTTTAGAAGTGTGATGGTAATCCTTGAAGGTCCCGAGCTTACAGTAGCTATGACGACCTATAAAACAGAGAAAACACACACAAAGTAAGCTTTCCAATAACTTAGTAAGTCATAATCCCAATAAACTTAGCATATAAACACTCAAATCATAAAATCAATCTAAATTCACTAATGGCTCAATTTCACCATCATAATTCTTCTTAGTACATTCACTTAGGTCTTTCATTCTTAATTGAAATCAAATATCGATGCCACTGTCCTAGACAGGGTCTTATACGAATAAATACGAAGCTGATGTCCCAGACAAGGTCATACACATAATCAGATATTGATGCCACTGCCCCCGACAGGGTCTTATTCGTATTTAGATATTAATGCCACTGTCCCCGACAGGGTCTTATTCGTATTCAGATATTAATGCCACTTTCCCCGACAGGGTCTTATTCGTATTCAAATATGATGCCGATGTCCTAGACATGGTCTTACACGAAAAGCTCATATTGTTGCCAACGTCCCAGACGTGGTCTTACATATAACCAGATAACGATGCCTACGTCCCAGACGAGGTCTTACATATAACAAGATAACGATGCCTAAGTCTTAGACGAGGTCTTATATATAACCAGACAACGATGCCTACGTCCCAGACGAGGTCTTATATATAATCAGATAACGATGCCTACGTCCCAGACGAGGTCTTACATATAACCATATAACGATGCCTACGTCCCAGACGAGGTCTTACATATAATCAGATAACAATGCCTACGTCCCAGACGAGGTCTTACATATAATCAGATAACGATGCCTACGTCCCAGACGAGGTCTTACATATAATCAGATAACGATGCCTACGTCCCAGACGAGGTCTTACATATAATCAGATAACGACGCCTACGTCTCAGACGAGGTCTTACATAATAAAACAGAACAGATACATTTGTATTCCTAAGTTCATATAAAACTTCTTCGACTTATCACTATGTCGATCTTATCTCAAAATTCATATACATATCATCACAAATGCAGTCGTTATTATTGATAGTCAAGTAAATAAACTCAATTCAATACAATTACATTTATTAGCAATATGACTTACCTTGGATTCGGCTTATCGGAATAAAAATGGCTACTCGGTTACTTTCGTTTTCCCACGATCTAAGTCCGTTTCCTTCGGTTCTTGATCTAAACGTATTCAGAATTAATCCTTTTATTCATTAATTCATTCAATTCAATCCATGCACACATATTTTGGGCTATTTACAAATTAACCCTCATATTTGCATATTTTATCAATTTAGTCCATTTTTCTCAAAATATCAAATTCACAAAATCCATACATACACATGCTTAGCCGAATGGATATACATCTCACACAAGTCCATATTTTCCATCAAATTTATAACTTAGTCCTCCAAAATAATATTTTCACAATTCAGCCCTATTTAGCTAAATTTATCAAAACTTCAAGACAAAGTATGTTCATCTAACTCCTATCTTTCATTTAACACCAAAAATCATTAAAAAGCTTGACATATCATCAATGGCATCTCACACAAACATCATCAATTCATGAAATTAAAACATGGGTTTTGTAGCTCTCAAAGCAACGATTGCAAAAACGCAAAAATTATCGAAAACGGATCAAAACTAACCTTGGATTTAAGCTTGTAATAACCAAAATTTGAAAGCTTTGTTCTTTCTTTTCTTTCCCAAATTCGGTGGAAAGATGGATGAGAATATGTCTATTTCCATGCTTTATTTCATTAAAAATATCTTAATAACATAATTCCTATTCTAGCCTTTTAAAACAAAAATTTTATAACATAATTAACAAGGTCATTTTTGACCAAAACCACCCACTAACTAAATAGTGGTTCAATTGCCACTTAAAGCCATAACTTCAAAAAGCCACAACACACAGGTACTTTAATAAATAGTAAGCAACTTTCACATTTAATACAATTTAATCCTTTTGTCAAATTAAACACACAGATAGTCAAATTAGCTTACGAAAATTTAGCACATGCTAATTCACATATCAATGGCACAGAAAATAATATTAAAATATTATTCAAACTCAGATTTGTGGTCTCAAAACCACTGTTCCGACTAGGGTATAAACCGGACTGTTACAATTCTCCCCCCTTAGGGATTTTCGTCCTCGAAAATCTTATCGTCAAACAGAGTCAGATATTATTGTTTCATTGAATTTTCAGGCTCTCATGTAGCCTCTTCAATTCTGTGCCGATTCCATAATACTTTTACTAATGAAATTTTCTTATTTCTCAACTCTTTCACTTCACGAGTTAAGATACCGATCGATTCCTCTTCATATGTCATATCAGATCGGATTTCAATTTCAGATGGGGTAATCACATGTGACGGATCGGATCGATATCTACGGAGCATTGAGACATGGAATACATTGTATATCTTTTCTAACTCGGACGACAACTTTAATCTATATGTAACAGGCCCGACACGATCAATAATCTCATACGGTCTGATGAATCTCGAACTTAACTTGCCTTTACGTCCGAATCAAAACACTTTCTTCCACGGTGATCCCTTCAGAAATACTTTGTCGTTGATCTCAAATTCTGTATCTTTTCGTTTCAAGTCCGCGTAAGACTTCTGACGATCATATGCTACTTTCAAACAATCTCGGATAAGTTTCACTTTCTGTTCAGTATCCTTTATCATATCCACCCCATCTAATTTATTCTCATTGAGTTTAGTCTGGTACAGAAGTGTACGACATTTACGTCCATACAAAGCTTCATATGGTGCCATTTTGGTGCTTGACTGAAAACTATTGTTGTATGCAAATTCAATCAAAGACAGGTACTGTTCCTAAGTACCGTTAAATTCATGAACTCAACATCTTAACATATCTTTTAGAATCTGAATGATCAACCCAGACTGACCATCTATTTGCGGATGAAAAGCTATACTGAAATGTAATTTCGTGCCTAAAGCTTCTTACAATTTCTTCCAGAATCGCAATGTAAATCTCGGATCCCTATCTGACATAATAAATAGTGGCACCCCGTGCAATCTCACAATCTCAGAAATATAAAGCTCGGCTAGTCTGTCAAGTGAATAATCAGATCTTACCGGAATAAAATGGGCAAATTTCATCAATCGGTCAACTACGGCCCAAATCACATTTTTCTTTCTCGTAGTCAGGGGTAAACCCGAAACAAAATCCATAGTCACTTTATCCCATTTCCATTTGGGAATCAGAATTGGCTATAACAAACCAGACGAAACTTGATATTCAGATTTCACTTGTTGACAAATTAAACATTTCGTAACAAAGTTAGAAATATCCTGTTTCATACCAGACCACCAATAGTGTCATTTCAGATCATGATACCTCTTTGTACTACACATATGAATAGATAAACAACTATTATATACTTCATTCATAATCAACTGGATTAACTCAGGGTTTCTCAGAACACAGATATGATCTCAAAATCTCAAACAATCATCAACAACTCAAAGCTCGAACTTAGAATTTGAATCACACTGAACTCGTTTTGCTAACATTTCATTATCAACTTTCTGAGCATCCCATATCTGATGTAAAAACAACAGTTTTGCTTTCAATTCAACTAACACTAAATTATCATTAAACAAATTTAACACCCCCAAGGTGAAAAACTCGGCCTTGCGAACCCTCTGCTGGTTAATTCTTGCAACAGTGACTTTAACTCTTTCAATTCCATTGGTATCAATCTATACGAATCTATCGAAATAAGGAACGTACCAAGCAACAGATCTATACCAAATTCAACTTTGCAAATCGAAGACAATCCTGGTAGTTCTTCAGGGAAAACATCAGAGAACTCACAGACTACTGGCATCGATTCAACTTTCTTTTCATATACTTTCAAATCAATCACATAAATAAAATATGCCCCGTAACCCTTTTTAATATAATTCTGAGCTTTCAACACAGATATCACAGCAGACAATCCATTTAAATCATTCAACTCAATACAACTATTTCACCATTCCGACGACTCAAATCAATAGTTATTCTTTTATAGTTCACAACAATATCATGCATAAACAACCAATCCATACCTAGAATTATATCCAATTTATCAAATAGAAAAAGCATCAGATCAGCAGAGAAACAGATATCTCGAAACATTAATGAACAGTTCTTGCAAACTTTATCAACCAAAACACTTTTACCTAAGGAGTTCAATACTTTTATAACAAACTCAGTAAACTTTACAGGCAAAGTCTTACTGAATACTAAGTTCATACAAATATAGAAATAAGTAGAACCAGGGCCTATCATAGCGATCACAGAAGTATCATAAAGTGTAAAAGTACCCGTTATAACATCTGGAGATGAAGCTTCCTTCAGAGCTCGAATAACATGGGCTCTAGCTTCGGATCTCACAACAATATCTTTAGCAGTTTTCTGACTACCACTGACGTTTCTTACAATTTGAGGAGATTTACCTCTCGCTGAAACATTCTCAGATCTCGGGTTCTGAACAATCTCTTGTTCAACAGACTCTAAGCAGTCTCGGATGAAATGATCTAATTATCCACATCTGAAAAAAGCTTGGTTATTTAATCTGTAAATTCCTGAATGCCTTTTTCCACAATGTTTACATTCAGGTCGTTTGAATCTGACATTTCCAATACTGGCCACTGAAGTTGCTGGAGCTTTAGAGCTCAATTGTGATCTAGCTCGATCTCTACTCGAATACCTCACATTAGCTTTTGAACGGCTATGTTCATCTCGAAATTTCTTCGAGGAAGAATGAAATGATTTGCTCATAAATCTCTTTTTCATATCTCTAGCTTCAGACTCAGCTTTGCATGCTCGGGCAACTAGCACTACGAACTCTTATATCTCCAGAGTACCAACTAGCAATTGGATATCTTCATTTAGGCCATCTTCGAATCTTTTACACATTCTCGCTTCAGTTGAAACGTATTCCTGAGCATACTGACTTAATCTTACAAACTCTTGTTTGTATTCAATGACAGACATGTGACCTTGTTTCAATTCCAAAAACTCTTTTTGTTTATGATCAATGAATCTCTGAATAATGTATTTCTTTCTGAATTCAGATTGAAAGAAATCCCATGTGATCCATTCTTTAGGAACAACCAAAGTCAAATTTTTCCACCACCGCTAGGATGCATCTCGTAACAAAGAAACAACGCACTTTATACATTCTTCAGGAGTCAATGACATCTCATCAAACACTCGGATAGTGTTTTCTAACCAAAACTCGGCTTTCTCAGCATCATCATCATTAGTAGCCCAGAACTCTTCAACCTCATACTTACGGATCTTGTCAACCGGAGGCTTATTCCAGGAATTTAAATTTGTAATCAGAGGTATATCGGATGTCTGAGGGGGATAAATCGGGGGTGAAGGTTGCGAAATAGTCGGGTTATTCTTTACAAATTGAGTGAACCACTCACTCATCATTTGGAAGAAAGCTTGTTTAGCTTCTCCCTCTTGACCGCTCGTAACCGGTCTCGAATCAGAGGGCACTATCCCTTGCATGGGAGCAGGCGCATTACTTTCTACGTCGCCAGCTACGACTCTTTTGGGATCCATACTATACGAAAAATCACATTTTACACGTTAGGATTCATCACACTATCACAGTTTAGATATATGGCATGTATAGCTAGACTTTGACAAGCTACGTTAGCCCGAGAATCGGCTAAACCGTAGCTCTGATACCAATCAAATGTAACACCTCTTAACCCTAAACCATCGCCGGAACAGGGTTATGAGGTATTACCGAAGTTCAACAAAAATAAACGTGTAAATTGGGATATAATCCCGAGGCACAATTTAAAATTTTTCAAATTTCATCTTTACGACCCTAATATGGCCCTACGAGGCCCAAAATATGATTAGGAAATGATTTGGGACTAAAATAGAAACTTTAATAACTTTTTCTTGAAAATAGGGGCACATGGTCGTGTGGTTTGGGACATGCCCGTGTGGCCTGCCCGTGAGGAAATTCACATGGCCGTGGGTAGCCCGTGGGCAGATTCTGACTTGCTACACACGGCCGTGGAACTAGCCCGTGGGCGATTTTCTTAGCTACTGACTTTGCCACACGGCCTGGGCACACGTCCATGTGTCTAGGCCGTGTGAAAACTGCTATTTTCACCATTTTTAGGCTATTTAAACACACCAAAAACACTTAATTCATACGCAATCAAAATCATTCATTGTTTAAACAAAACTTAACCATTTCATATGCATCAACCCATATCCAAATTTGTTTCATAAAGCTCATTCATTCAAGCATTTATCAACTCAAAACTTGTCAAACACATGACTAAGTTTAATTCAAAATCATATACACATATCTAGCCTATACATGCCATAATTAGCTAAATACATTTTCAAAAAGGGTACCAAAAGAGTTTAAAAGTGTGATGATAATCCTTGACGGTCCCGAGCTTACAGTAGCTATGACGACCTATAAAACATAGAAAACACACACAAAGTAAGCTTTCCAATAACTTAGTAAGTCATAATACCAATAAACTTAGCATATAAACACTCAAATCATAAAATCAATCTAAATTCACTAATGGCTCAATTTCACCATCATAATTCTTCTTAGTACATTCACTTAGGTCTTTCATTCTCCAAAATTGCATATTAGTACACACTTTATTAGTTCATAGCTTTTCGATACATATAACATATTTACAAATCCCATTTTCAAATACATATTTCATCTAGGCAAGTTTAAGGAATTACTTACCTTCTTATATACACAAGGTGTACTTATCAAATTTACCTAAATTAAATATATAATTTACACATTCCTTGTTTCTTGAACTTGACAATAGAACCATTTGTAATCTAATAGAATAGGCAGAGTGCTCGGAATAATTATACAATGCCAACGTCCCAGACGTGGTCTTAATTGAAATCAAATATCGATGCCACTGTCCTAGACAGGGTCTTATACGAATAAATACGACGCTGATGTCCCAGACAAGGTCTTACACATAATTAGATATCGATGCCACTATCCTAGACAGGGTCTTATTCGTATTTAGATATTAATGCCACTGTCCCTGACAAGGTCTTATTCGTATTCAGATATTAATGCCACTATCCCCGACATGGTCTTATTCGTATTCAGATATGATGCCGATGTCCTAGACATGGTCTTACACGAAAAGCTCATATCGTTGCCAACGTCCCAGACGTGGTCTTACATATAACCAGATAACGATGCCTACGTCCCAGACAAGGTCTTAAATATAACCAGATAACGATGCCTACGTCTCAGACGAGGTCTTACATATAACCAGATAACGATGCCTACGTCCCAGACGAGGTCTTACATATAATCAGATAACAATGCCTACGTCCCAGACGAGGTCTTACATATAACCAGATAACGGTGCCTACGTCCCAGACGAGGTCTTACATATAATCAGATAACGATGCCTACCTCCCAGACGAGGTCTTACATATAATCAGATAACGATGCCTACGTCCCAGACGAGGTCTTACATATAATCAGATAACGATGCCAATGTCCCAGACGAGGTCTTACATATAATCAGATAACGATGCCTACGTCCCAGACGAGGTCTTACATATAATTAGATAACGATGCCTACGTCCCAGACGAGGTCTTACATATAATCAGATAACGATGCCTACGTCTTAGACGAGGTCTTACATAATAAAACAGAACAGATACATTTGTATTCCTAAGTTCATATAAAACTTCTTTGACTTATCACTATGTCGATCTTATCTCAAAATTCATATACATATCATCACAAATGCAGTCGTTATTATTGATAGTCATGTAAATAAACTCAATTCAATACAATTACATTTATTAGCAATATGACTTACCTTGGATTCGGCTTATCGGAATAAAAACGGTTACTCGGTTATTTTCGCTTTCCCACGATCTAAGTTTGTTTCCTTCGGTTCTTGATCTAAACATATTCAGAATTAATCCTTTTATTCATTAATTCATTCAATTCAATCCATACACACATATTTTGGGCTATTTACAAATTAACCCTCATATTTGCATATTTTATCAATTTAGTCCATTTTTCTCAAAACATCAAATTCACGAAATCCATACATACACATGCTTAGCCGAATGGATATACATCTCACATAAGTCCATTTTTTCCATCAAATTCATAACTTAGTCCTCCAAAATAATATTTTCACAATTTAGCCCTATTTAGCTAAATTTATCAAAACTTCAAGAACAAAGTATGTTCATCTAACTCCTATCTTTCATTTAACACCAAAAATCATTAAAAAGCTTGACATATCATCAATGGCATCTCACACAAACATCATCAATTCATGAAATTAAAATATGGGTGTTGTAGCTCTCAAAGCAACGATTGCAAAAACGTAAAAATTATCGAAAACGGATCAAAACTAACCTTGGATTTAAGCTTGTAATAACAAAAAATTTGAAAGCTTTTGTTCTTTCTTTTCTTTCCCAAATTCGATGGAAAGATGGATGAGAATATGTCTATTTCCATGCTTTATTTCATTAAAAATATCTTAATAACATAATTCCTATTCTAGCCTTTTAAAACAAAAATTTTATAACATAATTAACAAGGTCATTTTTGACCAAAACCACCCACTAACTAAATAGTGGTTCAATTGCCACTTAAGGCCATAACTTCAAAAAGCCACAACACATAGGTACTTTAATAAATAGCAAGCAACTTTCACATTTAATGTAATTTAATCCTTTTGTCAAATTAAACACACAGACAGTCAAATTAGCTTACAGAAATTTAGCACATGCTAATTCACATATCAACGGCATAGAAAATAATATTAAAATATTATTCGATCTCAGATTTGTGGTCTCAAAACCACTGTTCCGACTAGGGTATAAACTGGACTGTTACAAAAATGGCAGAAATGAAGGATAAAGAAATTTTTTTAGCTTTTATAAGTGATGCAAAACGACGTTGTTTAGGGCCTGTTTCATAGGCCTCAAAACGGCGCCGTTTTAGCCAACCCGTGTGACCTGACCCACCTTCTCTGAGGATCCGCGTGTTTACGTGTTGAAGGGGTAATTGCGCATTCGATCCCCCCGTTTTGTGTTGACATTTGATTGAGCCTTTTTTTTTATCTATTTCGTTCTTTTAATTTTACCTCGAGGATTTAAGCGCGTTTTCGACTTAGTCCGACTTGAATGCTGCATTTTGGGTTTTGGAAATATTGCTGATTTAATCCTCAACTATTACGCGCATTTCAGTTTGATCTTTGTGCATATTTAAATATTTTTTTATTATAAAGTAGTCTTTTAATTCTGTTTTGTTTCAATTAAGTACCTTTTCGTTTTCATGCACAATCTTTGTATTTTTATCAAGGTTAACTCATTTATTTAGTTAGTTTTAAACTATTTTATTTTAGGATATACAAAATATTTATACTATTTGTTTTTAAATTATTATTCATATGTATTATTTATTTTAACTTGTTTTAATATAATGTTTATTAAAGTTTATTTTACTATTTATGTAAAATAATTTTATATATATATTATCTATTCTAAACTCTTACATATATTATTTATTTTAGATTTGTTATCATACTATATAGTTTATTCATTTATATATATATATTATTCCTCTAAAATGGTGAAATATTATAATTTCCTCTTTTATATATTGTTTTAAACCTTTCGTATTTTTTAAAATTATCTTATATACCTTATTTGGATTTTACTTATCCATTTTAAAAATGTCTCAATATTATTTTGCATTTTTCATATGTAAACTTAAAATATTTTATATATCATTTGTTTTAAACTATTATATATACATATATTATTGATTTTTCAAGATACCTTTTTACATTTTTTAATTTGGTTATTATTATTGCTAAATATTCAAAGTTTATTCATTTTTAATTTGATTTGGATTCATTTCTTATTGTGGTTATATATCGTTTAATTCTTTTTTAAAATTTGTTAATACGAATGTTGGGATAATATAGGTTGAATGTGTATCTGACTTGAATGTTGCAATTTGAATTCATCGTTTTAGTATTGTTCGTTTATACTATATTCGATTATTTATGCTTCCCAATACTATGCTTCGTTAACATGTTTTGGCAATAATATGTCATGGTTCATGTGCGTGTTATAAAATTTTTCATTTACGAATAGCCCATTTAAATGTATTTTAAAATAAGGCAATATTTAGTGATTGGAAATTTGAGAAATCGTGCCCTAACGTGCTAGGTTTCAATTTTCCATTTTGACCAAATAACTAAGTATCCTTTCGTAATTTTGTCCACGTTTTCCTTTCAAAAATAAGGCAATATTTTGTGTTTGGAAATCTGAGAGGTCGTGCCCTAACGTGCTGGGTTTCGGTTTTTCATTTGACCAAATAACCAAATATCCTTTTAAGATTTCATTCGTATTTTCTTAACTTAAAAATAAGGCAATATTTCGTGTTTGGAAATCCGAGAAATCGTGCCCTAACGTGCTGGGTTTCGGTTTTTTTCGTTTGACCAAATAACCAAATATCCTTTCAAGATTTCATTCTTGTTTTCTTAGCTTTAAAAATAAGGCAATATCTTCTGTTTGGAAATTTGAGGAATCGTGCCCTAACGTGCTGGGTTTCGGTATTTCCGTATGACCAGACTCTCGAGTATCCTTTAAAATTTTTTTTAAATGCATGAAGTTTGGAAATCATAAGATGATCTTGGCATCGAGGGTTTGAAATGGCGTACCCTAATGTGCTGAATATGGTATTTTATTCCTTTGAAACAAAAGAATCTCAGTATCCATCTCGAGTTATTTTAATTTTTTTTAAAAAACGAAATTGTATTTTAAAATCATTTTAAATTTTCGACACAAAGACATTAATTAATCAATTCGGTACCAATTTTGGGCGTTGCGAGGGTGCTAACCCTTCCTCGCACGTAACCAACTTCCGAACCCGTTTTCTTATATTTCGTAGACCAAAAATCATTGTTTTAATAAATCAAAATGTTTTATTAAAATAACCCATCTCAAGGTGATCCGATCACACTTTGAATAAAAGATCGGTGGAGACTCCATTTGTCATTTTAAAGTCGATCCCCATTTTTCAAAGTCTAAAAATGGTTTCGACAGCTTGGCGACTCCACTGGGGACATAAGAGAGTCAAGCTATAAATTGATTAATTTTTGTCTTTTTGACGAAAGTTGAAAATCAAATTTTAAAATTACGATTCTTTTATTGCATTTGTTTGGGTCATTTAGTTGGTTGTGATTTGAGTGTCTAGAATACTTTTACATCATATTGCATGATCGCTGGGTCACACCCTTTTAAGTGGGAGTGAGAAGCTACTCCTTCATGAGGTTTTCACCTCCGTGCAGGATAGTGGATCGCTTTCGGGATACATCCGTACCTATGTCTTCGTGAGATTTTCATCTCTGTGCAGCCATAGGGAAATGTATTCCCCTGAACTAAACTCGGTCCGTATGTGCCTATAATGGGTGAGGATCGAGGAATCTGCTGGTTCGGGTACCTCAACTTTAGAACCAAACCACATATAGTGAACCCTAGGAGCCACCTTAGGTAGAACTATATTGAACCCTAGCAGTCACTTGATAGGTATTTGACTATGTTCTGTTTGATTTAATTTTTTACCATCTGTATATGATACTAACGCGTTTTCTTTTGTTTTGATTGCATTGTATTGCGTCATCATAGAAAGGAGATGTTGATTAATATTCGATTGCTAAATAGAGGAGTTTGTCATAAGGAAACGAACTTCTTGATAAAGTGGATTATAATACAATCCGGACATGGTCTAAGTAAACACAACGGAAGAAGGTTGATAGTCCGCGGAGGAATGCAAAACCTTACCCGAAGGATTCAAGTTGATAAAGACTGTGCAAGAGCCGTCATGTCTCAATTTTCTTAAAGAAGTTTATGAGCATCGTGGAGGATAAGTGAGCGAAGAGTCACGGCCTGGATCAAGCAACAAGGAGCTGGAAGAGGCATCTATTGAGGAAGTTCAACGGGACACGACCATAACATTCGGATACGAAGAAAGGGATTAGTATCTTCACTTGAACTATAAGGACAAAGCCGCATATGTAATCCGTTTTATGTAAAGATATTTGTTTTCTAGAAAAGTTCTTCTAATTGAATTAAATTCAGAATCAACGTATCTCTTTCTTCTTGCATTCATTTCATGCATTTACATTTCATGCCTTTGCATTACATCATTTGCATTGCATTTTGTGCATTAAATTTTCACATAAGGTCCCTAATTAGGTAAAATTATTTCAGCAACCTGGAAACTGACAAAACCTTACCAGATACACATCCCTACGGCACAAGAAAGAAAACTCAAGCAATGGATAAAAGACTAGAAAAGTTGGAACAAATGAAAAAAGAAATGCAAGAACAAATGCAGGCACAAATGCAGGAGCAGCTCACTAAGATCCAGCAGGATATGATGGACAAAATGATGGAATCTCAAGGAAATATGATGACTCAGATGACGCAGTTGTTGAAGGGGCTTATGGATAAAGAAAATAATCCCATGGTAAATGTTGAGAAGAATACTGAGTATCTTCAATGTCCCACTGTTTTTATTCCACCACATGTGCCAACATGACCTGAAGCAACTGTACAAAGGCTATCTGTCACGATCGAGCCTCAACAATTCCAAGCTGGTGCTTCAATGAACCTTCAAAATGGCTCAGGTTTAGGATATAATCCAATCATTACTAATGTCCCTGATTTGGATGAAATAGCTGAAGGAGAGAGGACAAAAGCAGAATTGCCAAAGCAGCTAAAAGATAGATGTAAATGGTTGGAAGAGAACTTTAAAGCAATGGAAACTACTAACTTCTGTTGTGGGGTCGATGCGAAGGATTTAAGCTTGGTCCCAGATCTGGTGCTCCCACTGAAGTTTAAAGTGCCAGAGTTCGAGAAGTACAATGGAACTAGCTGTCCTGAAGCTCACATAATGATGTTCTGTCGGAGAATGACAGGATATGTCAACAACGATCAGTTATTAATCCACTGTTTTCAAGAAAGTCTAACCGGGTCTGTGGCCAAGTGGTACAATCCGCTGACCCGTTCCCAAATTGGCTCATGGAAGGACTTGGCTCAAGCTTTCATGAAATAGTACAACCACGGGATAGAGCACCCGACAGGATTACACTCCAGAACATGGAGAAAAAGACAAATGAGAGCTTTAGGCAGTATGCCCAGCGATGGAGGGAGGTGGCAACGCAAGTCCAATCCCCACTTTTAGAGAAAGAGACGATTATGCTCTTAATCTGTACTTTGAAGGCTCCCTTCATCAACCACATGTTGGGAAGCGCTACTAAAAGCTTTGCTGATATCATAATGTCTGGAGAGATGATAGAAAATGTGATAAAAAGTGGAAAGATCGAGGCGGGAGAAAGTAACAAGAGAATGGCCACAAGGAAGAGAGAAAATGAAGTGAATAATACAAGCATAGGGTACTCTAAGTCGATTACCGTTAGTCAGCCAAAAGCAGTGACTACCGGGCATTAAGGTTCATCAAGGAAAGAATCTGGTACAAGGCAAAGCAATGAGAAACTCCAATTTACACCGATCCCAATGACGTATAAGGAGTTGTATCAAAGTTTATTCGACGTGCATGTTGTGTCTCCTCACTACTCGAAACCGATGCAACCTCCATACCCAAAATGGTATGACCCAAATGCCCAGCGTGAGTACCATGCGGGGGTCACAGGGCATTCGATAGAAAATTGCCTTGCTTTCAAGAAATTGGTGGAAAAATTCATTAACATGGGTATTGTGAAGTTAGATGACGCGCCAAATGCAGAAATATGAAACTGGGAGCGTTTTGGACAATCGAATTACGGAAGAAATTCCTGTAGTATTTAGAGCTTACTTAGAGTAACATACAAAATGCACTTGTCACTTTAAGCCTAGAAGCAATAAGATTTCTTTTGTGAAATAGGCTTGTGTCCAGAATTTCTATTTCAATAAAATGCATCTTTTTAAGCAAATATTTTTTTCATTCTTTCCATTTCATATTATACGTTCTTTTAGAATATTCTTTCATTCTTTGTTCATGACCATACCATACAAATGATCATCCTTAGAATTCTTTATTCTTTAGATTCTTTTCCTTCGTATCTAGGTACCCAGATATCAACGATGTGAGTGACGTTGTTACTGACTCCCTTTTTGAATGAGATATGGGTCTAAGAGATCTAAGGACTTTGAAGATGGCAGAGATTGTAGCCTATCTTTCGATTTGTTAAGGAGGGTAGAACAAAATGAGAATAGATCCTAACTTACGAAGGGTCAGTGGACATTGCGAGCCCAGCTCACCACAGAAATAAGGCAAGACATTATTGAGCTATTTTCAAGAATTCAAGACGTTTTTGCACGATCATATCAATGTATGCCAAGCTATTGAAACGTGGGTATGCTGTTAAGATTGGTGTTTAAAGAACCCATGTTAATGTTTCTACAATGGCCAGGCTAATTAAGAGGTTCAGGCTATTAGTTTACTAAGAAAAGGAAATTGCATCAGTTATGCCGTAAATGCTAAATTGAGGAAGACAAGACTTATGTACCTCTTCCACTTTTTCTATATGTGGGGCATAGATGTTATGGGGCCGATCTCGTCAAAAGCATCTAGCTGACCCCAATTCATCTTTGTGGTTGTCAATTATTTCACTAAGAGGGTGAAAGTCGCTTCATATGCCAAAGTTGCAAAGTCAACAGTCATCAAATTCAAATCCAAATCCAAATCCAAATCCAAATTCAAATCCAAATTCAAACTCAAATTCAAATTCAGAAAGTGGCAATTAAGAATGTTAGAAAGAAACATAATTGCACAATGTCAAAAATTTACAGTCTATTCAAAGATCAGACACCATATCAGTGCAGCAAAGGCAGCCAAGAGACCATTCAAAAATTTTTGAAAAATGACTGAGACTTGTAAAGGTTGGCATGGAAAAGTTACCATTTACCCTCTATGTTTCTTGAACGTTGGCCGGGACCTTCACCGGGGCATCTTTCCCATTGGTTTATGAAAGGGAAGCAATTGTTGGAAGTTAAGATTCCTTTTCTCTAAGCTTTGATTGAATTAAGAATTGGATAAAGCAGCATGTCTCCAGTAAGCTTGATTGAAAATATTCATCATGGTCGAATGTACCAAAAACAGATGATACGGGCTTATGACAAAAATGGTTTGCCCAAGAGAATTTCATTAAGAAAGATTCTTCTCATACAAAAGGACTTCAGAGGTAAATGTCAAATTTGAAAAAATCTTATGTGGTGAAGAAGGCTTGTTCTAGAAGATCATCAACTTTGACCAAGATGGATGGTAAGGACATGCTCAAGTCGGTGAATTCAGATTTCAGTCTAAAAGGAGAGGCCAAGGCGAAAACCCGCAAAGGGGCACTTTGAGACAAAAAATATTCAATCAAAAATAAGAAAGAAAAAGAGAGGCCAAGGCAAAAACCCGCAAAGGGCACCTTGAGACCAAAGGGGATTTGAGTTGAAAACCCGAAAAGGGCAGCTCAAATTTCGATCGAAAGTAAGGCAAACAGTAGTCTTGCTATACTTGAATTAACAATGAAGAAGTATGCTATGTCTTGGGGCATCGATAAAGTACTACGGATCCCGTAAACACATATTGAACTTAAAATGGTCCTCAAGAAGTTTGAACAGAGAAGCTCAGCTGCGATATCTAGGGCATCTAGTTCCCATTTTATCCATTTCAAATTTGTTATTTGGATTATCTTATTCTTTCCAAAGAATACTCCCAATAAAATTTCTTTGCATTTGCTATCTTGAATTAACTTATTTGTTTCGAACTACGTTCCTAATTAATTTCCTTCCTGTCCATGGTTATGATCTTTTTCAGGCATTTTGCATTGAAATAACGATTAGTGGACTAATAATATTTTCATAAAAGGAGTTTCACATATTACTCTGGAAGCTTCTGAATAATACGAGAAACTGAAACTGGACTATTGTTTAAAACTCACCAAGTTTAAGGGATGGAAATATTGGTGGAGGAAGAGTCTAAACTGAGACTATCTCTCCAGATTTTTGTCAAAAATGGTGATTGAACAAAATGAAATGGTGATTGAACAAAATGACAAGATATTGCGTTAGTAATACAATCTTGACAAAAAATGGGCAATGTTAACCTATGGGCAAAAGGGGAATCATTCGCGAGAAAAAATGATATTCTGCATCCATACAAATATCATGCATACACATTTGGTTAGGTCACCTGGGGAGCGATCAGTTGTTTGAACAGGTTACAGATCCTATTTTTGAAGTCGCAATGGGATGGATGGAAAAGTTTCAAATACTATACCCCTAAGTCACAAAGAGATGAACCCTGAAGTTACAGTGGGGCAAATCTGTTGAGCAAGATATAATCGTTTTCTCGGGTTTTCTGTCGAGAATACCAACTGAACAAGATGGCAGCATAATACATCAGTCATAAAGCCTTAATAAACAATAAGCGATGATGCCTTAAACTTTCAAAAAAAAGGGGGATCATTCTCATGAAATTCTGCATTCATTCAGGACACATTTAGTTAGGAGCATTCGATTTATTCTGATCATTGCATCTTAATCATTGTAAAAAGACCATTCTCATGACATTCTATATTCATGCAAATGTCATCCGTAATACATTTAGTTAGGAGCATTGGATTCATTCTGATCATTACATCCTAACCGTTTTGTATAGGCATAAACACATAAAACTGATTTCACATGATAAGTCCCCAGAGGATGGGGTCGCAACATCGGTGAATTCACAGATCTTGTCTTCCTAAGTTATAGTGAAGCAGATCGAAAATACCAGTCTGGCATCCCTGAGTTTGCAGTGTAGCAGATTGAAGATAGCAGATCTGGCATTCCTGAAGTTGCAGGAGCAGATCGAAGACATCAGGTCTTGTCTCCATGAGTTTGTAGTGGAGCAGATTGAAGATAGTAGATCTGGTCTTCCTGAATTTACAGCGAAGCAAATTGAAGATTGTAGTCTTATCTTCCTAAGATAGTAAGGAAGCAGACTGAAGATTTCAGATTTCGTTCCCTCGAGGTAGTAGTGGAGCAGATCAGTTAAAGATTGCAGATCTTATCTCACTGAGCAATAGTGAAACAGATCGAACACCTGAATTCTTATCTCCTCGAAGTTCCAGTGGAGTAGGTTGAGGCTACAAATCCCTCCTCCCTGAGTTTACAATGAGGGTCAATCCGTATTTCTTTGAAGTTTCAGCAGAGAAAATTGATATTACGAATCTCTTCTATCTGAATTTCTTATCTCCTCGAAGTTCCAGTGGAGTAGGTTGAGGCTACAAATCCCTCCTCCCTGAGTTTACAATGAGGGTCAATCTGTATTTCTTTGAAGTTTTAGCAGAGAAGATTGAGATTACGAATCTCTTCTATCTGAATTTCTTATCTCCTCGAAGTTCCAGTGGAGTAGGTTGAGGCTACAAATCCCTCCTCCCTGAGTTTACAATGAGGGTCAATCCATATTTCTTTGAAGTTTCAGCAGAAAAGATTGAGGTTACGAATCTCTTCTCTCTGAATTTCTTATCTCATCGAAGTTCCAGTGGAGTAGGTTGAGGCTACAAATCCCTCCTCCCTGAGTTTACAATGAGGGTCAATCCATATTTCTTTGAAGTTTCAGCAGAGAAGATTGAGGTTACGAATCTCTTCTCTCTGAATTTCTTATCTCCTCGAAGTTCCAGTGGAGTAGGTTGAGGCTACAAATCCCTCCTCCCTGAGTTTAAAATGAGGGTCAATCCATTTTTTTTTAAAGTTTCAGTAGAGAAGATTGAGATTACAAATCTCTTCTCTCTGAATTTCTTATCTCATCAAAGTTCTAGTGGAGTAGGTTGAGGCTACAAATCCCTCCTCCCTGAGTTGACAATGAGGATCAATCCGTATTTCTTTGAAGTTTCAGAAGGGAAGATTGAGGTTATGAATCTTTTCTCTCTGAATTTCTTATCTCCTCGAAGTTCCAGTGGAGTAGGTTGAGGCTACAAATCCCTCCTCCCTGAGTTTACAATGAGGATCAATCCATATTTCTTTGAAGTTTCACCAAAGAAGATTGAAACTACGAATCTTCTCCCTGAAGTCTTATCTCCTTGAAGTTCCAGTGGAGCAGGTTGAGGCTACAAATTCCTTCTCCCTGAGCTTACATGGAGGATCATTCCTTATTTCCTTGAAGTTTCACCAAAGAAGATTGAGGGTACGAATCTCTTCTCCCTGAAGTCTTATCTCCTCAAAGTTCCAGTGGAGTAGGTTGAGGCTACAAATCCCTTCCCCCTGAGCTTACATGGAGGATCAGTCCTTATTTCCTTGAAGTTTAGGTAGAGAAGATTTAGGTTACGAATCTCTTCTCCCTGAATTTTCATCTCCCCGAAGTTGCGGTGGAGCAGATTGAGGCTACAAGTCTAAATTCCTCGAATTGGTCGAAGCGATAGTTCCTATGCCCTTGAAGATGCAGTGGGATGGAATGAAGCTACTCGAAGAAGAAAAGTACCAAATGAAGTCAAGATTCAAAGACCAGGCAAAAATGGTCCTTTTTGAATTCTTTACTGGGTTTCGATTTTCCATTTTGACCAAATAACTAAGTATCTTTTCGTAATTTTGTCCACGTTTTTCTTTCAAAAATAAGGCAATATTTCGTGTTTGGAAATCTGAGAGGTCGTGCCCTAACGTGCTGGGTTTCGGTTTTTCGTTTGTCCAAATAACCAAATATCCTTTTAAGATTTCATTCGTATTTTCTTAACTTAAAAATAAGGTAATATTTCGTGTTTAGAAATCCGAGAAATCGTGCCCTAACGTGCTGGGTTTTGGTTTTTTTCGTTTGAACAAATAATCAAATATCCTTTCAAGATTTCATTCGTGTCTTCTTAGCTTTAAAAATAAGGCAATATCTTGTGTTTGGAAATCTGAGGAATCGTGCCCTAACGTGCTGGGTATCAGTTTTTCCGTATGATCAGACTCTCGAGTATCCTTTAAATTTTTTTTAAATGCATGAACTTTGGAAATCATGAGATGATCTTGGCATCGAGGGTTTGAAAGGCGTATCCTAACGTGCTGGATATGGTATTTTATTCCTTTGGAACAAAAGAATCTCAGTATCCATCTCGAGTTATTTTAATTTTTTTTAAAAAAATGGAATTTTATTTTAAAATCATTTTAAATTTTCGACACAAAGACATTAATTAATCAATTCGGTACCAATTTTGGGCGTTGCGAGGGTGCTAACCCTTCCTCGCACGTAATCGACTTCCAAACCCGTTTTCTTATATTTCGTAGACCAAAAATTATTTTTTTTAATAAATCAAAATGTTTTATTAAAATAACCCATCTCAAGGTGATTCGATCACACTTTGAATAAAAGATTGGTGGCGGCTCCATTTGTCATTTTAAAGTCGATCCCCGTTTTTCAAAGTCTAAAAATGGTTTCGACATCGGTCATACACTAGCTATTTTTCCCTCATAAAAAAAACACCATTAGCGTTTTAGGGGTAACAAGTTTAGGTATCAAGTTTAACCCCCCCCAAATGCTTAAATGCCAATTTAGGGGAAAAAAACATGATTTTTGGAACCATACTGGTGATTAGACTGATAATCCAGTTTCAATAAGACAAATTATTTAAAAGTTCATAAAAATAAATAAATTAAAACGTATACAACCTGGTTCAGCCTTCGATTCAACCCGTTTTCATCCTGATTCAAAGCAGTTCATTGTCCAATAAATTCAATCCCTTTGTCTAAAGCGATATATTGATCGATTATCGATCTAACTGTTTCGATTAGTCGACCTGATCTAGTTCCAACAACTATGGGAAAAAATGTCAATTTCATATACCAAATTGGACCAATAAAAGTTGGGTACCAAATTAGGAAAAAGTGTCAAGTTCAATCCCCAAATTTCCGATGCCATAAGTTGGTGTATTTTTTAACGTGAAATTAATTTTGAGTAATTCATAATTAGAATAGAATTATTGAAAGTGAAATATAATGGGTTATTTAAGGTGAATGTAAGGACCAAATTGTACATGATGAGAAAGAATAAGTACTAAAACACTATTTTTTTCCATGAGAATGGTATTTTAGACTTTTTTTAAGAGCTTATAATTAGATTACAATTTACCTTATTGTTCAATCTAAAGTATAATGTATCAGGACAATCTCATCTAGGTCCCAAGACAAGTGGCCTTTGTCTCGAGACAAGAAAACATCAAATCTAAGTAAGTTTTACCCTGCTTCTGGTATTGAGAAAAGAACCCCTTGTCTCAAGACTTGACTCAAGACATAGAAACATCAAATCTAAAATAAGAAAATAGGAAAGTTCTATCTCGAGACCTGGTCTCGAGACAAAAAGGGCTTTGCCTCGAGATACAACCTTTAGTGTCTCAAGACATGTTAATAACAAAGCAAAAATCTACAAAATTAAAATATGGCTTGTCTCAAGACATGGAATCCCTTGTCCCGAAACATAACCTTGAAATTTGACAAATGAGTTTGTAACATCCTTAAATTAGGGGTATGGTATTTTTTGTTGTTGCATGTGTTTAGCTTACGTAGTGTAACACCCCAAACCCGGTCTAACCACTACAACCGAGTCTGGCATGCTACGGGAAAGAAAATATTTGAAAATCGACTTGTCAATTTTGTTTAAGGAGAAAACTGTTGAATAATTTTAGAGAAAATGAATTTGAATCTTGTGGTGTTCAAAATGTGTTAAATCTTGTTTTAGAAAAACTTAGTTGCTTAATTGTTACTCCATACTTATTACTTAATCAGTGAACATTTCAGAAAACACATTCTTATCGAGGTTTTAAAAACAACCAATTCATATTTACCAAATATGCTTATCGAAAGTTATAAAAAAACAACCAAATTAAACATCACAAAAATAAAAGTTAGGCGGCCTTATTACAACGATGAAAACCCAAAATTTAAATAAAACAGCTAAGTCCAAACAGAAAACTTTGATATAAAACAAATGCTAAACATGGCCACCTTGAGTCCACTCCGGCTCCATATCCACGATCTAAGTCTGATCTGCAAAATGTAAAGGAAGGGATGAGTCACCGAGACTCAGTGTATAAATCCCCATCCCAAGAGAAGTTATACTCTTACACAAATTCATTTACACATATGCATGTCATGCAACCCGTCAACCTAAGTATCCATCCATGTCTCCCAAATCTACCCCTTGTGGCACCAAGCCACTGGTGGTACCAAACTACTGGTAACCGGAGTTACAAAATTAATATATGTGGTACCAAACCACTGGTGGTCCCAAACCACTGAGACTTAGTCACAATTTTTATAATATGTGGGGCCAACCCACTGTTGTGACGCCAAATCACTGGTGACAGTCTGATCGATCATACTTCGCCCTCCTCTCATCACCCATAACACAGAGTTATGCTAACAATATCAGTATGATCATGCTTAACATACATAATTATGTATACAGAATATAATGCTCTCATAGATCACAATCAACGCGAGAAACATAACAACTTACCTGGCATCCTCGCCTTTTACCCACAAGGGTAATTTGGTAACCATTGCCGTCATTCTGGCTTTTAACAACACATAACATTTAACATAATAAGTAAAGAAAGTGTGTAAGAGTTACACACATGGTTCTCGTACTAACGCTTTTACTGCTTCTACGCTACCGTCCCTCGAGACTACCACTATAGGCCTACGATCTAACTCCGATGTCGGCCCACACCCGGATGGCCAATCGCGCACTCTTGACACAGATCGCTTCTTGTATTTTGGCGTTGGGTTTATAAATCCAACCCCTCCTACTGCTTGACTGCTATTCGAGTCCATAATAATCCTTGGTCACTAAACCAATCAACCAATGAGATCTAATCAATAATCATAGTGTTTAAACGAAACCCTTACCTAGTTTGTCAAATCCCGAAAAGCCCTTAAGAAACCTTCACCACCAACCTACATTCGGCCAACACCCATATATTAAACCAACCCCTTAATCGCAACCCATTAGACCCTTATGATAATCGGCCAAAAGAATAAAGAACAAGAAAGGCCATTCGGCCAACCCACACTAACCTACCTTCGGCTTTCCCACAAATCGGCACTACAGGTAACAGGATTCGGCTTTCAAGAGCAGAGAGTGAAACCGATAAGGCCTTAGAACAAATGATTCGGGTTAGAACTTAATGAAAAAGAGCGTAATCGCAGAGAAGAAAAAGATCCCGAAAACTCACCAAACTACTGAGGAGCATTCGGCTATGGTGCACCCTCGGGAAAAAGAAACCACCCTTGAAGATTCGGCTATGGGAGAAGAAGAATGGAAAAAGGGGATCCGGCTTTCAAAAGAATTTTGGAGAGGGAAATAAGGCTAAGGAATTTCGGCTAGAAGAGAGAAAAGTATGAGGAAAGAAAGAAAAGAAAAAACGAATGAGAGAAAAGATGAACAACTAGCTACAAAATTCGGCTATACACACTCACACCTCAGAGTTGGAGTTTCGGCCAACTCTCTCCCTCCTGATAGCTCTTATCCTGCATGATAACCCAATCCTTATCTCTCATTTAGAAGAGGCCACCTTAAAACCAACTCTTCCCTCTTAATTATCAACATTTAATCAGCTTTTATCTACATAAAATAAAAGAAATAAACCTCTTAAATTTTGACCCATTAATTTGGGCCCCAAGCAGCCACACTAGGCCCAAACTACTCCCCCTTGTGACGCCACCTACATGCCCACTTATAGCACCTCCCAACTTTGGGCCACAAGCCCAACTTGCTACTAAACATGCTTAACTTAATTTATAAACTAACACTATTTATTAGAAATTTCCACCCAGGTTTTAAGCCCAAACCTGAGCCCAATACACACCTCAAGGCCTTAACCTACCAACTTAGCCATGCAACCTCCCAAATGCACAGACCCACAAAATCAGGATATTACACGTAGCTTATTATTTAAGTGTGTTTGGGGATTCTGGGGAGGCTCAGGTTTGAGCCAGAGCCTTGGTAAAATTTTACTTTTTGAGCATAAGGGGAGAGTGCTAGTGGAAGCAAGCCTTAAGAATAATTATTTGGGTTTGATGACACAAAAGGAGCACTTGGTGGAGTGGTGTTGGCACCACAAGGAAGCATGGAAGGGGGGAGTGGGGTTCAAATCCCACAGGCTGTATTTTGGAGTAGTTGTTTTGTGCTAGGAAGGAGAAGAGGTGGCTTTCAGTTGGGACTCTACCTAGGATGAGTTAAATGGGTCAAACGGATTTGAATGGATGGTGTAGAGTAGATTGTGGACGGGGACTTGGTCAACCATTTCAAATGGTGGATGGAGAGTGAGTGGGGGAGGAAATCAAGGAGAAAATCGAGGGTGTGGGTGTGTGGAAGTGTTTGGCCGAAAGTGGGGAGGTGTGAGGGAGCATTTTTGATTTTTGCTAGTAGGTGTATGTGTCAATTTTCTTTTGGGTCCTGGAGGCATTTTCAACATTCGGTCATAAGTGTGTAGGAAGAGTGCCTTTTTTTCGAGTGCCATTTGAGAGAAGAGTAAAACCGAAACCTATTTTAGAAGTCCTTCCTTTCTTTTACATTTCGGTCATTTTGCTTCACTTCTTCTTTACCAAAACCCCAGCACCCTTTTACTTCTTCTCTTCTTCTTCTTGTCTCTTTTGTATTAGCCGAATCTTAGAGTGGCCACTTGTGCATATTTTTCCCCTTTGTCCATTCTCATCAACTCTTATCACCTTTTTCCCTATTCTTTCAAGTTAGCCGAAACTTTTCTCTCTTTCACTACCTTCTACTATTTGTTTCTCCTCCATAGCCGAACCTCCATTGTAGCCTTTTTGAATTGACTCTCTTTCTTGAGTATGCGTCGTAGCTGAATTTTGTTCTCCTTATTTACTTCTTCGTTCTTCTCTATTCATTTCCTTTTTGCAAGCCGAATCTCTTCTTGTGCCAACTAAATCTGTTTCCTTTATCCTTTGCTATTTAGCTGAACATCAAGAAGCAAAGTGCTAGGATCTCTTTTGTCTGCCGAAGGTCCCTCTTCAATCGATTTTTGTTTGTGCAAGGTAATGAAATTCTCTCGCTTCTTTCTTTACCTTTCGGCCTTATGTGGTCATAGCCGAAGTGGCTATTTTTCTTAATGTTAGTTCACGACTAATCTCTTCTGTTCTTCTCTCAACATGGCATATTCACTTCGGATATGAATCTATAGCCGAATCTGTCTGTGTTCGGTTCTTCTTTGATCAAAGTAAGGAGTTTCTCTTTGATTTCTGCTCATCTATTCTCTTTTCATTTTCTCGGCCATAACCAAACCTCCTTGTTAGACAACCATCGTTTCTCTCTGAAAGTACTGTACTGATCAAGACTCTCTTCATGGATGCGAGTGCTAGCCGTTCTAAGGAGGGATTGACAAAGGAGCCTGAGGGGAGTGGACTCGTAGTCTCTACTCCTAAGTTTAAACGACGTAGAGTGTCAGCAGTTCGGGATTTTCCGCTGGGTTGTGGTAGGGAGCCGACATCTGCTTGGAATAGGCAAATCGCTGTGGTTCGCACTAGTGAGGGCGATGACGAGCAGGAGTGTATAGTTCTTCACGTAGTCAGGTGTGTAATTTCACACCTCTATTTTGTTTTATCTGTGTTATACTATGTGTTGGCTAAAAGCCAAAATATCCTTAAAGGGAATGCAGTTGTGGTACCATAGTGGGTAAGATTGGTGATATACCAGGTAAGTAGAATTTATGACTATACCATTTGGATAATTTAGCATGATTGTATGTGTGTTCTAATTATCTGATGCACATTAATGTATGTATGCATTCCCCACATTATGATGATATGACATGATGCATGGGAAAGGGAAAATGATTGATTGGGGAAGTGTATTTCGGTGACTCTGTCACATTAGTTCGGTGGCTCTGCCACACATTTCAGTGACCCTGTCACATTATTTTGATGGCACTGCCATAATTTCGGGATGAGCAGCGCGACTGCCATCGTGGTGTGTAGTGGATGAGGGTTGATTGTAGAAATCCCCACTGGTGTGTTATGGCTAGAACGGGTGGTGTGTAGCAGATGTATTCTAGGTTGGGCTGGGTTGCATTGCATGCTTTTACCTGTTTTGCCATGTTAAAAGGGCTCAGGCCCAGTTCGTTTTTGTATGGGCTTCACCCAGTTTGATTTCGTAAGGGCTAAGGCCCAATTTGTATCTGCATGGCTCTGGCCCAATTAGTGTTCGTTTGGGGATTACACACTGAGTTCTCTTAACTCACCCCTCTGCTTAATATTGCAGGTAATCCCTAGCTTCAAGGATTTGGAGCCGAGGCAGACTCTGTGGTGGCCATTCGTCGTTATTTCAGTAAAATGATTTTTACTCTCTTTTAAATTTCATTTTAATTTTGGGATTATGTTCTGTAATAAGGCCTCTGGGATTTTATATGGTTTTAACTCTTAATTTGGATTACTACTCATTATTTATGAATGCTCAACTTGGTATTTTCAAAAACATTAATAACGGTTTTTCCAAAATATTAATAGACGATTACAAATTAAAAAGTGATAAAAGCTCTGGGTTTTCTTAAACGGTGAAAACAATTTTCAAAATATCACATATCCACAATTTATTCAGAATCGGTTCTCATGACAAAGGCAGTTTTCAAAATTAAGTACACTTTCTCTAAAATGGTCGCTGAATAAGTCGGGCTTTTACATCAAACACCTAAACTCGAAGTTTTAAAAAGAATACGAAGTTTTATCGAATGCGCAGTTTAAACAACCCTTCTATGTGACATACCAGATCCGGTCGTAACATCTAGGCCAGGTTTGGGGTGTTACAGATTTTGGATTCAAGTCCTAACTTTGAATTTGACTTAGCATAACTTTGTATTTAAATGAATTTGATTCTTGTATGCAAGGAATGTATGAATATATTGTACATTAGGTGATTAAATTATTATCCTTGAATCTTTGTGAATTTTATGTTAAGCTAGTTTGAGTTGCTTTGGCAACGTAATGTGATATCATGCATCCGGATTCAGTGGTTGGGTCGAGTGTGAGGTGTTACAAAAATATTATGAATATCTCTATTCTAACCAGTGGCTCTTGTAAAAGTGCCACCATTTTGAATTTAAAAGTAAATTTTTTTATGAATCTTATTATATGAACATTTAACACCCAAAAATTGGGCCTAGAAGTTTCAAAGGTAATTTAGGAATTTTAGCTTTAGTGTGCTCAGGAATTTCGTAAGCATAGTAATTGGAAATTCTTTCGACTATAACATTTTGAAAATCAAGTCAATTTTTGAAAATAAGGTTGAAAAGACTTTCAATTTTAAAATAAGGATTGTTTTCTAAAAGGGGTTCAAATTAGGAGTAATTATAAAGGAATTATACCAAAGTTTTAAAATATCCTATTTTCCCCTTTCATCTATATTAAACTCGCGTTAACTTCTTCTTCTTTGCTTTTTGTTGTCATCTCTTGCTCTTCAAAAGCTCATCTCATTCAATTTTGATTCTTAAACTTCATTCCTTTTGATTTTTATCATTACCCAATCATTAAAACTCCATAGAAATTCAAGAAAAAAACCCAAAACACCATAGATTTTGTCATCTCCCAAGCTTGTGGGTTTTCCGGGTTTTCAATAAAAAGCTCGTTTTTCTTCCACCGAAGATAACAAATCATTTTTCTATTTTTTTTAATGTTATCTAGTCTTTTAAATAGAGTTCTTAGCCATTAAATCACATGTTTCAAATAAAAGTCGAAAATTGAGTCGTTAATGGTAGATTTCAGGATTTTGAATAAAAATATGGTTTCTGTAACACCCCTTACCCGTATTCGACACCGGAACAGGGTACAAGGCATTACGGACTTATAAGTAATCATACAAAACCGAGACATGAATTTCCACTCAAATTTAAAACTTTTCATAAACATTCATATCGTCCCTTAAACGAGCCTACGAGGCCCAAAACGTACATTAGGAGTGGTTCGGGACTAAATCGAGAACTTTAGAAACTTCTGAGAAAACTTAGAAAATTTTTATCAAAAAGGTCCACACACTGTGTGGGTGAAGGGACACACCCGTGTGGCATATCACACGCCCGTGCTTCAGGCCGTGTCCAAAATAGGGGACATTCTATTTATGACGTCATCAACCAAATAAGGTCACAAGGCTAAGGCACACGCCCGTATCCTTAGGCCGTGTGGCGAATTAAATTTTTAAAATTAGGTGCAGACTTCACACGGCCTGGGCACATGCCTATGTCCTACGGTCGTGTCTCGTACCTGTGGGTTTACTACTAGGCATTCTGTTTCTCAAAACTAAGATGCAGAAGACACACGGCCAGAACACACACCCTTGGGGCTAGCCGTGTGTCACACACGTCCTAGCCACACGCCCGTGTGTCTACCCTTGTGGACAAAATAATGCTATTTACCAAACCTTTTTACCACTTGTACCAACCTACACAACATTAAAACCACACCAATCCAAACATATGTATGACTTCAAGGCACTTAACATGGCATAACTAAGTGCTTCACCATCATCAAAAATCCATAATCACATGCAACACATTATCATTTGACCATCAATAACCATAGGCCATATCATAATGGCTTTGGCATATGCATGCATATATGAATAGGTTTACAACCAAATAATCATTATGAGCCACATTCCATGGCCTTATACAAAATGAATCAAGTATCATCATAAGCCAACACATTTGGCTAAACCAATATGACATATAACAAAAAGACTAAGTCCCTACACCTGCCACCCTCAAAACATTTAAGCTAACTATACCAAAAACTTCAGGTGATAGTGTGATCGATGCCTCCGACGTCCCTTGATTCTCGAGCTAGCTTGGCGGCACTATAAGAAAATGGAAAAAGGAGGGAGTAAGTATAAAGCTTAGTAAGTTGTATGTAAATAAGTAACAACATCAACCATGCATATTTAAACACATAGCATATTATAAACCAGCACAACATTCTTGATTTAGCAATGGTAGATTTACTACATATTTACACATCACAAGTATAAGCCAAAGATTACAAGATCATCCCAAAATTATTCTCATAGATAGAACTTACTCAATTTCATCCTTACCATTATGGCATCATAACTAAGCTCATATCTCATGAGTTTCGAGTAAGAACTTGTACCACTCACAGCATGATTATATCCTTTCATATCTTTATCATAAGCTTTAAATAACCCATGGAACCATTTCAAATACTAAAGGATATTCGATAAGCCTCACACAAGAGGGTAAAATGTCGATGCCATGTCGTGGACATGGTTTTACACTGGCTCACATGTCGAGGCTGATGCCATGTCCTAAACATGGTCTTACACTAGCTCTCGTCTCAATGCCGATGCCATGTCCCAGACATGGTCTTACACTAGCACACATATCAACGTCGATGCCATGTCCCAGAAATGGTCTTACACTGGCTCTCATAATGTGGCTGATGCCATGTCTCAAACATGGTCTTACACTAGCACACATGTCAACGCCGATGCCATGTCCCAGACATGGTCTTACACTAGCACACATATCACCCAAATGTCATGGCATGGATATCCAATCTATTCCTAAGGTTCAATCGGGAGTTTTACTACATCAATTTCCATCATGCATATTCACAACAATAATCAAACACTTTATGCCATATTAATTGTTCAATACATAATAACAATAAATTTGTATTATTTACGTACAACTTACCTCGGTATACAAAAAGTGGGCAACTAGATTGAATTAGTCTACTAGTTTGGTCTTCCCCCGATCTGGGTCTGGACTCCGTTTTTCTTGATCTATAATGAAAAATTCACTTATTTAATCACTACATTAATCAAGAAAATTTATAATTCATACCTGGGAAAAATTATCATTTTGCCCTTAGACTTTCACATAATTATGGTTTTGCCCCTAGGCTCGTAAAACAATTTTTATCAAATTTTCTCCTTTGACAAGCCTAGCCGGACCTTTATTACTCTTATAGTAACTCACAATTTTCAATTATTTCACACATTTACAACATATTTTATAAACTTCACAAAATGGTCCTTTTAGGTGTTTTCATGAAAACCTCTTTCACAAAAGTTGTTTATTTAACAACCAAGATTCATTTTCTTCCATAAATACTCAGCAAACATCATATATCCTCTCATGGTAAATCTTTAGACTATCAACCATTTTGCAAAATAGTCCCCCCTTTAGTTAGCTTATGCTACAAGGATGCCAAAAGTACAAAAATATCAAGAATGACCATTAAAATCACTTACTTGCAAGGGTGAAGAGTTGCTAAAATTTCAAGCTTCCAAAACCCTTATTTTTGCTGATATTTTCGGTGGAGAGGAGGAAGATGAAAAGGTGGTATCTTTTTCTCTTTATTTTATTTTATTTCTCTTCAAATTTGTCACCAAAACATCACCTAACCTTTGACAAATTCATTTCCTTGTCTCTATGGCCGGCCATCACTCTCTTAAAGGCCTATTTGCACATCAAGAACCTCTAATTTAAGGTTCTCTAACTATATGACACTTCTAATTAGTAGAACACAAATTTCTCCTTTTATGCGATTTAGTCCCTTTTCAAAATTAAGCATAAAATCGCTAAAATTATTTCACCAAAATTTTCATGCACTCATATAATCATGCTATAACACATAAAATAATATTAAAAATAATTTCTCCGGCGACTAGCCCCAAATTCAGTGTGTTACAGTTTCAAAGTGTTTTTCAATTAGTTTTGACATGATTAGAAGGTTTTTAAACTTACTTTAAAGTTTCTTTGAAGATTTCCAACATTTAAATGAATTTTCACAAAATTTTCCATAAACATGTCAAAAATTTTGATACCATGAATTGGGTAGTTTTGAGTAATTTAAAGGTTGAGAATCAGTTGTAGGAAAATAATTAGATGAACGGCATCAATTTTAGGCAAAAATATTAATTATAGACTAAGATAATTGAAATTCAAGTTTGTTATGTCGAAGGTTTCGATTACAAGAAAATTTAGCTTAGGCTTATGTTTTAATTGTTTGAAGTGAGTTTTTGGCTGATTCTTTATTGTGTACATTGTGTGGTTATTATGTGTGAAGCATCGGAACCATTGGAGCCTTCTACGAGCAAGGCGAAAGGCAAGGAAAAGCTAGTTTAAACTTTCGGCAATTAGGCGAAAGCATGATCGGTGAGTGTTTGGAATCGCTACTTGTAGAAAAGATTCATAGTGTTTACTGGGAGCTTAGGAATAGCCTGAACCCTTATCCTATGTTCCGAGTGTAATCTTTCAAATTTCTCTTGCCTTATTTTGGCAAATTATGTAATTATATGAATAATTGTGGATTGATTATTATGATACGATATTGTGATATGAGACATATGTGATGACTATTGTGAGTTGTGTGTTGTGTTGTGGGCATGATATACATGCCAAATGACAGTAATAATGATATGCTAATAATACAAATATGTAGCGAAAGTGAGCGGAATTTTAGTAAGTATATATGAATTGAATTGTGGAATGTGATATTATTATGACAGGTAATATGTGAGAATACTTGTACATAATATATGATGTACTGATTTTAATACACACATATGTAGTCTGATATGTGATGGCTCAATAAGCATACATTGTGTACAAGTTGTGATGTAAATTGATGAATATGAACAGAGATGATGTGCATTGAATCAGTAATTAAAAATGTGTAATTGTGGATATTTAGCCTTGTGATCTCTTGAAACTGTTGGATATAGCTAGAATACCATATGATTGTGAGTACACACCTATATGTATTGTGTTTTTGGGAATTGAGGCCCTGATACAGGTTGGAGAGATAAGGGAATGTGAGCTAAGCTCCATTCAACAAGACATGTTTGGGTGTGTTGGAGAGTGTCAACTATATGCTACACTTTTGAGATATGTTCGAATCTTTGAGTCATTTAGTGTGTTGGAGATCCGGGTATCCGATGTGTGGCGGTAGAGCCCACTTTTATGTTTCATAGCCTCAAGTGCCAAATTATCGTTTAAATGTGATCCTATATATTGTGATAATACGATGTGAGATAGATGCATAAACATGTGAATAATATGCTAAATGAATTTATTTAAGTTTCATGAAGATGTTAGTATGTTCTCATAGTAAGTTGCATATGTAATTGTGGTTTGGGTCATTTTCATTTAACTTATGAATGCATGTGAATATATAAGCTAGACTTATGAGTTATTAAAGCGCGTATACGATGTTTAGTCTTGATGAGTTATTGTAAAAAGAAATATTTGTATATAAATTGAGTGTAGTTGTACGTGAGAATATATGCTAGTTTTATAATTTAATGAAGCATAAATATGTTATTATGACTTAGTTTGATTATTGTTGTGAATGTGTTGTAGTATGCTCTTGTTTAACCTTTGATATTGTGTATACTTTGTGGTTACTCTGACATTCACTGAGCTTGTTTAATCTAACCCACTCTCTCTAACCATTACATATATTTAGCATTTGTTGTATCAAAGAAGTGATCCAAGTTAGGCTTTAGTGTTTGCGTAAGTGGTATTCATATTATTCTTTGAACTGTGGGGATAAGACAATGTGGTTAGACTTTGATTGATTATTATTGTGGTCCTCGTGATATTTTATGGGTTTAGTTTTCTAGCACATTTGATAGATGTTATAATTATTTCATTGGTATTGTTTTGGTTGAATATTTGCTATGTTGAAGTTCCATGAACTGTATGTATGGTCAAAGGACATTGAATTGTGGGTAGATTTGTTGCATAAATATTGTCATGATGTTTTGGATGTTTTCATAGCTTAATTGTTCTTAGGAATTTTGGACTTGGACCTTGATATGTTGATTTTTGCTCGGACATACTTTTGATGTTTTGAACTGTTAGTTTGGTCGTTTTGACGATTGTTGATATGGTTAAAGATGCATCTTGAATGGACTTAATTTGAATTGGACTAATCACTTTAATATGCTGTATTTAGTTGTCTGAAGCAAAAGTATCCATATTCGTGTTTTAAAAATGATACCTCCATCATTTTTAAAATTGTAGGAAGTCAGTATTGTAATTTGGTATCGATACCTTACCACAAGTATCGATACTCGAGGTAAATTAATTGATACTTTAATAAAGATAATGATAAATTCTGGGGTTTGATTTTTAGATGAGAAACATAATGTTGTTTTGGTATCGATTTTTCAATCTATATCGACACCATATAAGAGAAATATCGATACATTTGTTTCAGTATCGATACCTGTGTAACTTGTTTTGGAATTTTGCTAAGTGGTTCTTATGCATGTTTAATTAATATTATAAGTTTGTTTGAAGTATGTTTGGCATGTTTTAATGACTTCGAAATTTGTAAAAACGCTAATAAAGAGGATGATTGCCTATTAATGTGACATTTTATAATGTGTGTGATATGTGACGGTGGTGTGACATCCTAATGTTCGGGCTCGACGACCGGGCTGGGTATAGGGTGTTACAGAACAAAAATCAGCATGATATCTAGTCTTTAGTTCTTTAGAACCATGTGAATTCTTTTATGCTTAGTTGTGCCTGCTATGACTTAACTTTTTCATGCTTATGCTCTTGTTCTTGTATAATTATCATTGAAAGCTATAAATTTGTGTGTTATGTGTGCTCATTTTGAAGCAAGTGTATTCATTTTCATTTGGACTTACTAAGCAATTTATGCTTATGTGTTGTTTTGTTTGTGCATAGATCTTGCCTTTTGGATTTGTGAATCCTCGCTTAACCCTAGGATCATCACACTATCAACCAAGCTTTTGAGAGTATGAAATTAGTGTATATGTGATTTGTAGCATGTGCTAGGGTGTCAAACTTGTATTTATATATTTATGCTAGTTTCATATGTCATGAAGTATTTGAACTATTGAGTATTGGGTTGTTGAGTATATTGACTCATTTGATTGGTATTAAACTTTGAAGTCTATATGAACTATTGGTTAAGCATGCACGACTTTATTCCTTTTAATTTGCGCCTTAAATTGTATGGTTGTGAGGCTCACTTGGGATGCCTTAAAGTGGTTTTAAGATATTTTCAAGCTTTACTTTAATTATATATGAGCATGAATAAGATTAAGATGGGTTTGTGTTTGAATTTGCATGAATTTTCCATTTATACTTGGTGTATGCTATATGATGATCTTGTTTGAGGGTGACTTGGAATGTGTTTGAGGTGTTTTGTACTTACAATTTTGGTCTCTTGCATCAAAGTTTTGAAACCTTGAGCTTAAGTATTGGAACTTAGCAAGCCAATGGCCAAAATTTGGTCCAAAGGTTCCAAGTTTTGGAATTTATACTAAAAGTATGAAACCTTTGAAGTTAGTAGCTAAAAAGATAAAATGTAAAGGCATAAGTATTGATACCTTCCTTCTAGGTACCGATACATAGCCCTAGGTATCAAAACATAAGAGCTATGTATCGATACTTAGCCCTTGGCAGTGCCACAACACTATTTTGAGTGTTTTGAGCTCCCCCGAAGCTCATATTTGATCTGAAGCACCTCCAATCACCCATGGAATGATTCTAAATGATCTTAAGATGATTTAAAAACTTTCAAATTGATTTTATCTAAATTCTATGATTTTATTAAATTGTTTCAAAGTTTGATTTCTCAAGAAATTTTGAGATTTATGCTAAGTGTGTACTTCAATGGCATCTCCCATTCATATCAGTCACTAAGGTGGGTGAAGGGTGTTACAAGCTTAGTTGTTGTGAACTTGTTTATGTCTATATTGGAAATATGTTATCTATTTGTATATTTGATTAATCTCCCACTTGGACAAGGTATGCTGAGTACATTTCATAAGATCTTACCAAGCATTTCACGTCAATCATTGAACTGAGTAAAGGGTGTTACAATATGTGTTTTTCATTGAATTGGTATCGCCATCAATCGGATCTCAACTTAGTTGTGAAATTACGAAAATCTCATTCTTTTTTTAAAGTAATAAATATTGCTATGATTGTGTTTTTGTCTATTATATCAAATTTTAGAAATATACACATAACGGAATTTGAACCTAAAACACCATACTTTAATATCTCAACTTTCCTATTTCAAAAGCCTCATTTATTTTTTTTACATTAATTTTTTATAAATATCTATACTATTATTAATCATTTGATTGAGTTGGTGTCCCCCTCAATTGATCACAACTCAGTTGGAAATTACTACATGCTCAATATTTTTTAAAGTAACAATTATAATTTTGAAGGTTCTTATTTTCATACAATTTTGAAATTTATATAGACATGATGCATGATTCGAAACCTAAGTTTGACACTTTTTTCAGTAGTACATGTGTTATTTTTTTGTTCAATATGGTATCTGAATTTAACATAAGTTATACATTTTCGTACCTGGAGATAACAATTTTAACTTTTAGTGTTTAATTTAAACTTTAGAGTTGATTTGATGAAAATTCATAATTAGATAATAATATTAATAATTAGCTTTCATCAAATCAACACTAAAAACCAAATTAAATCACATCCATCATACTATATTTGATAAATTAAACGCACAATTAAACAAATTCACAATTAACAATAAATTTATTCTATTAATAAAATCATGAAAAATTCAAACATAATAATATTAACAATTAACATTAATCAAAATCAACCCTAAAATCTGAATCAAACACTAAAAGTTTAACACAATTCATGTAGATACCAAATTATATAATTTTTGTCAAATATAAATAAGAAATTATACCAAAAAGTAATATAAATATCATAATAAATACATATAAAAAAAATAGAACGTCGGTAATGACAATATATCACAAAGAAAAGAGAAATAAAAATAAAGAACACACAAATTTTTACGTGGAAACCCTTTTTAGGAAAAAACCACGGGCAAAGGAGAAGAAAATTTACTATGTCGAATTCGAATGATTACAAGAGGAATAAACTATGTCTATTTATAGGCTTGTGAAACCATATTCTAATAGGAGTACTGTAGTAAGATTGAAACACCTTATTCTAATCAATATCAAATAGATGGAGTTTAATAAGGTTTAAAAAACCTTATTCTAAAATAAAATAAAAGAAGTGCAGTTCTATATGGATTTTACTTTTATTTTATTTTACCATTGTATTTTATTTAAATAAGGATTCGGGTCACTTAATTCTAATAATCTCCACCTTGCCACAAATTCTCAATGAACAAGTTCTTCATCGCGAACTCTCAACGAACAAGTTCTCCACCTCTTCCATAAAACCCCCTTAAGGGTTTAACTTCAACAATGAACACCAACCAAGTCTAAGCAATGCTCAAACTTGGTTATGGGAAGTGACTTAGTCATCATATCTGCAGGATTTTCATGAGTACTAATTTTGCTAACAATAATATCACCACGAGCAATAATATCACGAAAAAAATGATACTGAACATCAATGTGTTTTGTTCTCTCATGAAACATTTGATCTTTTGTAAAGAAGATGACACTCTAACTGTCACAAAATACTATACTGATTTGAAGGTCTTCATTGAGTTCACTAAAGAGTCCCTTCAACCAAATAGTTTCTTTACAAGCCTTAGTAATCGCCATGTACTCAGCTTCAGTGGTAGACAAATCGATCGTAGTTTGCAAAGTGGCTTTCCAACTGATTGCACAACCTCTGATTGTAAAGACATAACCTGTGAGAGATCTTCTTCTATCAAGGTCTCCAGCAAAATCAGCATCAACATACCCAATGACTCCATCTCTAGTTCTTCCAAACTGTAAGCAAACATCAGTAGTACCTCGTAAGTATCTTAAAATCCACTGAACTGCTTTCCAATGTTCTTTACCAGGATTCATCATGTATCTGCTAACTGCACTAATTGCATATGATAAATCTGGACGTGAACAAACCATAGCATACATGAGAGATCCCGCTGCACTAGAGTATGGAACATGTGACATGTACTCAATCTCATCATCTGATTGTGGAGACAAAACTGATGAAAGTCTGAAATGAGTTGCTAAAGGAGTACTAACTGGCTTAGCACTCTACATATTGAACCTACAAAGAACTTTCTCAATGTACCCCTTCTGACTTAAGTACAATTTACTTGCATTTCTATCTCTGAGAATCTCCACACCAAATATCTTTTTTGTTGGTCCCAAATCTTTCATCTCAAATTCTTCACTTAGTTGGGCTTTGACCTTTCTTATCTCTCCTTTATCTTTTGCTGCTATCAACATGTCATCAACATAAAGGAGTAGATACATAAAAGAACCATCATTGTTTTTCTTAAAGTAAAACCAATTGTCAAAGCTACTTCTTTTGAAATCATGAGAAGTCATAAAGGAATCAAAACCTCTTGTACCACTATCTTGGTGACTGTTCCAAACCGTAAAGGGACGTTTTCAGTTGTAACACCCCAAACCCGGCCTAGACGTTAAGCCCGAATCTGGTGTGTCACATGGAAGTTTTTTTTTTTCAAACCATCTTTGAGATTGTTAAAAACTTGTTTGAGAATTACAGCCTCTTTATTAAAACTCAAAACCCTTAAGCAATTGTTATTTACTTGAAAACGTAATTATCTTTAAAAACCTTTTTGGTTGTGAAAATATATCTGAAATAAACAATTTACGAAAACGGGACGTTTGGGAATAGAGTTGCAGAAGCATTTTGAAAGAAAATCCGAGGCCTGATTACAACATTTAACCCAAAATAGTAGAGTAATAAAATAAACAAGAAAGAAGTCTGAAGTCCAAATAAACCATTTCTGAAGTATGGTCTCCATCGAGTCATCCAAGGCCCAAGTCCACGTCACTGAGCATTACCTGAAAAGGTTAAGAGAAAGGGGGGTGAGTTACAAGAACTCAGTGTGTAATCCCCTTACCATCATCAACTGGGTCGGAACACACATAGCAATATTTTGGGCCTAAGCCCATTTACAATTATAACATAATAACATGTACATAATATGCATATAATATGCAAATCCCAAACCAAACCTAATTTCCATCCGCTACACACCACCCGTACCAACCAGCACAACTGTGGGGATCAAGTCAACCCACCCCGCCAACACACCAATCGCAGGCATAAAGCCACTTAAAATGTTTGTGGCAGAGCCACCGAACTAGATTGTGACAGAGTCACCGAACTAGATTGTGGCAGAGCCACTAGCACTTCTCTTCAATTTTATCCCAACCCATGCAATCATGTATGCATATACAAAACATAACAATATTCATAGAATAATTTCATCATAAGGCCCATAATACAAGTTGGCCCATTAAGCAATCTAGCAATTTGGCCCATTAATCAATCTTAACAATTTGGCCCATTAAGCGATCTAGCAAATTTTGGCCCATTAATCGATCTAGCAAATTTTTGCCCATTAATCGATCTAGCAAATTTTGGCCCATTAATCGATCTAACAAATTTTGGCCCATTAATCGATCTAACAAATTTTGGCCCATTAATCGATCTAGCAAATTTTGGCCCATTAATCACATGAGGCCTTTTTTTTCAAATTTCACACTTGGCCAATTTATCAAAACAATTCATATGGCCCAAAATATCACTTTTTAACAAAATAACCCATTAAGGGCAAATCCGTAATTCCCACAACCTTAATACCGGTTTCATGCATTTACACAAAAAGTGTTATTATACCGTATTTTTCGATTTTACAAATTTTACGATTTATTCTAATGCTTACGGTATAATATCTAACCCATGAGATAAATGTGAAATTACACACTCTGGCCCATATTACAAATATCAAACTGCCCGTATATCAAATATCACATTTGGCCCATAAAGGGTATTTTCATAATTCGGTCCATAGGGACATTTCATAATTCGGTAATCGTACCCACTAAGGGTAATTTGGTAATTTACTCTCTAAGGGAAATTCAGAAATTTTACCTACTAAGGGTATTTCGGTAATTTTACAACCCAGGGGTATTTCAGTAATTTACCCTCTAAGGGTATTTCGGTAATTTTGCAACCCAAGGGTATTTCGGTAATTTACCCTCCAAGGGTATTTTAGTAATTTCGCAACCCAGGGAATTTCGGTAATTTACCCTCTAAGGGTATTTCGGTAATTTGCCCTCTAAGGGTAGTTCAGTAGTTTTACCCACCAAGGGTAATTCGGTAATTTACCTTCCAAGGGTAATTCAGTAGTTTTACCCACCAAGGGTAATTCGGTAATTTACCTTCCAAGGGTAAATTCGGTAGTTTTACCCACCAAGGGTAATTCGGTAATTTACCTTCCAAGGGTAAATTCGGTAGTTTTACCCACCAAGGGTAATTCAGTAATTTACCCTCCAAGGGTAATTTCGGTAGTTTTACCCACCAAGGGTAATTCAGTAATTTACCTTCCAAGGGTAAATTCGGTAGTTTTACCCACCAAGGGTAATTCGGTAATTTACCCTCCAAGGGTAATTTCGGTAATTTCATATTCAACGGTGTTTCCGAAGGCCTACTATCGCCTCAAGTGGCACAGAATTTTATTTGGGTCTCCTCGGAACTATTGGGTCAAAAATCCATTTTAGGCCCAAACGGGGTAATTTCGCGATTCTGGACTTAACTACTAATTTGGGCATAAAAATTTAAAACTGTCCATCTGCGTCATACTGACTAAATTGATTATAACTCAAGTTAGGAAACTCAAAATTTAGATCCGTAAAATTTCCTTGAAACTAGACTCATATTTCTCTTTACTGTAATTTTACCAGAATTTTTTGACCTAGCCATTTAGTACAGTTTATTCCTCAAATTTCCCTTGTTTCACTGTCCAATGATTCTGACCTCTCTTACCTTAATTTCAAATATCTCACTGTACGGTTTTCATATACTGTTCCAACTTCTTTCTCTTGAAAATAGGCTCACTAAGGAATCCATACATATAAATTATAACCCATAATTCATTTTGTACAATTTTATATGATTTTTCCAAAATAGATTAGTGAACACCGAAGTTAATCAAAACCAGTCTCACTAAAATCAAGATATCGCATAATATAAAATTCCTTTTCCTTCTCCGTTTCTTCCATATTAAAATAGACACAGTAAGATTTAATTTGATATCTTATTAACTTTCTAATTCCGTTTCTCCTATTTTTAGTGATTTTTCAAAATCACGTCACTGCTTCTAACTGAAACTGTTTTATTACGAAATACGATTACCACTACGATTATACACACACCCGAGTGATTACGGATGCCAGTTTTTAGTTTTCTTCGGTATTTCGACCGATTAACAGCATATTTCATATAAAATTTCAGAGAAGTGTGAGATTACACACCATTTCAGATATGTATATGGAAGGGTATGAGATTACATACCTTATTCGGAATCCGTAACGCGATGCTGTCCGCGACACCAAAAATCTGAGTCACCTATTACGAGGGATAGGTTTTCGATTGAACCATTGATAAAGTACTTCGAGACCTTGCAACCAGCATAAAATCTCTCATGTCAAGTCCCTAGACTCTCAACCATATTACAAATTAGTCCCCTCATTAGCTAGTTTAAGCTTTGGGGGTTCCAAAAATACAAAAATTATCAACTAAAGCCATCAAAATCACTTACTTGTGAGGAGAAATGTTTGCTGAAAATTTTGAGGTCCATAACCCTTATTTCTCTTCAATATTTGGTGGATGAAGATGTAGGAATAGTGAAAAGATGATAACATATTTATTCCTCTTATTCTATTAATTTAAAACACCTAACATCACCAAATTTTGACCAAAATAAATGCTCTTGTCCCTATTTTTTTTTTGGCCGGCCTACTCATTTAGACAAGGCCAAATTTTATTTTAAGGACCTCCAATTAATATTTCTTAGTCAATTTGCACCTCTAGCAATTAAAATTAAACTTTAGCACTTTATGCGATTTAGTCCTTTTTTCAAAATTAAGCCCTCAATCGCTAAAATTGAGACACCAAAAATTTCATGCATGTTTATAAACATGTTATACACATAGAATAACATGAAAATAATTTTCTCTATCCTCGGTTTAGTGATTCCGAGATCACTGTTCTGACTATCCCCTAAATCGGGCTATTACACCCTCCATGCATTTTTTTTTCACCTACCCCATTCTTTTCAAATCTCATCATTATATTTTTTTTCACCTACTCCATTATTTCAAATTCCATCATTATTAATTTCCCACTTCTTTATTATCCTTTTTCTTTTATTTCTTTCCTTTCTTTTTCCTTGTTTTCCTCCTTACCTTATCTTTTTAGTCATCATTTCATTTTTCTTTTATTTCTTTCCTTTAATAATGTCATGGTTGACACTTGGAAGAGCACACAAAAATAAATCCAAAATTTGCAAAAAGATGGGATTTAAACCTCTTCCCTCAGGGTACTTCACTTGATGCCATAACCTCCTTGCCATATGCTCATTTATGCTAGCAATTTACTCTTTTATTTCCATAAGCCTTGATGCCACTTACTATCTTTTCTTAATAGGCTTAAACACAAACTTTTACTAAGGCCCAACTTGAACTCGAACCTTCATAGAACCCCGTAACTTTCTAAAATCATCTTCTTAATAAGTCCAACTTGAAATAATGCCATTCTCTTGTTCTCAAAATTTTTAAACACTCCTACGCCCAAGGCCCAATGGGCCCAATCCTACTAGGCCCAATTTAGGGATGTTACAAAGCAAACATAGTACTCTTTTTCTGAGACTGTAAAACCCTTTGGTTGTTGCATGTAAATATCCTCCTCAAGTTCTCCATGCAAAAATGTAGTTTTTACACCTAACTGCTCAAGCTCCAAATCATGCATGGCCACATTACCAAGCAAAGCTCAAATCGAACTTTGCTTCACAACTGGGGAGAACACATCTGTGAAGTCCACTCCTGGAATTTGATTGTAACCCTTTGCAACAAGCCTTGCTTTATATATGGGTTCTTCAACTCCTAGAGTCCCTTCTTTCTTTTTAAACACTTATTTACAACAAACAGCCTTTTTATCTTTAGGAATTTTCACAAGATCCCATGCTCTATTTTTGTGGAGTGATTTCATCTCCTCTTGTATAGCAAACATCTACATTTCTGAGTCTTCACAGCTAACTGCCTCAGAATAATTAGATGGCTCTTGGTTTGCATTTATAACTTCAGCCAAATTTAAAGCATAAGCAACTAGATCAGCCTCGGCATACTTCTTTAGAGGTTTAATTTCTCTTCTAGTTCTATTTTTGGTGATAGAGTATTGTGGTGAAGAAGCAACTCTATTTTGAATTTTTGTATTAGCTTGAGGAGTCGGCTCTATTGTAGATTCTGGATTAATTTGATGCTCTACCTGCTTTTGATTTTCTTTATTGGAAGAGTCTTTAAGAGATAAGTTAGGTAGCATAGTAGTTTCATAAAAAACAACATCTCTGTTAATCACAACTTTTCTATTTTCAGGACATCATAACTTATACCCTTTTACACCAGCTTTATAACCAAGAAAAACACATTTAATGGATCTCGGTTCCAATTTTCCATTATCAACATGAGCATACGCAGGACACCCAAAGATCTTTAAATCAGAATAGTCAGCAGGATTACCAGACCATACCTATTGTGGAGTATTTTTCTCAATGGCAACGGATGGAGATCGATTGATTAAAAAACATGCAATAGAGGTTGCTTCGGCATGCAATAGAGGTTGCTTCGGCCCAAAACGACTTTGGTAAGTTGGAATTTTGACAACATACATCGAACCTTCTCCATGATCGTTCTGTTCATTTGTTCTGCAACACCGTTTTGCTATGGAGTATGGCGAACTGTCAAGTGTCTCACGATCCCTTCTAACTTACTTAGCTTATTAAACTCATCAGAACAGAACTCTAAGCCATTATCTATGTGACATCCTAGATTAGGGGTTATGCGTTCGTGCATAATTTATGAGTTAGAAGGCTTTAAGAATAGTTTGGATGTGTTTTAAGGGTTTCGGGAACTTTAAATTATAAGGGAATGCTTTGAAAAAAAAAATTTGGATTTAAGTGTAAAAAGGGGAAACTGGGCAAGAAGGCCTTAAAAGAATTTTGTGGAGTTTAGGACACAAGAAATGAATTGGCAAGGTGGCTTGGGCGCTATGTGCAAAGGGAGTGCCAAGGGGAAGGGGTTCGAATAAAATGGGAAGCAGATGGGCTTTTATTTTTTTTTTAGCGTTAAAAAGGGAGTTGGGCTAGGTAGGCTTTAAAGGAATTTTTGCAGGCATTTTTAGCATAAGAATCACCCTGGTAAAGTGGCTGCCAGGCGCTGCTTAAAGGCTTGGGGAGGACGCCAATAAGGGCCTGGGTTCGAATCCAGGCGGCAGTAAGTAAAGGAATTTTATTTTTCTTTTGGTGCTAAGACAAGTGAGACGGGGCTAAGGAGGACTTAAAATGAGTTGTGGGGAGATTATAGCACAGAGAAGCTAGCAGCAAAGTGGCTGGCAGCGTGTGGGGGGTTCCAGCAGGTCAGGAGTTCAAGTAGCGTGGAAGGCAAATGGGTTTTTTTGGCTTTTGGCGTTAAGACCAGGTGGAGCTAGGGAAAGAGGTGTTAAAAGAAGTTTTGCGTGGATCATATCACAAATAGCGCATTGGCAAATTGGCTGGGACGTTAGCTGCATAATATGGTTCCAGGAGGTCGCTGGTTCGAAGCTCAATGGCAGCAGTTTGGGTGTTTTACTTTTATTTTTATTTTGCAGCAGATTAGAAAGGCATTGGACGGCACATGGGCATTTGGAAGATAAGGATCAAGCTAGTTGTTTTTAAATTCAAATGGGATAATGGATCAATGCTGGATTTTATTTTATTTTTTTTGTTTATTAGAAGATAATGGTGGCCTTTATTTTTTTTTAATTGTTTTTGAATGGGGGATAAAGATATAAAATAGGAGAAGAATTTTGGGTATAATTAAAAAGGAAATAGTGGCCGGCCAAAGGTCTTTTGGTGGTGTTCAAATTCGGTTGGAAGGGTGGTTTATTAGTATTTTATTTTGTATTTTTAATTGAAGAGGTGATAATGGATAAAAGGTGGGTTTTATTTTATTTTAATTTGAATTGGTTTGAAAGGTTGGTGTAGAGTGAATTTAGGAAGAAATCAAGGGAGTGGGTGAGAGGAAAAAGGTGTTGGACGGCTAGGGGGTTCTCTTAAGGTTATTTTCGGCCATGATAATTAGTGGGAGTAGCCGAATTCTATTTAAAGGGTGGTGAGCTTCCCTTTGCCGAATTTTAGTTCTTTCTTCTAAGCCTTCATTTTCTTTTCTTCTCATACTCTATTCACATCAAAAACACCTCTTTTCTTCACTTGTTATTTAGCCGAAACTTCCTTAGGTGATTGCTGAAATTCATTAGGTGTTTCTTTTAATTTTGCTCCTAGCCGAACCTTCAAGTAAAGTTTACTTCTTTTTGGTGCTTTGAAACTGAAAGCCTCAAGTAGCATATACCATTGCCGATTTTTCCTTTCATTTGTAAACCACATCTCATTTGTTTCTACCTTCAAGACTCTAGCCGAACCTTTCCCTCTTGTTTCCGAAACTTCCTCTCCCCTATTAGATGCTTTTTGGTCGAATATTGGAGGGGTGTTGATCTTTTCGGGTTTTCCTTTTCAATCGCTTGGAGAAGGGCCTTCGGGTTTTGGGAACAATCAAGTGAAACTGTCTTCTTGAATAATCGGTTGGTAAGTGGTGGTAAGGAGTTATTCTAATAGTCTATTCTTTTAATACTCGTTAAGCCGAAGGCTTATGAAGCTAACTGTTTTGCACCTTAGGGTGTAGCCGATTGTCAGAAGTGAACCATCGTTGGGTTCAAGATTTGGGAGGAAACCAAATCAGTTGTAAGGTAAGGGTTTGAGCGTTAACCCTTTTGGTTTATTTGATTTGGCCGAATGGCCTTGTTGCTAATCTCTATGTTTGGCCGAATAGAGGAGCAAGGACATCTAGTGTCATAGATCGATTCTCCGGGATTCAAGGTTGACTTGGTAAGAAATATTCTGTAAGATTCGATATTTAGATTTATGACTTGGAGGTTTAATCGTTTGATCTGATTAAGTGTGTTGATGGAGGTAAATACCAGTCAAGGAGGGCAAGGGAAGGTTCCTATCCCGAAGTTTAAGAAAAGAGCTGTCTCAGCGGTTTGGGATTGGCCACCGGGGTGTGGGCCAGCAACGGGAGAAAACTATAGGCAGATAGCCGTAGTCTCACTTAGCGATAGCGTCGGGATCGAGGGTCTAGAGCTTCAGGTTATAAGGTGTGTAGCTAGCCTACTGTTTTCGGGATTTATATTTGCATGTGTAATGTGATTACTAACAAGTGCAGTGATAAGTGTGATATTGATACCCTTCAAGGGTATGAGGATGATCAGGTTAGTATCAAAGCTATTAAAATATGATCATTGATTTGTATATGTGAGTATGCCTATGATTAAGAATAACATGTGCATGCATTCTTATGGCTTTATTTTATGTTGCATGTGCATGGGTGGGCTATGAAAGAAGGTACGGGTGTACTTCGAGTACGTGGTTGATGAGTAGCTATGTGCCTCATCGTGATTGATATCGGCTATGTGCCATATCGTGGATTGATGAGTGACTATGTGTCCCATCGTGGTTTTGGTGTTAGCTACGGCTACATCGTGGATTGGCGCTGACTGAGGTCGCGTTGTGGATTTTTGTGCTTAATTGCACGTGGATGGCATTGAATGCCTTTGTGGAATTAAAAGGAGAGGGTGATTTAATAATCCCCTGGTGTGTGGTAGGCTGGATAAGGGGGTGTGTAGAGGATGGACCTTAGGCTTGGGTCGGGATTCATTATTGCATAATTGTGGTATGTGAATACCTGTGATTGTGGACTTGAATAAGAAATGGGCCAAGCCCAGTATGTGGAGGGTATGTGGCTAATTACCCGGTTACGTGATAAGTGTTATGAGTATGGGCCAAGCCCAGAATGTGGTAGGATCTGAACATGTTATATGATATCTGATGCATGGGTTATTATGTGGTTAGCATGTGGGTGGAATTCAGTGGTTAATTACACACTGAGTCTGTGTGACTCACCCAACTTTTTTTAAACATCGCAGGTGATTCGTGATTAATGGACCGGGTTGGAGGGGATACAAAAGTGGCCATGCAGAAGCAGATTTTCATACAGAAGTTGTTTTTCCTTATTTAATAGAATTTATCATTTTCAGTACTTTAAGTATTTGAATAAGTTTTTCTTGTAATAAGGCCCAATTAAATTATTTGAGTATTTATATTATGTTAAAGCAAAATGACGATTAAATTATTATTTTGAAATCAGTTTATTTTCGGCAAACTATATCTTAAAACATATAATAAAGTTTTAATTCGGATATTTTATATCAAGCTTATATTATTTAATAGATTTTAATTGGACATGGTTTCCAAAAGATCACAGATTTTAAAGTTATATTTTAAGTCAAAACAGATTTTCAACTGTTTTTCCGTAGTGACATACCAGATCCGGTCAGGGCTTGTGGGCCGGGTTTGGGGCGTAATAGTTTGGTATCAGAGCACAGTTCAAAACTCGGCTTTGAGGTTTTGGGCCCGAAAACAGTTTTCAAAATGGGCTTTTCAAAATATGGGCTTTTATTTCAGGTTATTCTGGCATGGCACCTGTACCTCCGGCCCGAAGTCCACCAGGTAAGTACTTCAGACTTCTGAAGTGAATTGTGTATATGAGCTATATGGGCTTTTTATGGGTTCGTAGATTAGAATATTAGGGCTATTGAACCCTAGGACTAGTCTACTCAAACACATGCATAAGACTTAAGGTTACTAAACAAACATGTGAAGTAAGTCGCCGAGTTAAGGTGTGGCAACCACTGTACGTATGTCGAGGATTGGTATTCAGTAAGAGCTTGGTACTTAAGCAGTCCTAGCAACTCACCTCCTCTTTACTCGAATCCTACCTGGTGCGTAGCTACGGTTCACCTTAACCAAGAGGACTTGTTCATAGGCTAAACCAATTATTAAAACCCGAAAGGGATTAGCCTTACTGTTTTAAAACCCTTAGTTTTAAAATTTTCAAACTTACCCCTTTGGTTTGTAAACTCTAAATCTGATTTTGAAAGACGTTTTCTCGATTTACAAAATTACCAAAATGCCCCTAGTGGCAAAATTACAAAAATGCCCCTGTATTGTAAAATTACCGTAAATCTCGAGTTTTAAAATATTAAGATACCCTGATTTGGGGAAAATTTACGAAAATACCCCTATGTTGAAAATTACTAAAATGCCCCTGGCTTTCAAAATTTCCGGGTTAACCCTAATTTTAATAAAGTTTCCCTACTTTGCAAAAGTATTCAAAAATTCTATTTTGTGAAAATCCAAGATACCCTGATTTAAAAAAAATTTACAAAATTACCCCTGATGAACAAAATTACCAAAATAACCCTGAATTCCAAAAAATTTTTGTCATACCTTTGATTTGGGGAAAATTTCCAAAAATACCCTGGAGTTTTAAAATTCAAAATATCTTGGGTTATTAAGATTTTAATCGACCCTGATTTATTACCAATGTACCCTTGTAGGAAAAATGACGAAAATACCCTTGGGGTAGAAACGGGCAGAAATGTCCGAATAGTGAATGTGTGTGGTAGATACCACTGAATGAATGTGTCTCTGTTTATGAACATGAATGTGACTTCCTGAATTAGGGTAGCGAACTTGAACCGAACCTTTGTGTGATTGAAAGAACCACTTCTAGAATCTCTTTTCATAAAGTTGTTCGCGGTTAAATAGTGGAACAATTACTAATGCATAAAACTTCTTAATCAGACTAAATCGCGATGATAGAGATGAGTTCTAGGGGACGCGGCAGAGGTAGAACGGCGGTATCGGAACCGGTAGGGTCTGGCCATGGGTCAGAAAGTGAAGTGCCGCCGCCAGCAGTGGGCGCGGAGGAGCAAGATCAGATAAGAGAAGATGACGCAGTATCACGGGCCATGTTACGAGTGCTAGAACGTGTGGCAGGAGCTAGTGCGGGAAATGGAACTCGAAAGTCAGTATCGAAAAGGCTCAGATCGAACGGAGCCGAGATCTTTAGAGGAGTGTCAGGAGTAGCTCCGAACGTAGCAGAATATTGGCTGGAAGCAGTCGAAAGAATCATGGACGATTTGGACTGTACCAATGAAGAAAAGCTGAAGGGTACTGTTTCGTTGCTTCGCGACGAAGCTTATCGTTGGTGGCTCACTGTCAAACAAGGTGTACCGGCAGATCGATTGGATTGGGATTACTTTAAGGCAAAGTTTGAAGGAAAGTACGTAGGAGCCAGTTATTTGGACTCGCAAAGGAAAGCGTTTCTAAATCTAGTGCAAGGAAGTAAGTCGGTAGCGGAGTATGAAGCTGAATTTATGCGGTTAAGTCAGTACGCGAAGGGAATCGTGGCTACTGATTACGAAATGTGTGTCCGGTTCGAAGATGGGCTACGAGATGAGTTGCGGGAGATGATTGCTCCACATAGAGAAAAGGACTTTGCTGTTTTAGTAGAGAAAGCTCGGATAGCTGAAGAAGTTAAGAGGACTATAAGAGAAAACCGAGAAAAGAATAGGAACGAGAATAAGAGAAGTTTTGGATCGTCAGCATCGTTTGGTAATGTACAGAAAAGACCAAGGATCGAGAATTTGGTACGTGCACCAGTACCAGTTGCTAAGAATCGGAATCGTTCATGTGTTAAGTGTGGGAGAACTCATTCAGGAGAATGTTGGGGAAATAGTAAGGAATGTTATCGGTGTGGGTATAAGGCTCATTTGGTTAGGAAATGTCCTCAAATGATGGTTAGGGCTCGAGTTCAAGGTCATGGAACACTAAGCGGTGGTGCTGAAGGTTCGGATGTGAGGCAACCAAGGTATGTTTCTTAACCCTGGAATCTCTTTTGACTTGATTGTTATGAGATAGTTCGTGTTTGTATGCTAGCAAAGTGTATGGAACCTTGAATGCGAATCTTGAGATAGTATCTAAGGAATGTGTTAGTTTTGTTAAGATCAGAGTGCGCAGTGGTAGAGTAGGGTGATGAGTTAAGAATGTACGATTGCTTGATAGTAAGTAATTTCGAGGACGAAATTATTTTAAGGAGGGTAGAACTGTGACATCCTAGATTAGGGGTTATGCGTTCGTGCATAATTTATGAGTTAGAAGGCTTTAAGAATAGTTTGGATGTGTTTTAAGGGTTTCGGGAACTTTAAATTATAAGGGAATGCTTTGAAAAAAAAAATTGGATTTAAGTGTAAAAAGGGGAAACTGGGCAAGAAGGCCTTAAAAGAATTTTGTGGAGTTTAGGACACAAGAAATGAATTGGCAAGGTGGCTTGGGCGCTATGTGCAAAGGGAGTGCCAAGGGGAAGGGGTTCGAATAACATGGGAAGCAGATGGGCTTTTATTTTTTTAGCGTTGAAAAGGGAGTTGGGCTAGGTAGGCTTTAAAGGAATTTTTGTAGGCATTTTTAGCATAAGAATCACCCTGGTAAAGTGGCTGCCAGGCGCTGCTTAAAGGCTTGGGGAGGACGCCAATAAGGGCCTGGGTTCGAATCCAGGCGGCAGTAAATAAAGGAATTTTATTTTTCTTTTGGCGCTAAGACAAGTGAGACGGGGCTAAGGAGGACTTAAAATGAGTTGTGGGGAGATTATAGCACAGAGAAGCTAGCAGCAAAGTGGCTGGCAGCGTGTGGGGGGTTCCAGCAGGTCAGGAGTTCAAGTAGCGTGGAAGGCAAATGGCTTTTTTTGGCTTTTGGCGTTAAGACCAGGTGGAGCTAGGGAAAGAGGTGTTAAAAGAAGTTTTGGGTGGATCATATCACAAATAGCGCATTGGCAAATTGGCTGGGACGTTAGCTGCATATTATGGTTCCAGGAGGTCGCTGGTTCGAAGCTCAATGGCAGCAGTTTGGGTGTTTTACTTTTATTTTTATTTTGCAGCAGATTAGAAAGGCATTGGACGGTACATGGGCATTTGGAAGATAAGGATCAAGCTAGTTGTTTTTAAATTCAAATGGGATAATGGATCAATGCTGGATTTTATTTTATTTTATTTTTTTTTGTTTATTAGAAGATAATGGTGGCCTTTATTTTTTTTAATTGTTTTTGAATGGGGGATAAAGATATAAAATAGGAGAGGAATTTGGGGTATAATTAAAAAGGAAATAGTGGCCAGCCAAAGGTCTTTTGGTGGTGTTTAAATTCGGCTGGAAGGGTTGTTTATTAGTATTTTATTTTGTATTTTTAATTGAAGAGGTGATAATGGATAAAAGGTGGGTTTTATTTTATTTTAATTTGAATTGGTTTGAAAGGTTGGTGTAGAGTGAATTTAGGAGGAAATCAAGGGAGTGGGTGAGAGGAAAAAGGTGTTGGACGGCTAGGAGGTTCTCTTAAGGTTATTTTCGGCCACGATAATTAGTGGGAGTAGCCGAATTCTATTTAAAGGGTGGTGAGCTTCCCTTTGCCGAATTTTAGTTCTTTCTTCTAAGCCTTCATTTTCTTTTCTTCTCATACTCTATTCACATCAAAAACACCTCTTTTCTTCACTTGTTATTTAGCCGAAACTTTCTTAGGTGATTGCTGAAATTCATTAGGTGTTTCTTTTAATTTTGCTCCTAGCCGAACCTTCAAGTAAAGTTTACTTCTTTTTGGTGCTTTGAAACTGAAAGCCTCAAGTAGCATATACCATTGCCGATTTTTCCTTTCATTTGTAAACCACATCTCATTTGTTTCTACCTTCAAGGCTCTAGCCGAATCTTTCCCTCTTGTTTCCGAAACTTCCTCTCCCCTATTAGATGCTTTTTGGCCGAATATTGGAGGGGTGTTGATCTTTTCGGGTTTTCCTTTTCAATCGCTTGGAGAAGGGCCTTCGGGTTTTGGGAACAATCAAGTGAAACCGTCTTCTTGAATAATCGGTTGGTAAGTGGTGGTAAGGAGTTATTCTAATAGTCTATTCTTTTAATACTCGTTAAGCCGAAGGCTTGTGAAGCTAACTGTTTTGCGCCTTAGGGTGTAGCCGATTGTCAGAAGTGAACCATCGTTGGGTTCAAGATTTGGGAGGAAACCAAATCAGTTGTAAGGTAAGGGTTTGAGCGTTAACCCTTTTGGTTTATTTGATTTGGCTGAATGGCCTTGTTGCTAATCTCTATGTTTGGCCGAATAGAGGAGCAAGGACATCTAGTGTCATAGATCGATTCTCCGGGATTCAAGGTTGACTTGGTAAGAAATATTCTGTAAGATTCGATATTTAGATTTATGACTTGGAGGTTTAACCGTTTGATCTGATTAAGTGTGTTGATGGAGGTAAATACCAGTCAAGGAGGGCAAGGGAAGGTTCCTAGCCCGAAGTTTAAGAAAAGAGCTGTCTCAACGGTTCGGGATTGGCCACCGGGGTGTGGGCCAGCAGCGGGAGAAAACTATAGGCAGATAGTCGTAGTCTCGCTTAGCGATAGCGTCGGGATCGAGGGTCTAGAGCTTCAGGTTATAAGGTGTGTAGCTAGCCTACTGTTTCCGGGATTTATATTTGCATGTGTAATGTGATTACTAACAAGTGCAGTGATAAGTGTGATATTGATACCCTTCAAGGGTATGAGGATGATCAGGTTAGTATCAAAGCTGTTAAAATATGATCATTGATTTGTATATGTGAGTATGCCTATGATTAAGAATAACATGTGCATGCATTCTTATGGCTTTATTTTATGTTGCATGTGCATGAGTGGGCTATGAAAGAAGGTACGGGTGTACTTCGAGTACGTGGTTGATGAGTAGCTATGTGCCTCATCGTGATTGATATCGGCTATGTGCCATATCGTGGATTGATGAGTGACTATGTGTCCCATCGTGGTTTTGGTGTTAGCTACGGCTACATCGTGGATTGGCGCTGACTGAGGTCGCGTTGTGGATTTTTGTGCTTAATTGCACGTGGATGGCATTGAATGCCTTTGTGGAGTTAAAAGGAGAGGGTGATTTAATAATCCCCTGGTGTGTGGTAGGCTGGATAAGGGGGTGTGTAGAGGATGGACCTTAGGCTTGGGTCGGGATTCATTATTGCATAATTATGGTATGTGAATACCTGTGATTGTGGACTTGAATAAGAAATGGGCCAAGCCCAGTATGTGGAGGGTATGTGGCTAATTACCCGGTTACGTGATAAGTGTTATGAGTATGGGCCAAGCCCAGAATGTGGTACGATCTGAACATGTTATACGATATCTGATGCATGGGTTATTATGTGGTTAGCATGTGGGTGGAATTCAGTGGTTAATTACACACTGAGTCTGTGTGACTCACCCAACTTTTTTTAAACATCGCAGGTGATTCGTGATTAATGGACCGGGTTGGAGGGGATACAAAGGTGGCCATGCAGAAGCAGATTTTCATACAGAAGTTGTTTTTCCTTATTTAATAGAATTTATCATTTTCAGTACTTTAAGTATTTGAATAAGTTTTTATTGTAATAAGGCCCAATTAAATTATTTGAGTATTTATATTATGTTAAAGCAAAATGACGATTAAATTATTATTTTGAAATCAGTTTATTTTCGGCAAACTATATCTTAAAACATATAATAAAGTTTTAATTCGGATATTTTATATCAAGCTTATATTATTTAATAGATTTTAATTGGACATGGTTTCCAAAAGATCACAGATTTTAAAGTTATATTTTAAGTCAAAACAGATTTTCAACCGTTTTTCCGTAGTGACATACCAGATCCGGTTAGGGCTTGTGGGCCGGGTTTGGGGCGTTACAATCTGTGCGGAAGTATTTTATTTGTTTTCCCGTATGTTTTTCAATCATAGTTTTCCAATACTTAAATGCGAAAAACACATCGCTTTTCAACTTTAGGAAGAATGCCCAAACTTTTCTGGAAAAATTATCAATAAAAGTTAGTATATAATTAGCTCCACCTTTCGAAGGCACTCTAGATCGCCCCCACAAATCAGAATGCATATACTCTAACATTCCCTTTATGTTATGGATTCCTCTAGCGAATCGAACTCTCTTTTGCTTCCCAAAAATGTAGTGCTCACAAAACTTTAGTTTGCAAATTCCTTGCCCATCAAGAAGTCCTCTTTTACTCAATTCAGCCATGCCATTCACACTCATATGCCCTAGGCGCATATGCCAAATTTTAGTAATATCATCATCTGATAAGGAAGAGGAAGTGACAACTGCATCACCAATAACAGTAGAACCCTGTAAAACATATAACTTGGTGGTCTTTCTCTACCCTTTCATCATAACGAGGGAATCTTTAGAAATCTTCAAAACCCGACTTTCAGCTGTGTATCTGTACCCTTTTGAATTAAGAGTACTCAACGAAATTAAATTTCTCTTCAATTCTGGAACATGTCGCACGTCACTAAGTGTTCTAACAACTCCATCAAACATCTTAACTTTAATCATTCCAACACCTGCAATTTTACACGAAACATTATTTCCCATCAAAACAACACCTTCAAATACTGTTTCTTAAGTTGTAAATCAATCTCGATTGGGACTCATGTGGAAGGTGCAACCCGAATCAAGGATCCACTCCTTGCTTACTTTAGAATTGTTGACAAAAGTGACTAGAAGTTCACCATCGTTGTAGTTTTCTACAACATCAGCTTTACCAGAATTTTTTGGTTGTTTTCCTTTTTGATTCGTAGCCTTTCTTTTGATCTTGTTCTGTAGCTTACAGTACTCAGATTTAATGTGTCATTTCTTCTTGCAGAAGTTACAAGTTTTACCTCTGTTTGAATACTTCGATCTACCCTTAGATTTACCGTGAGGATTCCATTCCTGTGTCATTCCATGATCATCATCAGCATTCCATTCTTATCTCCCACGAACAATGAGACTCTCTCCCTTAGAGTCGAGTTTAACCATAAGATACTTCATCTTATCATATGAGGTCAAAGAATCATATACCTCATCAATTGTGAGAGACTCGTGGCTATATAAAATTGTGTCTCTAAAAGTTGAATAAGACGGGGTCAACGAACAAAGTAGAATCAACTCTAGATCTTCCTTATCATACTGAACCTCTATGGCCTCTAAGTTTGAGAGAATTTCTTTAATCACTGTTAAGTGTTCGTGCACAGACGCACCTTCCTCTAAAAGATGAGCATAAAGACGCTGCTTCATATGTAACTTGCTGGTTAGAGTTTTCGAAATACATATTTGTTCCAGCCACTTCCATAATGCAACGGCGGTCTTCTCCTTCATTACATCCTGCAAAATTTTATTAGACAAATACAGATGTAATTGTGTTAACGTATTTCGATCCTTACGCTTCTTCTCTTCCTCTGTTAATGTCGAAGGCATCTTACCTATCCCTAGCAGGGTATCCTCCAGATCCATCTGAGCAAGAACTGCTTGCATCTCAATCTGCCGCAACGTAAATCTGGTGTTGCGATTCAACAGAGGAATTTCATACTTCAAAGACGCCATTACTATGATCGGGATGAACAACCCGAAAGCTCGGATACCAATTTTTAAAAAAATAGAATGTTGATAATGACAATATATCACAAAGAAAAGAGAAATAAAAATAAAGAATACATAGATTTTTACGTGGAAACCCTTTTGCGAAAAAAATCATGGGCAAAGGAGAAGAAAATTCACTATGTTGAATTCGAATGATTACAAGAGGAATAGACTATATCTATTTATAGGCTTGTAAAACCATATTCTAATAGGAGTGTAGTAAGATTGAAACACCTTATTTTAATCAATATCAAATAGATGGAGTTTAATAAGGTTTAAAAAATCTTATTCTAAAATAAAAATTTAAATTTAAATTTGAAAAAAATATTTTTCTTTTAAATAAATTAAGTTTGACAATTAAAGAAATGAGTTATAAATGGTTGAATCGTAACTTAAAAATAATTTTATTAATTAAGGGAATAAACTTAGAGTTTAAGGATAAAACAATGAAAATTAAAGGGTAAATTAACATTTTTTTTAAAAATGTGATATTGAGATTAATACAAAATTATTATTATTTTAAAAATTAAGAGAGAAGAATGAAGTTACTTGAGATCTAACTTAAACTTTCATATTTACAACATAATGCTTTTGCCATTAGGCTAAACTAATTTTTGAATTTTAGATTACTCTTTTATTAAACTAAACGGTCATTCTAAAACTTCAAATTTCTCCCACTTTAATTGTTTAATGCTAATGGCCATCATACATGCTCTACGGTGGGTACGGACGGACTAGGACGTTGATTTTATTAATGTAAACTTTTGACTTGGAAATTGTAGTTTATAACTTGATCACATGGTACAGTAGTTTGATGGTTTCGTTTGGGTTGTGAGATTGTGGTAATTCAAAAAGAGTATTAGGAATTTTTTAGATAGGTGATGAGCTTTTTTTTATGATTAGTATAAAAATAGTAGTGGTGATAAGATTAAATAATATAACATGAAATAAAAAAATTAAATGCATTACACTGAAAATAAACGATCCTCAATAAAAAAATTATAAATAAAATCAATATGCGAATAAATATTATTTCAATTGAAATTATTAATATGTTTAAATGTATAACCATTTGTATTTGAAATTTAGGTAATTTAAAAATGGTATAACAAATCTTTTTGTTCAACAAAATAATTTATATTTTAGAAGTAAGAAAAGAACATTTATTAAATTAAAACGTAAGGGTTTCACCTTATATTTCCCTGTTTTTGGGAGCCTGATTTTAGGGTAAGTTGTACAACCGCTGGCAGCCATTCTCATTCAATTAGGTGAAATTAAATATTTATCATGTGACAAAGCTTGGTGGACCCTTCGGAAATGGCGTTACGCATCCACGCAAGTAAGGGTTCGTTAAAATTAGATTTTCACATTTATATAACATAATAAATCTATAAAAGTTTATAAGAAGATCAATATGATTTTAAACTGATAAACTTGAGAGACGGAATTTTTATTTAAATAAAATATAATAATAAAATAAAATAAAAGTGAAATCCATATAAAACTATACTTCTTTTAATTTATTTTGCATTTTCTCTCTTTATGTTACATACAAATTATTAAAATATTTTGCTTTAATCATAAAATACGATATTGATTTTGACATGTTTTTACCACTATGAATTATTGTAGGAAGAATATATTTTGTTTACAATCTACCCTCATATGATAACAATGACCTTTTATTATTTGTAGTAGTGGTGATAGTTGTGGTTGTTGACAAAATTTAACATTTATCCATTGTATTACATTTTCTTCATTATATTACCTTAATTTTAATTAATTATATAAATGAGTTTTTCATTATTAATTGTTTGTCACTACAAAATTTTCAACATTTTGTATATTATAATTATGACATTCTCATAATTAAATTTTACTCCCAATATGGTATAATAACCATTTTATATCATTATTTATAATTAAGGTAATTTAGTAAAATGTTTTCTAAATAATCTTACATTTTTTAAGGGTAAATTACACCAATAGTCACTCAACTTTTGGGTAGCTAACAAAACAGTCACTTAGGTTTCATTTCAATCACTCAACTTTAAAAAATAACAAAACAGTCCTTTTAACCATTTTCCGTTACAGATGTAACGGAAAAATGACATGGCATTTAACAGTGGGTTATTTGTCATTGTAATAGTCCTTTTTAACCCTAAACTGCCCTAGGTAGTAGAAGAAGAAGAGAAAAAGAAGAATAAGAGAAGAAACAGAGAATAAGTGAAAGAGGAAGATGAAGTGAAAGAGAAGAAACAGTGGGTTATTTGTCTGCAAGGTAGGAACATAATGCACGAGCTCCTAAACCTGCAGTGTTTGCAAGCAACCTTTTTGCTCTTCTTTTCTCTTTGTTGATCATCTCTTTGATCGCATGAGTCGTAGCAATGGGACTCGGTATATTCGGCTGTATTATTATTGCTGACCCTAATTAGCTCCTCTTTGACCTGTTCCATTGTGTTGCTTAAATCCATAACCATGGCTTCATTTGCTTCGGCAAGCCTTTCCCACCACTCGCTCTCCATTTCGGCTTTCTTCAAGTAAGCTTCGAGCTCCATTGTTTTCTTTGTTGCTCGTGCCAAGTCTTCTTCTTTTCGCTTCATCAAATATAAAGCCCTCCATTCCATGGTCTTTAGTAGCGTGCCTAGTTGTCGCCTCCTTTGCTCTCGTAATACAGATTTTAGCCTCTCATTCTGTGTTTTTCCCCACCAAAAAAAAAAAGGAACTTCGAGTGAAAGTGATCAATTTCTGATATAAAAAAAAAAAGAACATTAAAAGAAAGAACCCTTGCCTGAAAATGAAGAATACAATCAAGCTCCTTGCTTTGCACCTCAAGTTGAGCATCTAAAGCTTTGAGAAAGTGTCATGGAGAGAAAATTATCACACATTGACAACGAAGACGACGAAGGAGAAGAAGTAGAAGCCAAGTTGTGAGCGTTTTGTTGTAGATGAAAAGGAAGCATATTTTGAAAAGGTTGTTGAAAACTGAAACAAAAAACAGGCTGAGGTGGTGCAGGGATTGGTGGCATCCAATCCTGAAGGGCGCACATGGGCCAAGGTAGTAAACCCAAGTTTTCAGGATACAACTGTGATTAAACAACCATAATAATAACTTTTTGTAAAAATTCAAACAAAGAAGTAGAGAAGGGAAGCAAAAAAAATGGGGTTTGGTTTGAAAGCTAAAAAGCTAAGGCTTTCTCCATATATCTATATCAGAATGAAAATAAAGCCATGCCCATTATGAATGTGAAATCCGTGGATGGGTTATAAGTAAACCAGGAAAATTGACAAAAGCTTATATATATATATACTGTTTTTGGTGAAGACGTGCTTAAGGAAGAGGGACAAAAAGACTAAGTGAATGCTTAGGGGTCTCTCTCTCTCTCTCTCTATCTGTCTTTCAAAACCCAAAAAGAAAAAATTAATGAGAGAGAGAAAAAAGGTAGCGGTAAACAACGATGTAGACATGAAGATTTTGTAACAGCAAGTCACTCAATTGGGACATGAAAGAGTCAAAACGATATAAAGGAGCGGAGAAGAGGGCAAGAGATTGGAGAAATTTTAACACTTTGGTCATTGGAAAAGGCTGAATAATAGCATTTTCCATTAATTATTTCACTAGCTGTTTCTCAAAATATAAGCACCACTGGCTTCCATGGTGCTTGAGTGCTTGGTTTTTCAGGGATGCGGGTGGCTTGGGGTTGTTCAGCAACTGTTGTTATGGCTCCTGATTTGTAGCCATTGTTCTGTTGTGGGAGAAAGAAGATGAAGAGAAAGGAGAGAAGAACAAGAAAAAAATAAAAGAAGCATAAAGAGAGAGGTTGAGGGAGAAGAAGATGAAGAGAAAGATGAGAAGAAAAAGAAGAAAAATCATTCTGGCCAATCATATTTTCTTTTTTTGTTTGACCTTTTGACTACTCGTCCAACGTGGCAAGTTAACTGGCCACATCAGCTAGCTAACTGGCCACGTCAGCTATTCCGTTAAACTTGTGACGGAAAATGTTAATGAGTGACTGATTTGTCACTTTTCAATAACGTTAGTGACTGTTTTGTTATTTTTTCAAAGTTGAGTGACTGAAATGAAACCTAGGTGATTGTTTTGTTAGCTACCCCAAAGTTGAATGACTGTTGGTGTAATTTACCCCTTTTTTTAATCAAATAATAAAATCTTATATTCAAACTAAATAAATCAAACAAAGTAATCTAATATACTCAATAATATACTAAATATCTTACATTCAAATAATTTAATCGATAAAAAATAATCTTACCTTCTATCAACTAAAATCATCAAAAAGAATATTATAAAATTCGTCAAACTTCAAGTAAAAATTTAGAATTGTTAATCATTTTGAATCTTCAAATTTATTTTCATTATTTTGAGACAGCTCAATCTATTAATTTGTATCTAAATTATACAATTTTTCTCATATTGATACTTAAACTCTTTTTTTTTTGTCACAAGTGATATCTAAACTACTATTTTTCCCAAGTTGGTACCTCTATTAGTTAAACCATTAAGTTTATTTAAAAAAATGCTTAACCTACAAAATAGTACTTAAATTATGCCATTTTTTTTTCATTTGGGTACCTAAACATTTTTTTTTCACAAGTGGTGACTAAATTTTTTTCCAAGTTGGTATCTATGTTAATTCGATGGTTAGTCAAACCATTAAATCTATTTAAGAAAAAAAGATAACCAATTAAAAAATGCCACGCAAAAAAAAAGAGAGAAAAATATATTATTTTTCTTTTTTCATCCTCTCTCATCTTCAGCTTCTTCTACAAATGTAAGCATTTTGAACTTCATGATTTTAATCAATGTTTTAAGAACCAGATTGATGGTCGAATCCGTCTAGCCACCAATTTCAAGTTCGATTGATTCGATCAAATAAATTATTAAAAATTTAAAAATAGTGAAAATTGGTTCAACACTTTTTTTTAGCTTAGTTCAACTAGTCTGTATTAGTTCGCAAGTCAATTTGATCAACTCTTATCTTTAAATCAATACCCTAACTGATACCCTGTCCAACTGGACAGTTCGATTCTGAACACTAATTTTGATCTATGAATGAATTATTTCTATTCCGTTAGGTCGAACAAGTAGGCGATGAAGTTCAAAAACAGAATTAATTGTCAGCGTCTCGATCTCATGAGGGAGGGAAATTTTCGAGCATTGTTGGCTTTGCTAGATACTATAAAAGAAGAAGAAAGGGAAAAAAAATAGAAAAAGGGAAATAATAAAATAATTAAAAATATTTTTATATGATGAGGCAATTTATTATTGACTGAAATTTTTTAATAGATATAAAATAAATAATAAAAAATAAAATAACATTTATAAAAAAAAGAGTATAAATATCAATTTAAGAGAAAAAAATAGTGTAAATATTAATTTGTGGGTTAAGGTTTTTTCAAAAATAGATTTAAGAGATTCAGATTAAAAAAATAAATATAAATAAATATTTAAAAAAAGTAATTTTATTATCTTTACAGACTTGCATATATAAAATGGATAGCTGCAAGACCCCACCTTCTCACCGTTTCCCACTCCTTTTCTTTCCCTCTTCCAAGTCGGTAGCATTAGGTCAAGGATTTTATTTTATTTTTATTCAAAAGGACCTACCTGTATTTAATTTAATCCAATGTGAAGAGACGAGTAAAAGAATGAGAGCCTGAGCCTAGATCTTATTGACAAAACCACAAAAATAATTACACTTTTACTATATTCTTAAATCTTAAATGGAGGTTGTGTCCCCATTGAGGCATTGGCTAGAGAATCCAACATTACACGCGTTCAACTTAAAGCAAATTGCCGCGTGTCAGAACATATTGTCAGTCTAAGTTTATCTCCACCTTCACCTTCTATAAATATAAAACCCTGTCAGTCTCCTTTCTATAACCCCCGTCTCAAATTTCTAAAGCTATTGAAGAAGAATGGCGAGTTCCTCCATTATTTTTCTCTTGCTTTCCCTTCTATGCATTGTTTGCGAGGCCAGATCTCCAACTGCTGCAAGATCAGGTGCCTCAAATTTCATCAAGGCTTCATGTAGTGCCACCAAATATCCATCACTTTGCATCCAATCTCTTGCAGCTTTTTCCCCTTCAATCCAGCGGAGCCCACGCCAACTGGCTCAGACTGCCCTTTCGGTGAGCCTGGAGAGGGCTAAGTCCACCCAGGCATTCGTCTCCAAAATGAAGAAATTCAGGGGACTTAAGAGGAGGGAATATGAAGCAATCAAAGATTGCATTGAGGAGATGAGTGAGAGCGTGGACAGGCTGAGCAAATCAGTGCAAGAGCTCAAGTACATGGGTCAAGCCAAGGGTCAGGATTTCTTGTGGCACGTTAGCAATGTGGAGACCTGGGTTAGTGCTGCACTAACCGATGAGAACACTTGTGTTGATGGGTTCGCAGGAAGGGCTTTGGATGGTAAGATTAAGGCCTCCATCAGAGCTCGTGTCATTAATGTCGCTCAAGTCACCAGCAATGCTTTGTCATTGGTTAACCAGTTTGCCTCCAAGCAGTGATCAATCTAGCCGCTGGTTGCTCTTGCAGTAAAGTTGGAAAAAAAAAAAAAAAGTGGTCCAGTTGTGGTCATGATTTACTTTAGAGGGCTAGCTTTTGGTCAGTTTTGTCATGTGGTTTGGTCTTGAATCCCTTTTTTAAGTGTAAGAATATGAATATGAATGAAAGTTTTTATTGGCAACAAGATCGTATTCTCATTGGTATAATGGACGGTGCTTAGACATTGAGCTCTGTTACCCTTTTTGTTTTGCTAAATCATTAACTACTGTGATCTACTGTACAAGTGGCTTGGAATGTTGTCTTGGGGGATGAGCTTTGAATTAAAGAATTTTAATGCTAACTGCCGTGATTTACGGATAGATCGAAAAATCCATACATAATTTTCAACATTACGGGCTTAGCTTAGGTATAACATTCAAACACCAACACCTTATCTTATAATTATTTGAATTGAAAATTCTAACACCTTATTAAAATATTATAAATAGCATTTTCACTAGGAAAACATATCATGCCTTCAATTAAGAGGCCTTGCATATATTTCCTGCAACCTAAGTAGGAAGAGGTTTAGAGTTTATCGAGTTTAAGGGTAAAGTTATCTATTCAAATTTGAAATCTTTAATGGGTTTCGGGTAAGACTAAGCTTAAATAATAGCTTTGGATAGAAAAAAAAGTTAATTCCTAGGTCGAATTTAGACACCAACATTTTAATTTATTCATTTTCTAATTATGTAATATATTATATTAATATAATTTATATATTATATAATTTATATATATAACACCCTACTTCTAACCCGATCGTCAGTTTGAGTGTGTGACATCACATTACATTGTTGAAGCAATTTAAACTAATTCAATATAATTCTACCAAGGTGAATTCACATTTATTAATAGCATAACAAATAAATCATTTAATAAAATCATTCACATGCATTCATAAGGTTTGTGATCTTATTTCATCTAATTACAGTGTTATGCTAAGTCAAAATCGAAGTTAGGACATGAATCTAAACTCACTTGTCAAAATTCAAGGTTAAGGTTATGTCTCGAGGAAGAGAATTCCATGTCTCAAGACAAGCTATAAATTATTTTGGAAAATTTAGCTTTGATGTTAACATGTCTCGGGACACTAAAGGATGTGTCTTGAAGCAATGTCCCTTATGTCTCAAGACCAACCTCCCCTATTTTTCTATTTTTGCTTCAATATTTGGATGTGTCGAGATAATGGCCTCTTGTCTCGAGACAAGTTTGTTACGAGATTGTCTTGAGACTAGCTTGGTGTGTCTTGAGACTACATACTCATGAATGCACGATAAGGTAACATTTTGTTTTAATGATCTCAAGACAAGTTCTATTTGTCTCGAGACTTAATAATCAAATGACCAGAATTACACACTTTCAAGCATCCCAAACCTTATTAAAATTAAACCAAAACTTATCTTAAACTTACCTCAAAGCAATATCATCAATTCAACCTATTAAAACACATTCAATCACTACTAAAATCTACCTTCCAACACATCAACACTAAACCAACTAACTTGTGCATTCAAGTTTATATAATCAAATATAAATCGATAAGAATCAAAAGATAAATTTCAACCATATAAACATTGTGAGCCAAAACACTGAAGTACCAAAACCATACTAATTAGTAAGTGTTGGATCTAGTGCTATAAGTGTAGCATATTCATTTTGTATATTTTTTGAACAAATTGGTTTAATAAAAACATCCATTAATTACATTAATGCCCATATTGTCCTCGATGGTTAAAATGGGAGCAAATGTTGACTCATTGGTTATCTAACTTTTAACTAATATTAAAACAACTTATTCGTGCTAAATGTAACGATAGATATTAAGTTAATGGTTATACACTAAAGATCATTCTAGTTAAGTAACTTTCTACAAAGCTCTACTTAAATTAGAATGATGATCAATCTTGAAATGATTATTGTATGTGTAAAAACCTAATGGATTAGGTTCACGTATTAATTGGATGGAAATTCATGTTCTTACTAGTTGATTAAGATTGCCTCTAAGGTGACTTAATTCAATATATGTGAGAATTATTGTTGCAACATCTTACAAATGTTTTCAAGATTTAATTTAAGATGCATACATCATATCAATGTATATTGAAAGTTGCAAAAAAAAAAATTAAAATATTTGCTTAATACAAAGATATTAATGAATGAATGTTTTATTTTTTCCAGTTCAAAAATGACACCTACTCCTTCGATCTGCTAGCTTTGCTACCCCCACCACGGTCTCCCTAAGCTCAATCTTCTCGTCTAATCCTTTCATCATCTCAATCGGCATCTTAGAACCTTAGCTCAGATACCAACTATCACGGTGCCAAAACTTTAGTCTTACAAACCGCACAACATTAGGCAATTCCTTCTTTTCGAATTCGCTTAAGTCGACCTAACTCTCGAAAGATGAGAATTCTCAAGAGAAATTCTTTAAGGCACCAAAAGTAAAACGAAAGCAACTCAAAAGATAAAGAAGCTTGAATTGAACAGGAAAACCACAAGAAATCAATAGCACACCAAGTGTTTGAGTTAATGCTTTCAAATACATTCAATAACTATGAATAGGATGAATACAAATGAGGGGAAAGACCTCTATTTATAATTGAACACCCCGAGATCCAATGATACAGTTTAAATTGCATCAACGATCGAGATCAAAGCCAATCTAAAAATTAAGATTCTTAAGGGATTACTTTACATATTTACCATGTAGATGGGCTTCTTCATATATTCCACAAATCAAACCAATTTAAGTGGGTCAAATAACCCAAATTTAATCAGTTAACCTCTATGGGACACTCTATGTGCATTCTTCATGGGCTTTGATCCACAACTCGTAACACTAGTGTGTTTCGAATTCCACACGGGTACTAGAAAGTCATCTTACTATTGGGGTTGAAAATGATACCAGGATAACAATAGAAGGTAGAGATGTTATAGAGGACTTTGGGTGTTTTTATGATATTTACACAGATGATGAGATTAAATTAGAAGATTATAAGGAAAAGAGTGAATAGGAAACATTCATTAATCTATTCTTTGAGGAAGCTACAAGTGAGAAAGTGAATGAGGATATACATAAGGATATTATTGATGGGCATACCATCATTAGTCCATTGTGGCAGGGGCGAAGCTAGAAAATTTTTTTAGGGGAGTCGAAATTAAATTGTAATTTTTACGATAGCAAAAATACAATTTCACCATTTTAATACTCTATATATTTATAGTTTTTAAATGATTAAATCAAAATTTTATCATTTTTAGAAAGGGCCAAGTGCAATTTTACCTTTACTAAATAGAAAAGTTTCCATTTTAAAAATCTTAGAAAAGTTTCCATTTTAATAGAAAAATTTTAAAGGGACTAAATAGAAAAGTTTTCATTTTAAAGGAGTCAGGGGCCTTGCCAGCCCCCTAGCTAGACCCCTGTATTGTGGGATAAGAGTTTAGTTGAAAATGTATATATTGACCTTAATGAGGAAATTAATTTTTACATTTTCACTAAATCAAGATTGTGGGATGAGCTTATGACACCCCATGTTTTGACTTGAGCTTTAACAAGGGGATGGTAGTTGATAGTTAGTAGAGCAAACCTTTACGAGGTGATGTATGTAGCATATCTAGAGTAGAGGTTCAATTTGATAATATAGTGCAAAATGAAGACTATTATGTTGAACCTGAACACACTAATTTTATCTTTGCTTTGAGTAAATTTAAGCCACATAAGAATTTTGGGCTTATAAAGGGTTTGCTGAAAATCCTTAGCTCTAGTTCTTAATTTATGTTTATCTATTTTGCAAAATCTTACAGATATTTTGACAGATCACAATATCGTCATCTCAAAATGGTGTCCTTATTGTTTCGAAATTACACATGAGCGAGGTGATGGTTGATTAACAAGTTTAAATGGTCTTGGCATTTCAAAGTTAACATGATATTTAGATGGTGTCTTGATTAAGACTTTGAGAAACCAAGAAGGATATTTATTCTTTTAAGGTTGAAATAACTTTTAAGAAAGTTGAGTTGTTGACTTTTAGAACAAGAACCATTAGAATAAGACTTCAAATTTTTAGTATTTTCTTTATTAGTGTTTTAATTAATTTTCTTTCATCTTATTTTGATTTTTAGGAATAAATAAAAATTATTGGAAATGAGGAGAAAATAAATTCCAAACATGTTGGGGGACAGCAACCAATGCTGCCACATTGTGTGATAAATGCCACATTAGGGGCTTTTTTTTACAAATGACACCACCAGTGTATTGTATGATTTTTTTTTAAATGTGTTATTTTTTTAATTTAAAATTTAAAAAAATGATATTTTATTTTGGTAAAGCCATTCTTTATGACTCCACCACCTTGGTTGCCCTACATATATATGTAACACCCCTCACCTGTATTCAACGTCGGAATAGGGTTAAGGAGCATTACCAGACTTACAACTCAATTATACATACTATTAGCATACATTTCATCAATTCAAACATTCGTCAATCAACCTCGATCAATATGTCCCTAATACGAGCTTACGATGCCCTATTCATGCATTGAAAGTGATTCGAGACTAAACCAATAACCTTTAAAACAATTTGAGCATTTAGAAAATTTTTCTTCAAAACAGAGGACACACGCCCGTGTGACCAGGCTGTGTGTCTCACATGGCCACTAGACACACCCGTGTAACAAGCCATGTGGACATTCGAAATAGGATCACATGGCCGTGTCTTACCCCGTGTTTAAACAAGTGAGCTTACTGACTTGGGTCACATGGCCAACCACACGCCTATGTGTCTAGCCCGTGTGCCCTTCGAAGTGGCCACACACGCCTATGTGTCAAGCCGTGTGCTAGGCCGTGCTAAACCTGTTGGTATACTGACTTATGCAACACGGCTAAGTCATACGCCCGTGTGTTAGACCGTGTGCCAATTAGGGGGTATACTGACTTGTGCCACACGACCGATCGCACGCCTGTGTGTGAGACTGTGTGGAGCATACTGACTTCATTTCAATTTCAACACTAGGGGACACACGGCCGTGTAACATGACCGTGTGACACACACAGCTGACACACATGTTAGTGTCTCTGCCCATGTGAACAAAAATAGGCTATTTACCAAGCCATTTTGTCACCCATTTTACACATACCTAAACAAGCTCAAATAGTTCCATTTCAAGACACAAATAAATAGCCAAAAGTCATCAACCAAAGTTCAAATCATACCAATTCTTTACCATCAATATAAATCACAAATATACCACAAATTGCCATATAATTTTATACCTAATTCACATATACCATTCAATTAACTAAACCATTCCAAACATGCAATATCCATTCAACCTCAATCACTCATTATAGGTCAATTACCTAACTCAAAATAATACCATTTGCACATTTATAAACAACATCAAATTCACCATCACAAGTTAACTCAAATGGCCTAAATACATGTTCAACAAACCTACCAAAATGACTCAAGCCTATACATGCCATATACCATATATACACACTTCAAAAGTACCAAAATAGATGTCTGATAGTGCGATGAAGTCTTTGACGATCCCGGGATTCGAGCTAGCTTCGTAGACCTATAAAACATCAAAAATTAAATAAAGTAAGCTATAAAGCTTAGTAAGTTCGTATGTAAATATGAAATAATCTCAACAATCATTAACATTTCAAAATGGACAACATAATTAACATTTAAAGCATCAATCAATGAGCAAACATAAAGTTTAACCATATCGTAACTCATAAGTCCTCAACTTCTTCTAACTCGTTGCTAGAATAGTTTACAGTACATACTTGTACCGATACATATCTATTTACCACCAACTCTCTTACCAAATCACTTCGAGCTTATAAATGTTTAAGATGCAAATACTTTGATTTTCCGATGCCATAGTCCAACTATGGTCTTACACATACGTTGCCAAGGCCCTGACGTGGTCTTACATTCACATGCCATAACCCGATTATGGTCTTATTATCCGGTTTGCCATAGCCCAGCTATGGTCTTATTCAGCAACTCGTCCGCTTAAACCGTACATTTAAATTAAGTTCTACACATTTAACCATAGGATAAATGCAATCTCAATACCATCCATCCATTGAATAAATACACATTTAAGTTCAAATATACAAACTTACCTCGTGTATGGAAATGACGAAACGGGCCGACTATTCAACTACTTTGCTTTTTTCCCTGATCTAAGTCTGAATTCCTCTTTTCTTGATCCAATAGATGGAAATAAGAATGCCGAATGAAGAACCGTAGAAATGTTTTCTTCTCATGCCATTTTCGGTTGTAAAAAGATAATGGGAGAAGATGATCACTTTGGTTTTATTTTCAATACCTTTAATTATTAAATTACCTATTTAACCTTAATTAAAAACCATCAAATTACATGATAATATGTCCAAAAATGTCCACTCAATTTAATTATGGTCTAATTACAGCATAAGGACCTTTACTTTAACGATATATAGCTATTTAATACCTTTAACTAATAGAACACTATTTTTTCACTTTACGCGATTTAGTTCTTTTTCTCAAATTGACCATTTAAACGATAAAATTTCTTCACGAAATTTTCACACATATATGCTATCATACTGTAAACATTAAAATAATAATAAAATAAATATTTTGACTTCAAATTTGGGGTTTCGAAACCACTATTCCTATTTGACTAAAAACGGGCTGTTACAACTCTCCCCTTTTAGGGATTTTTATCCTCGAAAATCTTACCAGTTAATAGGTTAGGGTACTGTTTTCTCATAGCTTCCTCGGGCTCCCACATAGCCTCTTCAACATCGCATCGTTGCCAAAGTACTTTCATGAGAGCTATGCTTTTATTTCTCAACTGTTTAACCTCACGTGACAGAATTCGGATCGGTTCTTCGTTATACGTCAGATCATGTTGAATTTCAATCTCTGACGGAGAAATCACATGTGATGGATCAGATCTATATTGGCGCAACATCGACACATGGAAAATGTTATGAATCTTTTCTAACTCCGATGGTAAGGCTAATCGATATGCTACTGGCCCTATTCGTTCAATAATCTCATACGACCCGATGAATCGCAGACTTAACTTGCCTTTGCGACTGAAACGAAGTATTTTCTTCCACGGATATACTTTGAAGAACACTTTGTCGCCAATCTAAAATTCAATCACTTTTTGTTTTAAATTTGTATATGATTTCTAACGATCTGAAGCTGCTTTCAAATAGTCGCGAATTACTTTAACTTTCTCTTCGTTTTCTGTAATCAAATCAACCCCGTGAAACTGTTTCTCGCTAAGTTCAGACCAATACAATGGATTCGGCATTTGCGACCATACAAAGCTTCGTATGGAGCCATATTTATGCTCGATTGAAAATTGTTATTATACGCAAATTCAACCAGCGGAAAATATTTCTCCTAGTTGCCTTCGAACTCTAAAGCACAACATCTGAGCATATCTTCGAGGATTTATATTACTCGTTCCGACTGACCGTCAGTTTGTGAATGAAAAGCTGTACTGAAATTCAATTTTGTACCCAGAGCTTCTTGCAATTTCTTCCAAAATCGCGATGTAAACCTCGAATCTCTATCCAAAATAATCGAAATTGGCACCCCGTGCAACCTAACGATCTCATAAATGTACAACTCAGTCAATTTATCAAGCAAAAAGTCAGTACGTACCCGGATGAAATGTGTTGATTTTGTTAGCCGATCAACGACAACTCAAATTGCATCTTTTTTTTCAGAGACAGGGGTAATCCTGATACGAAATCTATCGTCACTCTATCCCATTTCCATTCCGGTATCATCACAGGCTGAAGCAAACCTGAAGACACTTGATGCTCGGCTTTCACTTGTTGACAAACTAAACATCTCGATACAAACTCTAAAATGTCTCGTTTCATACCCGACCACTAATACAATTGTTTCAAATCATTGTACATTTTGGTACTCCCCGGGTGAATAGATAAACAACCATTATGTGCTTCATGCAGAATTTTCTGAATAAGCTCAGAATTTCTCGATACGTAGATTTTGTTTCGAAACATTAAACAATCATCGACTCCTATTTGGTACTTTGAATCACTAGTCGACTCACTTTGCACTCTATTAGCTTGCAATTCACCATCACATTTTTTAGATTCACAAATTTGCTGAAGAAATAACGATCTCGCTTTCAACTTAGCTACAATCGAACCGTCATCAGAAAAAGCTAACTGTGTGCTCATCGCACATAAAACAAATAATGACTTTCTGCTCAAAGCGTCAGCAACTACATTTGCTTTACCTGGGTGATAATCAATTACTAGCTCATAGTCTTTCAATAATTCAAGCCATCTTCGTTGTTGCATGTTCAAGTCTTTCTGAGTCATTAAATATTTCAAGCTCTTGTGATATGTATAAATGTGGCATTTTTCACCAAACAAGTGATGTCGCTAAATTTTTAATGCGAACACTATCGCAGCCAACTCTAAATCGTACTTCGGATAATTCTTTTCATGCAATTTCAACTGTCTAGAAGCACAAGCTATAACTTTACCTTCCCGCATCAATACACAACCCAGACCATTCAACGATGCATCACTGAAAATTACGAATTCTTTTCCCGACTCAGGCTATACTAAAACTGTTGCCTTTGTCAATAATGCTTTCAACTATTCGAAACTCTACTGACATTTCTCAGACCATTCGAACTTTACATCTTTCTAAAGTAATCGAGTCAGTGGTGTTGCAATCATAGAAAATCCTTTCACAAAACGTCGATAATAGCCAGCTAGTCCCATAAAACTTCTGCCTTCAGATACATTTCTCGGAGGTTTCCAATATATAATTGCGGAAATCTTGTTGGGTCAACTTTAATACCTTCGGCTGAAACAATATGTCCCAGAAATCCAACCTCTCGAAGCCAAAACTCACATTTACTAAACTTTGCGAATAATTTCTTATCTCTTAAGGTTTACAATACTATCCTCAAGTGCTCAGCATGCTTAGACTCATCTCGTGAATAGATTAGAATGTCGTCAATAAACACAAAATGAGTTTGTCTAAATACGGTCTGAAAATCTGATTCATCAAATCCATAAAAATGGCAGGAGCATTAGTCAATCCAAAAGGCATAACAAGGAATTCATAATGTCCGTACCTCGTTCTGAATGCAGTTCCCGGCACATCTGAGTTTTTAACTCGCAACTGATAATAACCAGATCTCAAATCAATCTTTGAAAACACTATTGCACCTTTCAACTGATCAAATAAATCGTCAATTCTCAGTAGGTGATATTTATTCTTGATTTTCACTTTGTTGAGTTGTCGATAGTCTATACACATTCTCATAGAACCATCCTTTTTCTTTACAAACAACACTGGTGCACCCCAGGGCGAGAAACTCGGTCTTGCGAATCCTCTATCAGTTAATTCTTGCAACTGAGCTTTCAACTCTTTTAACTCTGTCGAAGCCATTCTGTACGGAGCTATCGATATCGGTGAAGTTCCCAGTACTAAATCAATAGCAAATTTAACCTCTCTGATCGGTGGCAAACCCGGTAACTCTTCTGGAAACACATGTGGATAGTCACAAATAACTGGTACTGATTCAATCTTTGTTTCTGACACTCTTGTATTAAGTACATATGCAAGATATGCATTGTATCCCTTTTTCACATATTTCTGAGCAAACATCAACGAAATTACAGTTGGTAAACCCTTAAAATCCTTTGATTCGATTCGGAGAGTTCCATTATTCTGACATTTCAACTCAATGGTCTTTCTTCTACAATTTACTACTGCATCATGCAACGTCAACCAGTCCATACCCAGAATAACATTAAACTCATCAAACGACAACAAGATCAAATCGACCATAAAACAGTAACCCCAAGTCATTAACAGACAATTCTTGTAAACTTTGTCAACTAGAAATATTTTCCTAAGAAGTTATACACTTTTATAACAAACTCAGCAGAATCAACAAGTAAATTCTTACAAGACACTAAGTTCACACATATATATGAATGAGTTGATCCGGGGTCTATCAATGCAACTACATCAGTGTCATAAAGAGAGAATGTACCGGTAATAACATCTAGAGATGGCACTTCTTCGTAAATGCGAATAGCATAAGTTCTGATAGGTGCTCTAGCCTTTGATCTCACAGCATCATCTCGTGTTGCACCTCTACCACCACTCACATTTACAACATTACGAAATGGTCTTCCTCTCGCAGTCGTGTTGCTTTGTTTTGCACTCTGAGATTTATCTTTCTCATCTAACTCAGGACAATCTCGAATGAAGTGTTCATGCGAACAACATCTAAAATAGGCTTTATCATTCATTCTACACTCTCCAAAATGTTGTTTTCCACATCGTCCACATTAAGGTTTATTCGGTCTAGCATTACCCACACTTGCCATTGATGTAGCTGGAGTTTTTAAACTCGTAAAATGCTTCCCACAATCTCTGTTAGAGTACTCCACTAATGCATTTGATCGACTATAGAATCTTGGGATTTCTTTGATGAAGAGTGATAGGGTTTATTCACCAATCTCTTTCTCGAATCTCTAGCTTCAATCAGCCTTTCCCTTTTCTTTGCTCAGTTCTTCAGCTTTGCAAGCACGCTCAACTAATACAATGAATTCTTTTAAATCCAATATCCCAACCAGAAGTTTAATATCTTCGTTCAACCCGTCAACAAACCGCTTGCACATAATCTCTTCGATAGAAACATAATCTCGAGCATACTTACTCAACCGTACAAATTCTCTTTCGTATTCAGTTACAGTCATGCGGCCTTATTTCAGTTCTAAAAACTCTTTATGCTTTTCATCCAAAAATCGTTGACTTATGTACTTTTTCCGAAACTCGGTCTGAAAGAATTCCCAGGTGACTTTCTCTCTCGGCACCACAGATATTAATGTATTCCTCCACTAGTATGCATTGTCTCTCAAAAGGGATATAGCACACTTTAAACATTCAGCCGGTGTGCAGGAAAGTTCATCAAACACTCGAATCGTATTTTCAAGCAAAAACTTGGCTCTCTCAGGATCATCATCAACATTAGCCCTGAACTCTTCAGCCCCATGCGTACGAATTTTATCGACTGGCAGCTTATTCAATCGTATTGGATCAATAACTTGAGGAACTACGGGGATTGGTTGAGGAATTGACGGGGGTGGAGGTTGTTGAGCACCGGGTTCGTACGAATGTATTGAGTGAACCACTCGTTCATCATTTGAAAGAAGGCTTCTTTAGCCTCACCTCCGTGACTACTTGATAGGGGTCTAGATTCAAAAGGCACTGTCCCTTAAGCGGGAGCTGGCGCATTACTCTCAACATCATCTGCTACAGCTCATTTGGGAACCATACTATACGAAAACATAGTTTATAATGTCAGGATTCATCACACTATCACAGGTTATATATATGGCATGTATAGCTAGACTCTCACATACACTACGGTAGTCCTAGAATTGACTAAATTGTAGCTTTGATACCAATAAATGTAACACCCTTCACCCGTATTCAACGTCGAAATAGGGTTAAGGAGAATTACCAGACTTACAACTCAATTATACATACTATTAGCATATATTTCATCAATTCAAACATTCGTCAATCAACCTCAATCAATATGTCCCTAATACGAGCCTACGAGGCCCTATTCATGCATTAGAAGTGGTTCGAGACTAAGCTGATAACCTTTAAAACAATTTGAGCACTTAGAAAATTTTTCTCCAAAATAGGAGACACACGCCCGTGTGACCAGGCCGTGTGTCTCACACGGCCACCAGACATGCCCGTGTTACAAGCCGTGTGGACATTCAAAATGGGATCACATGGTCGTGTCCCAGCCCGTGTTCTACCCCATGTCCTAACAAGTGAGCTTACTGACTTGGGTCACACGGCCAACTAGACGCCCGTGTGTCTAGCCCTTGTGCCCTTTGAAATGGCCACACATGCCTGTGTGCCAAGCCGTGCCAAACCTGTAGGGTATACTTATGCAACACGGCCAAGTCACACGCCTGTGTGCTAGGCTGTGTGCCAATTAGAAGGTATACTGACTTGTGCCACACGGCCGATCACACAAAGCAAGAATCCCAAGATTTAATTATTCATTAACTACCTGTATATCTTAAGATTAAGAATTAATTTTTTTTAGTCCCGTCGTTCGCCCATTTTTTTTACTTTAAAAATTTTAAAATATATTCTTTTTTGTTTTTATAAAGACGAAGAAAGAAATAATCTTAAAATAAATTATTAATTTTTCTATTTAAGTCTAACTTAAATAATAAATTCTAAATATACTTTATAAATAATAACTAAATAGAAATAATAATATATATAATAATATTATAAGAATATAATAATAGATAATAGATAGAATAATAAATAAATAATATAGAAATATAGATTTCTAAATCGAAATATATTAATATAAATATAATAATATAAATATTATTAATTACTTAATATTAATAACAAATAATATTAATTAATATTAATTGCTAATATCTTGTAATTTCTAAACCCTAAACTTTCCAAGGCCCGCCTTATGGCATCTAGGTTGAAAGAGATAAATTGAACAAGTATGGTCGCCCTTATTAGGATGTACTTTTAAACCTAAATTGGGGTTATTCGCTAAGAACTATGGCAGAGCAGTTTATGAATGTCTACGCGGTGGACTTGATTTTACCAAAGATGATGGTGCTAGGCCGTGTGCTAATTAGGGGGTATACTGACTTGTGCCAAACGGCCGATCACATGCCCGTGTGTGAGACCGTGTGGAACATACTGACTTCATTTCAATTTTAACACCAGGGTACACACGGCCGTGTAACATGACCGTGTGTCATACACGGCTGCGACACACGCCCGTGTCTCTACCCGTGTGGACAAAAATAGACTATTTACCAAGCCATTTTGCCACCCATTTTACACATACCTAAACAAGCTCAAATAGTTCCATTTCAAGACACAAATAAGTAGCCAAAAGTCATCAACCAAAGTTCAAATCATACCAATTCTTTACCATCAATATAAATAAAAAATATACCAGAATTTTCCATATAATTTTATACCTAATTCACATATACCATTCAATTAACTAAACCATTCCAAACATGCAATATCCATTCAACCTCAATCACTTATTATAGGTCAATTACATAACTCAAAATAATACCATTTGCATATTTATAAACAACATCAAATTCACCATCACAAGCCAACTCAAATGGCCTAAATACATGTTCATCAAACATACCAAAATGACTCAAGCCTATACATGCCATATAACATATATACACACTTCAAAAGTACCAAAATAGATGTCCGATAGTGCGATGAAGTCCTTGACGATCCCCGAATTCAAGCTAGCTTCGTAGAACTATAAAACATTGAAAATTAAACAAAGTAAGCTATAAAGCTTAGTAAGTTCGTATGTAAATATGAAATAATCTCAACAATCATTAACACTTCAAAATGGATAACATAATTAACATTTAAAGCATCAATCAATGAGCTAACATAGAGTTTAACCATACCGTAACTCATAAGTCCTCAACTTTCTTCTAACTCGTTACTAGAATAGTTTACAGTACATACCTGTACCGATACATATCTATTTACCACCAACTCTCTTACCAAATCACTTCGAGCTTATAAATGTTTACGATACAAATACTTTGATTTTCCGATACTATAGTCCAACTATGGTCTTACACATATGTTGCCAAGGTCCTGCCATGGTCTTACATTCACATGCCAGAACCCGGTTATGGTCTTATTATCCGATTTTCCCTAGCCCAGCTATGGTCTTATTCAGCAACTTGTTCGCTTAAACCGTATATTTAAATTAAGTTCTACACATTTAACCATAGGATAAATACAATCTTAGTACCATCCATCCATTGAATAAATACACATTGAAGTTCAAATATACGAACTTACCTCATGTATGGAAATGACGAAACGGACCGACTATTCAACTACTTTACTTTTTCCCCGATCTAAGTCTGAATTCCTCTTTTCTTGATCCAATTGATGGATATAAGAATGCCGAATGAAGAACCCTAGAAATGTTTCTTCTCATGCCATTTTTGGTTGTAAAAAGATAATGGGAGAAGATGATCACTTTGGTTTTATTTTCAATACCTTTAATTATTAAATTACCTATTTAACCTTACTTAAAAACCATCAAATTACATGATAATATGTCCAAAAATGTCCACTCAATTTAATTATGGTCTAATTACAGCATAAGGACCTTTACTTTAAGGATCTATAGCTATTTAATACATTTAACTAATAGAACATTACTTTTTCACTTTACACGATTTAGTCCTTTTTATCAAATTGACCATTTAAATGATAAAATTTCTTCACAAAATTTTCACACATACATGCTATCATGCTTTAAACATTAAAATAATAATAAAATAAATATTTTGACTTCAGATTTGGGGTTTCAAAACTACTATTTTGATTTGACTAAAAACGGGCTGTTACAATATAGATATTATTGAGCCTTTTTTTTAACAGTTGAACTGGAAGAGAAGAATAGAGAGAAATTGTTGTGTTTAGTAGGAGAGTTCAAAATTCTAGTGAAGATGAATAACTCGGTGTTTTTGGTGTATATTTTTTTTTATGGTGAAATTGTAGAAGGTGATGTTGGTTGTGTACTTCAAGGTCTACAAAGAGTAGGGTTGCGATTCAATAAAATTTTGAAGCTGGAAAAAATGAAAAGGAAGATCAATGTGAAAATAGTTATTCATTGTGGAAAGGCGATGTCCAGATTATTTTACAAGTTTCTAATTTCTATAGATTCGTTGAAATTTTGTGTATTTTACAAGTTTCTAATCTGTATAGATTCGTTTAAATTTTGTGAGGTCTTATTGTTAGATGATGATGACTTGGATACTATAATGGAAATATGGTGGTCGACTAGGAGTGAAAACCCCCAACCAATTGAGTTAGCTGACTTTGAGCCCCTTGAGAATGTTAGTCCAATAAGTCAACATTGCAAGTTTAACTTTGATCTTAATGTCGGATGGACAAATTAGTTAGACTGCGGAGGAACATCACAGATGCCCAAAAATCCAACTTATGGTGAGAGTTCGTATAATAGCCCTACCTTAAGTCCCCATCTAAAAATATATCCGGAGGTGATAGGCACTGAGGTAGACATCGGAGAAGGGACCAATAATGGTGAAGATTATTATCAGGATGTTGAAGATTTTAGTGACCTCGATATTGATAAGGTTTTGGATGATATCGACGATGAAGGCCCGAAGGAGGTTGAATATGCTCACACCCCTTATTTCAATAGCCCAAGTCGTGGCATTGTTTTACAGAATGACCCTGGGGGTGACATGTTGAGCGTAAATCTAAATGCAGTTCATGCATCCGAGTTCCCTGAGCATGCTGATATAGTTCCAAGATTGCAACAACTCCACACAAACGACCATGTTACTTACCCTATGTTTTGTTTCTCGAAAAAGCTCACGGTACAATATGGCCAACATTACTGATCCCCAACTGTAAGTACTAGCACGATGCAAATCTTCCAATAGAGGCAAGTACTTTATGAGGACCCTATTAGATGTGTTGTCCGACGTAAGTACCTGTAACGTAGTTTACGCAGGTGTACATAGTCGTTCAAGTAATAAGTAAAAATGAGTTACTGTCTCCATAGAGACTGTATAAGCTTAACCAAATATTTGTATAATTATAACCTCATAATTTGATGTAAAAATTCAATAATTTGGATGGTGATGATTAAACTAAGTAAAATAATTAGATGCAAAGATTGATCCTTATGCAATTCTAATCTAGATGCAATTTACCTAAATACATGAATGAATGGCTTTAGAAACAAAAACAATCAACATTAAATGGGCTAGGATAATTATATTAATTAATTTAATTTACTTCATCATGCTTAACGATGTTTGAAAATACTTCTATGGCAACTCGATCTTTCATGAGTTTGGAAACCAAATTAAGCCCTTTTGGAGTCTTTTACTTAGTTAGATATGCATTTTACTGGTCATATTATCTAAGGGTTTCTTAGCACTTATGTAAGGTCACAAGGACATTTACGTTTGCAACAGTTTAATTACATAAACCTAAAAACTATGCAAGGCAATAGAGCTAACTAAAGATATTACGAACCTCAACTTAGTCGGGTTTAAGGATCTAAATTGAGCATTGCACTTTTCAAATATGTGTCTACTAGTCGTCGTCTAGTTAGGATCGCTCAATTAATCTGAGTGCACCCAATCACGTATGAATGAAATGCATCATGATATTAATTGAAAACATGATTGACTAAGACCTAAACATGTTAAACATGAATAAAATAGATCCTATTGAATTAACATAATCATCATAGCAAATAGGATTTAAAATATCATTGTTGATGTCCAAAACAATAAACTCAAAACAAACATGATTGAAATAAATAACAAGAGGAAAGAGTAAACTCTATTCAGTTTAACAACCTTTCGGATCTATTCTAATTGACTCAGTTCAGTAGCCTTCAGAATCTATTCTAACTGAGGCGCTCCTTCATTTTGTTTGATGCTTTGTTTGCTAAGTGTTTAAGGGGTAGCCGGCTAATGAGTGCTTTTGAAAAAGCTTTTGAGGCTAAAGAATGGAGGAGGGATGGACGGCTATGCAAGGGGAAAAGGGAAAAGAAATTGAGATGAAACTAGTGAAAGTAAGAGAGGAATGTTGAGGGATGAGGGTGAATGAGAAGTGAGGGATGGCAAGGTATTTATAGGTGTTGAGTTTACTAAAAATAGGTTTAAATTTCCTTCCTTCCCTCTCTCATGTGGCCGACCATGCTTCAAGAAACAAGGGATGACCAAGTCTTCTGAATTTGAAATTCAAATTCAAGCTAAAAATAGCTATAGAGTGGACGGTTTCAGTAGAGAAATTGTTGGGCTGAATTCTGATTATTTTCCAACTGTAAAGACCTTCAATTAATTATCCCGAAACATGTTTTAGGTGGCGACCTTCAAGTGTCGAATTTGGGCTCTTAGTTCCCTTGTTGGACAGTTCTTCAGTCCAAAACTTAGCAGACATGTCCATCTTTCATCACCTTCTTTATTTGGTCAAGTAGTTAACCTCATGCCCCAAATTGCATGGTATTGCCATTCACATGGATAATTTGTACATGTCTATGTTTTATTTATTTAAATCATGTCTCCAACGTACCTCTTACATAGTGAAAAATACATACATTAATAAATTAAAATGAATTAATATAAAATATGCTTGAAAATCATGTAATTAAGCATAATTTCACATACTTTCTAAATTCATGTCTAAAATTACTAATTAAGTAAAATTCACTTATTTCAATAATAATTACTCAAGATAAACACATTTATTAAGTAAAATGTGGTAAAGTATATAGAAAAACCCTATATAATTTTGAGTTTATAGTATCCCCAATTAGTTGTATAATATAGGCTCAAGCAGCGCACATCACCTTGTGCTCAGTGGTAGTGCTCGATAACTCCTTGAAATTTGCTGTCAACCATGTCAATGTCAAGCACATGAAGTTTCATTCCCCATCACCAAAGGGACCGTCCAAGCAATCTGTGGCATATTACTAAAGGTTCCAACACTTTGCTTTGACCCGTGACCATATCACCGTCAACTCGTAACCCAAGTTGCATAGCGACATCCTCTAATGTGATCGTGCACTTCTTGCACGACATAATAAAGGTGTGAGTCTTTGGTCACCACCGCTCAACCAATGTGGATATTAAGTTTGCCCTTAGGTTGAACCTCCGGAACATTGCGACATCCCCAAATCCCCCCAACTGTAAGTATGGCATGATCCACTTGTTCGGATCGTGCTTGAGAAAATGGAACCGCGGCCTCAAAACCCGATACCCATCCTGTATGATAAAATATGATAAATCAAGTATCTATATAATTTAAACATAAAATTGTCAATGTTTTCAAGTGATTCTTCAATCTTTGCTAATATAAAAAAAAATTAAATAATTCAAATAAGATCCCAGAAAAAAATTAATGAAATTAATGAAATTAAAGAAATTATATATTTTTTATTTTTTGATAAACTTTACCCATTTAGTTTTATCGCTTAGTATAAAATTTAAAAATAAGGTAACCTGTGTTTGGCCCATGTATTCTTCAAATATTTTTTTCTTTAAAATAAATATTTTAAAAATACGATAAATTATGTTGTCCCAGCTTTTCCTTTTCCCGTTTGGCCACGAGTTTTTAAATATTTAAAAATTATGATAAGTTCATATCAATTTAAAACATACTACACTTTATAAATAAAAAATTATGTAGGATAAAAAATTATTTTATAGCGGGTATGAGTATGCTCATTTTTTTCTAAATTCCTCCTTGCATCGGAGATCGTATCTCGTGCCTATATTAGATGGCATATGGGTTGGACATGGATAAGGATGAGTCCAGGATAAATAATATTTACATTTTTACCATTTCAACATGGTATTTCAAATTTAGTAAATAAACAAATTTAAATCACATAATATTTACAGCTCAAAATTTCTAAGGTTATTCCTATTGTTTAGTGATAAGTGTAGAAACTTCAAAATCAATTCATTATAATATTAGATGAAATGCATATGTATATGCCGTGGTAAGGATTGCAAACAAAAGAATAACTCAACTAATATATATATATATATATATATATATATATATATATACCGATTTACAGATAAATACATATGTAAATAGTAATAACATACATATAGAGAAGATAAAAATAGTGGGAGAATAAAAAGGACTACAAACAACCAAGTAGAGATCAATTTCATGCAACTAAAACAGTTAGGAAAAAGTAATTTAACATCAAACACGTAGAGGAAAATAACGCTAAGCAAGAAAAAATTGAGAAACCAAAACGAAATATTTTTTTATTTAATTTGTAATTAATTTTACTGTTTCGTTGATCCTAAATAAAGTGTGATCCGTGTTTACTTGAGAAGATATTTTGATATCTACATAATTTAAAAAAATACATAAATTAATTATAATTAATTATTATATTATAATAATTACTTTTAATATAATACATGCACATCAAAATATTTTTTACATACCTTACTTGTATTTATTAACTTTAAAATGAATACAACTCTTTTTTTTTTTCTTTCCTCTTCTCTTTTCTTCTTCTATTTCAAAATTTTAAGGGGACCAAAGCCCCACCTTTCTTTTTAAAATGTTGAATGTCTCTCTTCTCTTCTCTCGTTCTATATTTTTTAAAGCCATTAATTAAATAGACCATGACCAATCACATTGCTGATGTTATTGACGCGGCTGACGCAATGTGATCGATCAGTATATTTATTTTTTGGCCATTTAATCTGTTTTATTTTTTTAAATGCTCTAATTTATTTTTTTACAAATTAATCATATCTCATTTTTTCCAAACTTTCTTTATTTTTTGGTCATCTGTTTCTTAATTTCTATTAAAAATGTCCTTTATCAAACTTTCTTTAAAAATGTCCCTTTGATTTTTTTGATTTCACATTATATAATTGATTTACATGAAAATTATATTTTACAAAATAACTGTCAATTTACATAATTCAAAAATTATATTTCTAAAATATAATTTTACATTTCAAACAATCTAAAATAATTTAACTTAACTTACAATATATAATTTTACAAGACGAGCAACTTTTTAATACTAAAAAAAATTAAATGATTTTGTTCAAGATTGACAACATTGTGTCTTACAAACAAAACATAATTAAACGATTTTGTTCAAGACCGACAACATTGTGTCTTACAAATTGAAAATTAAATTGTTTAACCGCAGTAGGAGCTACTTTCTTGGTGCTATTAAATTGTAGCCCGAATGCTGCCGGTATTGATGATCTCACCTGTGCGGTTCGATTTGGGATTCCTTAAAACCTTCAAGCATCTCGTTGACCCAGGGAATCCCAAACAATCCACCCGTTCGCTGCATATCCAATTTGACCTCATTTTCGTCCTACCACAGCCAACGGAAACACTTATATAAGCAAATTGAACCCGTTACCGAATAAATAAGTGGCATTCGAAAATAACCATTAAATTTACCGGTGTCAGAGCTCCACCAAATTATTGTTAAACAAAACATACCTTCAAATTAAAAAAAAATTACTAAATAAAAAAAACACAAATATATATAAAAAAAAAGTTCATCTCTCTCCCATTCATCCTCTAACAAAATATAAGTACATTTTTTTCCTTCAACTCAGATTGATCTGTCATTGGGGGTTATATATATCAATTTAGTCATACCAAAGAGAATGACTCCATCAAATAAAATAATATTTTTTAAATAAAAAAGCACATTTAAAAAAAACCTTGATAATAAAGTGGTGGCACCATTTAGAACGGCTTCACCCAATAAAAAACATTTTTTAATAATTTTAAATTTTTAAAAAACTAAAAAATAAAATTACACTGACACATATAAAAGTGGTGGTGCCAAACTCTTTGGCTCCACTAATAAAATAAAATTTTTATTGAATCTGTTGACGTGACATGTTGGTGGTGTCAAACTCTTTGACTACATTATTTTTTACTATGGATTCTAGACCATTTATGTATATAATCAGAAAAGTGAGTTATTTTCGTAATTATAATTTATGTAAAAAAGCCATGGGTTAGGTTTTCCGGAAGAAAAAGTTCTAGTATTAAATGGGAGGAAAAAGCTCACCTAAAAAGTTTACCAAATTTCTATAAATAGGTGAATTGTTATTGTTATATTAAAGCGCGCTGGTTACGTTTTTCCTTTAGCCTTCATCACCTAAGCCCAAAGCATTGAATGCTCCAAATCGTGGACCACAACCACCGCATTATATATACAAAATTATATTACCATGTGGGTGAATTTAAAAAAAAAAAAACCCGATAAATTTGTAATATGGTTAACCATACCACTTATCACTTAATTATTCTCTTTTTAGTTTATCACTTAATTATTAATTTTTTAATTTAATTATTTAATTAATCGAGATTATTTTTTCTCTATTTCCATTAAGTGTATCAAATCTCTAACATGACATGGCAATTAAAAATTTAGTATAATTACAAATTTAAATTTCAATATTTATATATTATATTGATTTAATTATAATCTTAAAAAAATTAACACTTAAAATTTACAAATAATTTTAATTTGATCTAAAATTCACCTTTTTCCTGGGCTTCCCCCACCACCACTACCAAGGCTTCCATTTTTCTTTCTATTTGAACCTAATTTATCTTTAAATAATCATCCATCATTACATCCTTACCAAAATCATCAGCATCAGGTTTCAACATTGATTCCAGTCCCTTTACAGTCTCTGGTTTGTTCTCTGAGTTTATCAAGAGCCTCTGGGACATGGGATTGCTTTAAAACCTTTTTGCTTTTCCTTTTTCTTTAAAACAGAGAAGGTAGATGAAGGGTTGCCAAGCACTTGTTGGCAATTCGTTTTAACCAAGAAATAATCTTCTCATTTCCTAGTTTGAGCAACATGCCTGTATCTCTCACTTGGCTTCTTCATCTCTTTACTTATCAATGCTGCCAGAGGCACCAACTCATGACCACGACACATGCCTACCATATCCTACCACCCCTCAAGGTTAATTAATGGCCCCCAAACTCAACAATCCATTGTTGCCCACTCAATCACAATCTCAAAACTGCAAGCATCTTCTTCCAATTCACTTATTTATTAAATATGAAATTCACCCCTCTTTAATATGCACCTGCAGTCAACAACTCAACTTGTCAGTGTTGGAAACAAAAACACTTAATATCAAACAAGAAATAGAAGGAAGGCAAAGTTACCAACAAAGAATGATCGGTTTAGCGTTTCGTACAAATTGATTTTTATTTTTTTGAGAAAGGTTAAGGAAGAGATGGAGTTGGACGCGGCCATGGTAGTGGTGTTGAGAGAAGTGGAAATCGGAGGTAAATTTTGAGGATTAAATTTTTAAAATTATAATTAAATTGATATAATATATAAAAATTTGAGAGGTAAATTTATTATTATACTGATTTTTTTAGCTACCATGTTTCTAAGGAAAAAAACAATATCAATTGATTTTTTTAGCTACCATGTTTCTAAGGAAAAAACCAATATCAATTAGTTGGGTGACCAAATTTAAAAAAAAAAAAGATAATTTGATGACCAAAAAAGAAAAGGAGTAATAATTGGGTGATTAAAAATATTATAGGTAAGTGACAAAAAAAAACAATAGTTAAGTGACTTGTAATATAATTTACAATTATAAATTTATATTTAATATAAAAAAATGGCATTTTTTAAAAAATAGTGATTGGATCACCTGTATTGTTAAATTATCAATTCTAATATCTAAAATATTGGTATTAGAAAATTTTTATTATTGTGGGAGCTAATAGTTATCTTCGACTAAGAAAATTATAAAAATGTCTTTCTATAATTAAAATAAGTTATATTATTCGAAGATATTTTAATTTTTTATTTTAAAAAACTAATAAAAATATGCACCTAAACAAATTACATCAACAAAACTTTTAATTTACCACTAAACTAAATCTTTATTTTACTACTTTATATATTTTAATTTTATTATACACAAATTATTATTTTCATCAATTGTAAATCTATATCTATACTTACTATTATTTAAGCTCTTAACTGAGTTGGTGTCACTAACTCGATTAGAGAAATTACAAAAATGACATTTTATAATTAAAATAAGTTATATTATTCGAGAATACTTTAATTTTTTTATTTAAAAAAAACAAATAAAAATATGCATATGAGACTTGAACCTAAACCAATTGCATTAGTAAAACATTTAATTTATCACTCCGCTAAAGCATTACTTTGATATTTTTATACATCTTAATTTTGATATGCACACTTTATTTTTTCCACCAATTGTATATTTATATCTATACTTACTATTATTTAAGCTCCTGATTGAATTGGTGTCTTCCTCAATTGGATCACCAACTCGGTTAGGGAAATTATATAATGTCATTTCGTAATTAAAATAAGTTATATTATTCAATGGTATTTTAACATTTCATAAGGGTACTTTAGTCATTTATTTAAAAAACCAATAAAAATATGTATATGACAATATTTGAAGCTAAACCAATTACATTAGTAAAACCTTTAATTTATCATTTAGCTAAAATTTTATTTTGATATTTTTATACATTTTAATTTTATTATGAATACTTTATTACTTCCCTAACTGTATATGCATATATTAATAATTTTTATTGGTTTTATTTAAAAAAACCAATAAAAATATGTATATGATAAGATTTGAACCTAAACCAATTACGTTAGTAAAACCTTTAATTTATCATTTAGCTAAAATTTAATTTTGATATTTTTATACATTTTAAGTTTATTATGCATACTTTATTAATTCCTTCAACTGTAAATATATATATTAATAATGTATTTGATTAAATTAATGTCACAAATTAACTCGACTCTGACTTAAAATTGATATACATATTCTATTAATTACTATTAATTAATTTCAAGTTATATATATCATTATTATTATATATTATTTTAAAATAATATTTGTGGGTGTGATAGAATTTTTTAATATATAAAATTGTGGGAATAATTAAAACTGGACGGTGATCATGAATGGTGATTGCGTGTGAAAGGCGAAAGGGTGGTAAAGACTATAGACGGGCTGTCGGGGTGGGTATGGGCTGGAGAATGGGGCCACTCTCTGACGCACCCCACGCGGCACCACTTTCTTTGGCTTTTGATAAAAATACGCCAACCAATGAACATTTTAAATTTAGAAAATCGAAAAAAGTAAATCAAATTTAAAAGAAATTGTAATATATTTATATGATTGGGTTGGTATTAAAAATTATTTTTTATAGTTTCATTAATAACTTAAATTAAAAATTTTAAAATGAAAAAAATGATTTAATTTTTTTCAAATGATGTTGACATTATATATTATTATATAATTTTCATTCCATCCAAGTAACGTAAATTTTTATTTTACTTGATGAAAATCAAACCAAATTCAGCTGTACGAACATCAACCTTGCATCCAAAGTCAAAAGAGATGGGCAGCCATGCAATGCATCCACATGGACATTTCACAATCACGAGCATGCACCAGTCAAAACATGCATGCACACAATAATAGTATGTATGAATGATGTGTAACTTAATTATCTTTATAAATCACTAAGTTGGGCTTCGAAATAGAATTTTTGGGATATATGATATCCATTCACCTTTTAATGTTGTTTTCTTTGGAAGCGTCACTGTCAACCACAACTCATCGCTTCCGGTATTGATATTTCTAATGCTTTTACATTATTAGGGTAAATTATCTAGTTCGTCATTCAATTTTTAGGTGTTTTTATTTTAATCACTCAAATATTAAATCTCTAATAACAGTTAACTGTATGTGTCGTATTATATTTACACTTTAATTCTAGTAACGTAATTTTTGGGTTGCTTTCATTTTAATGACCCAAACAAATTTTTTTTTGTAAGTATTGATCGGGATAAAAAATTAAAAATTAAAATGAAAAGCGGCAGAAACTAAAACAATGCATTAAAAAATTATCATATTGTACATGTTTGCCCCGTTGCCGAAAGTTCTAAATTTTCATTTTTTTTTCAATATTGAAAATTTAGAATTTTATTTTTGTTTTCAAATTAAAATCAGATTAAATACCTCATCTTTAGTAGTTATCTACAAAACTCAAAATTTATTTTGATTGTATGATTTTGAATCTTCCATGTTAACCTAAAAGCAAAGCAAAATCTTTGCAATTAATTTAATTAATTGTAAGGATTTTTCTTTACTTTTAGGAAAGATGTGAGATTATATTAGCATAAGAAATTTAAATTTCTTAGACAATTATTAAATATGAGATATTTGAGTTGATTTCATTAAGGATAATTTGAAAATATAAAATAAATTTTTAAACTTCAGAGATTAAATTAATTAAATTAATTAATTTTAAACTTAGAAGGAGATTAAAATAATTAATTTAATTAATTTCAATATGATAGTAACAACTCGGTTGACATTATTAATAGATAAAAAATTTCAAAATTTTATTTAATTTATTTTGAAATTTAAAATTTCAAGATTGGAAAAAAAAATTAAAAATTTTCTCAATGGGATAAACAAATACAAATTTAAAAATTTTTAATGCAATATTTTAGTTTCTACCACTTTTCACTTTAATCCTTAAGTTTTTTTACTCAAATCAAGACTTAAAAAAAAATTTCCAGTGACCAAAATGAAAGTTTAAATATGATGTGAATATGATTTGTCATATACAATCAGCCGCCATTAATGATTTAATGCTTGGGTGACCAAAATGAAAACGCCCTAAAAGTTGAGTGATCAACTGGGTAGTCTTCTCAAATTATTATATTATAACACATCTATAATGTGGATGAGAAAATTATGTTAAAATATATAAATTAAATAAATATTTAATTGAAATGATTAAATTGAATTACAAAGATTACAATATCCTACATTCAAATCTCATTATAATAATATTTTATAAAAATATTTTATATATGAAAATAAAAAGACAATAACACTATTATAATAATATTTGTTGACTTTTAGTCATTTCTCAACTGAGTTGGTCTCTTGTTGACTTGTGACACCAACTAAGTTTTTAGCATAAGAAATAATACTAGATTATGACACACCTACGTTGTGAGTGAAAACAAATTTTCCAACAAATTTTGTTGGAACCTACTGTTGATAATTGCAAACAGAACAAGTTGTGCAAATAAAAGCGCTGGTTGTAGTGCCCATTACAGGTGGCATTGAGACAAGAATGAAGAAAAACTCAAGCAAACTGTTCACATAGTTTGGTCTCACTACATCTATGGAACCCAACTTAATGAGATAAACCACTATCTTTAAATCCAATACGACAAGTGATTCAAGTCTTATAACACCTCAATATAACAACCACACTTTTGTATCTAAAGATCTACATCAATCACATCTAAGTTCCCTTCAAAACTTAGGTTGTAAACAAAAAAAAACTTGTTTACACTCTCAATGCACTCCCAATAACAAGTTCCTTAATGAACATATAAATGCTATAAATTCTCAATACTAAACCTATATAGGTCTTTTCAAATATATAAGAGTTCGAGACTTGTTAACATACCAGATCAATTACAATTAATTCTCCTATAAAAGTGAAGCTAAAAACAACATATACAATAAAATAATAAAGTCTAGGATAATGTTGAATCGTTGGAGATAAATCTTCAATGTAGTCCCTATCTAATCCCCTTATTTTAGGGGATCTGACCGCCCATATGCGTGTTATCATTTATAGTATAAATATCACACAAAAATATATAAAAGTAAATTGGCGGTGTCCACAAGTATATGAGTCAAATTGTAATATAGTAATTGTGTTACGACAAAACACAGGAAGATATTCTGAAGATCGTACCCAATGGAGGATGGAATAAATCTATCGAAAATCTCTTTACAATAATAATTCTAAATAGTAATAATTAAATCCTATATTATGATTGATGATAAAATAAATGAATAAGAGAAATTAAAAAACTTAATTAAATAAACAATAAAATAAACAAACAACAAATAAAACCAATCAAGAAGATTAACTCGTTTTAGGGGTTGTAATTAACTTTAGATTAGGGTTTGAGGGTGGATTAGCTATCAATTAACCAATTATTACCCCTCGGCCTCTAACTGACTAATCACTTGGTTAATACTCGCTTATCTCCCGACCTCACTTTCTCAACCAGGATAAATCACATTTTTCTTGGCAAAACTTATCTCTCGATCTCGTTTAATCTATGATTACTTCTTAGGGTTGTCAAGCCTAGGGTTTAGGAACGCGTAATCTATACCAACCAATCCTTTCGAGAAACCCTAAATTCTTCATTAATCACACCCCATCCACTCGTTAATCTCCCCTAAGGGATTTAGCCACTCATGTTATTCATAACCTCAAACTCAATTGAAATAAACATGTAAATAACACGAATAAATCGAAAGAGAGAAGAGATGATAATAATCTTTAATTTGATGTCAAGTGAAGAAAGAAATAGAAAATCTCTCGATTAGAATAACACGAGTCGTCGCCTGCGAAGGCAAATAAACTGAAATACTTTGATTAAATAAAAGAACTCTTAGATCAAAATCGATTCCAAGAGAAAAGAATAAAGAGTTTATGAAAAGAAATGAAAACTAAATCTAATCCTATTCCTAAACTACGAGGGTTTTTGAAGGTGTCTAAGATGACTTAGTTACATCAAACCCCTAAGGTTTTATTTATAGGAGTGTTGGCAGCCCGAATTAGGTCTTCAACAAGTTCTAGGTCTTCGTATAAAGTTGATTGTGTGGACTAATGTAACACCTCAAACTCAACCTAGACGTTATGGCCATATTTGGCGATGTCACATGGAATGGAATTTTGAAAACCATTATAATAAAACCGCGTTCATCTTATTACTCTTATTGATTCTTGAAAAATGCTTACTCATCTAGTCGATTGCTTAAAACGTAATTCGTTGCGGAAGCTTTAGAAATCGTTTATTTTATGAAAACAGAGTTAATTAAGTAAGTTCGTCCATTTTAGAGAAACCCCTTCGTTTTCGAGAAAAACTGTCTAAGGGATCGAGAGTTCAGAAAATACTTTAGCTTTTGAAAACTGAGTCTTCCTACGTCTAGTAGTTATGAATCCATGAAAACAATAAATAAACCACATCTAAGCAAAAGTCCGCGAAATACATCAAAATCAACCCATAATCGTAAAACAGAATAAAAACCATGCAAGTTCAAAACCGTGGTTACCACCGAGTCCTCCGCCTCACCAACCGGTCTAATGCTGGGGATTACCTGAAAAGATTAAACAAAAAAAGGGTGAGTTTTCGCAACTTAGTGTGTAATCCCCACAGAAAACATGCACACAACATCAATCAGAAAACATTCATATATTTACAGTTCGGGTCTGAGCTCATTATAGAATTGGTGTGGACCTTAGCCCACTCAGATACGAAATGTACAAAATAGAACATAATAGATTAAAATATCAGAATCCTACCCACCAGCCTCTACATACCATCTCCGTCCAACTCTACACACCACGTGGGGATAAAATCAACCCACCCATCCCTACACACCATGCCGTACCGAAATGCGGCACATAATCAGATAATTGTAGCTGGGCTGCTAGATAATATGCTTAATAACCTTTCAGATACTTCCTCCAATATCATCATCCCATCCTAATGTAATGAAGCATACAATACATGACATGCAAATATGCAAATAACAGATCATACATTCGGTTTAGTACAGATTTCATATCATATAATCGGATCACACAAATAGGGGTCTAAGTACTGCTTACCAACCCTACAGTTGGTCCACAGTCAACTTAGGTGACCCGTTCAACCTTACAGATCATTTAAGAAAAATGGGCTCACATGCCCATGTGGCCTACCCGTATGGGCCCACATGCCCGTGTGGCCCACACGGTCCAAATTGGCCTTAGTCGTGTGGATCACACGGCTTGGCCCAGAATTCCACACGCCCGTGTAGGCCCATACGGCCCAGTAGGTTAAGCTCGTGTATCGTACACGGCCTGGCCCAGCCATCACACGGCCGTGTTGTAGCTTACAGCCTTGCACACGACCTACCACACGGCCTGCCACATGGTCGTGTGGCGTTGACAGAATCATATTTCGGCTTTCACCTATTCTCGTTTTTTGGTTTTCAGGTACAAACCTGGTATCGACTCACTGTGAAACTACTCCCGAGCCTCTCGAAACCTAAAATCAGAATATATTACCCCTTAGTAACCAAAAACGAGTCTAAATCGATTAATTCTAATATCGTAAAGTCGACTTACTGCTACCAAATCTATTACTTCTTCGAATCAAATCGACGCAGCATTGATTCCAGCCTCTCCAATAACTCCTACGCACAACAAAACCCTTTTTAAAAACTTAAACTTTCAAAAGGAACGGTTAAGATTAATCCAACCCCCAACTTATCGAACGCGAGTCTCAAATCTGAATAACATAAATGATTGGAAGAAAAAGAACCGGAATAAGAGGGGAAACAATAGAATTTTGGTAGCAAAAGAGATAATGGAAGGGGAAATCGACAGCAAGTAGAGAGGAAAAGGAAAAGAGCTAGCCGAATTTTTCAAAAAAAGAAAGCAGTATTGAACAGAAACTATTAAACCCTAAACTTTTCCCCTTAAATCTCTCCACCAACTCCCCCTACTCAGATTTTCGGTAAAACACAAACTCTAGTTGAAATTTTGGTAGCAAAAATATTACCCTTGCAACCACAGAGATTCGAACTCAAGACCACCAGCATAATAACACTCCACTTAACCACCAGACCAGCAGGCCCATTTTGATATCAACTTACCAATAACAACTTAAAAGTCTACTGACTAGTGGTAGCGCTTATTCATAAGAATATAAAAAATTGCCCAAGTAAGGCTTGAACTTGAGACCTCACACACACACCCAGAACACATAACCACTGAAGCAGATAGACATTATGTGTTAAAATTATAAAAGCCGGTATAAGAAAATTGGGGCGTTACAATTGTACCCCCTTAAAAGAAAATTTTGTCCTTGAAATTTTACCTGATCAGAAAAGGTGAGGATACTGCTGACGCATCGAATCTTCCGGCTCTCAAGTGGCCTCCTAAGTGCTATGATTCCGTCATAGCACTTTCACTAAGGGGATAGACTTCCTTCGTAGAAATTTAATGTCGCGTTCTAGAATCAGGACCGACTACTCCTCAAATGTTAGATCTGGTCTAACCTTAATCTCTTCAATAGTAACAACATGCGTAGGATCAGAGCGGTAGCGTCTCAACATTGGACGTGGAACACATTGTGAATGCGATCCAACTCCGAAGGAAGCTCCAACTGATATGCAACTGGCCCCACTCGTTTTAGAATACGATACGACCCAATAAACTAAGGGCTTAGCTTATCCTTGCGACTGAACCTCAAGACCTTATTCCATGGCGAGACCTTGAAAAAAACTAAGTCCCCCACAGAATACTCAATATCCTTTATCTCGAATCAAGCAGACCTTATCTTCAGTTTCTGAAACCAATTCTGGACTCAGAACACGTAGCTCACCCAACTCAGTCCAACACAGGGGAGTGTGACACTTATGGCCATACATGGCCTCGTAAGGTGCCATCTGAATGCTAGACTGATAGCTATTGTTGTAGGCAAACTCTGCCAACGATAAATACTCCTCCTAACTACCTCGAAAATCTATAACACAGCTCTTCAACATATCCATCAGCACTTGAATCACCCTCTCCGACTGACCATCTGTCTGAGGATGGAAAGCAGGAAGTCCAACCTTGAACCCAGAGCCTTATGCAATTTCTTCCAGAATCGAGATGTGAAGTGAGGGTCCCTATCGGAGATGATCGAGACAGGAACCCTATGCAGTCTCACTATTTCAGATTAATATAGCCTAGCTAATTTTTGAAGAGAAAAGTCCGTCCTGATTGGAATGAAGTGAGTAGACTTGGTCAACCGATCCACGATGACCTAGACAGAATCCTTCTTAGTTGGTGTTAAAGGCAACCTAGTAACAAAGCCCATCGTTACTCGTTCCCATTTCCACATCGGTATCTTTACCGACTGTAGCAACCTCGAAGGCAACTGATGCTCAGCCTTAACCTGCTGATAAGTCAAACAGCGAGCAACGAAGTCAGTAACCTCACGTTTCAACCCTGGCAATCAGTATAACTCTCGGAGATCTCGGTACATCTTATTTCCACAGGGATGCATAGCATAAGGACTACTATGCGCCTCTCTCAGAACCGACTGTTGTAGCTATTCATCACTCGGTACACAAATTAGACCGCAGAAACAAAGCACCCCATCACTGTTAATCCCAAAATCAGTAGTATCCCCAGTCTCAACCTGATAGAAACGCAACTCAAGAGACCTATCCCCCATCTGTTTACCTCTAATCTGATCAATCCATGTAGGCTTAACTTGAAGTTCCGCTAACAGGCTCCCATCGTCAAATGAACTGAGTCGAGAGAACATCGCTCTCAGATCAGTCATCGCCGTACGACTCAAAGCATCTGCTACCACATTGGCCTTACCAGGATAGTACTCGATGGTGCAGTCATAATCCTTATGCAGTTCAACCCATCTTCGCTGCCTAAGGTTTAACTCCTTCTGAGTGAGGAGATATTTGAAGCTTTTATGATTAGTGTAGATAGTACACTTCTCATCGTATAGGTAGTGCCTCAAAATCTTTAAAGTGAAAACTACAGTAGCCAGTTCCAAATCATGCATCGAATAATTAGCCTCATGAGTTTTGAGCTGACGAGATGCATAAGCTACCATTTACCATCCTGCATCAAAATGTAACCTAGACCTACATGCGACGCATCACTGTATACGTTGAAATCCTTTCCAGATTCGGGCTGTATTAGAAACGGAGCCTGAGTCAGAACAGATTTGAGCTTCTTGAAGCTCTCTTGTTTCTTATCAGTCCAGATAAAGGGAATTCCCTTACACAGAAGCTTGGTTAACGGTGCTGCGATTAAGGAGAACCCTTCTACAAAGCGTCAATAATAACCCGCCAGCCCTTGAAAGCTGCAGATTTTGGACACACTCTTTGGCTGTCTCCAATCCAACACATTTTCAATCTTACGAAGATTAGCACGAATTCCCTCCACAGAAACTACATGTCCCAAAAAGGTTACTTCCCGGAGCCAGAACTCACACTTACTAAACTTCGTATACAACTGTTTCTCACGATGAGTCTGTAGTACTACTATCAGGTGCTCATCGTGCTCATCCTCAGTCTTGGAATACACTAGGATATCATCGATGAATACTACCACAAATTGGTCCAAATAAGGCTGGAACACACGGTTCATCAGATCCGTAAATGTCGCTGGTGCATTGGTCAACCCAAAAGGCATAACCAGGAACTCGTAATGTCCATAACGAGTCCTAAATGTCGTCTTATACACATCGGCCTCCTTAACCCTCAATTGATGATATCCTGAACGTAGATCAATCTTGGAGAACATAGAAGCCCCTCTAAACTGGTCGAATAGATCATCTATCCTCGGAAGTGGGTACTTATTCTTGATTGCTAGCTTGTTCAATTGCTGGTAGTCGATACACATCTTCATTGTCCCATCTTTCTTCTTCACAAACAACACCGGTGCTCCCTATGGAGACACACTGGGACAAATGAATCCACGATTTAACAGTTCTTGAATTTGAGCCTTAAGTTCTGTAAGCTCCTTCAGTGCCATTCGGTAGGGCGCAATAGACACCGGAGCTGTACCCGGAATGAGCTTAATCCTAAATTCTACTTTTCGGCTCAGAGGCAGACTCGGTAGTTCCTCAGGAAAAAACATCCAGAAAGTCCTTCATGGTTCTAATATCCTTAATGGAAGAGTCCCTAGAATTAGAAACACTGATGTAGGCCAAGAATGCCTTACATTCCTTCCGTACCAACCTTTCTGCCGCCAACGCAGAAATCACATTAGTCAGATAGTCTCGTCGTCCCCTAATCACAACTACCTCGCTGTCCTCTTCAGTCTTCAAAATAACCCTTTTTGTGGCAAAGTCCAGACTCATTCGATGTTTAACCAGCCAGTCCATTCCCAAAATCAAGTCGAACTCCCCTAACGGAAGCTCCATCAAATCAACCAAGAATATCATCCCCTGAACCTCTAGCAGAACGTTTCTATATAGTTTACTCACTCGGATGGACTGTCCTAACGGACTCATAATAGTTACCTAACTAGAAATACCCTCAACCGTAATCCCCAAGGTTTCAGACACAGTACTGGCTACGTACGAGTGTGTAGAGCCTATATCTATCAGTGCCAAATAAGGTACATTACAAATTAAAAACGTACCTGTGATGACGTCCGGAGCATCTCGGTCCTCATGGCAACGGGCAGTATAAACCAGTGCAGGCTGCCTCGCCTCAGTTAGTCTAGCACCTCTGCCCGATGCTTTCTGCCCTCGGCTCATACCGTTACCACCCCCGGTCTGACCTCGGCCTCTGGGTGGCTGCTAAACTACTCTCGGTGGCTGCACAGTACCAGTACCTGTAGCTTGCATCTGATCGATTCTCAACGGACAATCTCTGACACGATGCTCAATCGATCTACATATCAAAAATGCCCCAGTCGTCCTCCAACATTTGCCCGGATGACGTCTACCACAGTGTCCACAAAGCGCTACCCCAATAGGTGTAACAGGAGGCCTAACTCTCACTGGCCCATCAGATCTGGCCTTTTTCTTAGGCCTCATCACAGAACTCGAGGGCTCCGATTCCTTCTTATTCTTTCCTCTCTCTCAGTTTTGGCGCTCAGCGCACTTAACCTCTTCGGCGATCTTCTCATTCTCAACCAGTGTAGCAAACTCACGCTCCCTCTGTGCAGCTATCAGAACTCGCAAACTGTCCCTGAGTCCATCCTCGAAGCGGTCACATGTTTCATATTCGGTCGCCACTATGCCATGCGCATATCGGCTCAATCTCAAAAACTCAACCTCATACTTAGCCACTGAACGGTCTCCCTAGTTGAGATTAAGGAACTCACGCCTCCTAGCGTCAATATAGCTGGCTCCCACATACTTACTCTAGAAAGTCGTCTTAAAGTAATCCCAAATCAGTCGGTCGGGCTGAGTGCCCTCCTTAACCGTCAGCCACCACTGGTAAGCTTCATCGTAAAGCAAATAAACAGCCCCCTTGAGCTTCTGCTCAGCGGTAAAATCGAGATCATCCATAATTCTTTCCGTGGCCTCCATCTAATATTCGGCCACATTAGTGGCGACTCCACTGATACGCTTAAATAACTCAACCCCATTGGACCGGAGTCCTTCCGTAACGGACCCTCGGCCCCTAGATCCGATGTTGGGTCCAGCGACCCTCTCTAGAATCCGCAACATGGCTTGGTTGTGCGTCGTACCCAGCCGAACGATCATGAGACCCTGTCTCTGTAGCAGGTGAGACGAGCGTCCGCTGGTATCAAGATTAGGTAGATTTCCAGAAGATGAGGACCCATCTCGAGCCCCTCTACGACCTCTACCACGGCCTCGTGTACCCCATCCTCGAGTACCTCGTGTGCTCATCGTAAATTCGAAGTTTATCTGTATTAATAGTTTTATGCATTAGTTTACAGTTTTGATATTCATTAACAGATATTTTATGTAGACAGTATCAAAAGTTCAGAATTTGTTATCGTGAATCGCAGTCTCACTACGATTTTCAGTTTCGCTACAGTTTTCAATTGGCACTCCCTAGAGTGTTTTCAGTATAGTATACTGCTTATTGGCTGTTTTAAGCATGCTAGTAGTATTTTCAGACAAATTTAAACAGAATTTCAGAACACTTATAGGATCGGCACCGGAGAATCGGTGTACCACATATTCAGTCCAAAAGTATTTTAAATCACTTAAAAATAATTTCTTAAAACCCATCTTTATAACCCAAATCCACAGTCGAGTTTTGGAACCAAGCTTTGATACCACTAAATGTAACACCCCAAACCCAGCCTAGACATTATGGTCGAATTTGGCGATGTCACATGGAATGGAATTTTGAAAACCATTATGATAAAACCACGTTCATCTTATTACTCTTATTGATTCCTGAAAAATGCTTACTCATCTAGTCGATTGCTTAAAATGTAATTCGTTGTGGAAGCTTTAGAAATTGTTTATTTTATGAAAACAGAGTTAATTAATTAAGTTCGTCTATTTTAGAGAAACCCCTTCGTTTTCGAGAAAAACCGTCTAAGGAATCCAGAGTTCAGAAAATACTTTAGCTTTTGAAAACCGAGTCTTCCTACGTCTAGCAGTTATGAATCCATGAAAATAATAAATAAACCACATCTAAGTAAAAGTTCGTGAAATACATCAAAATCAACCCATAATCGTAAAACAGAATAAAACCATGTAAGTTCAAAATCGTGGTTACCACCGAGCCCTCCGCCATACCGACCCGTCTAATGTTGGGGATTACCTGAAAAGATTAAACATAAAAATGGGTGAGTTTTCGCAACTCAGTGTGTAATCCCCACAGAAAACATGCACATAGCATCATATCAGAAAACATTCATATATTTACAGTTCGGGTTTGAGCCCATTACAGAACCGGTGTGGACCTTAGCCCACTCAGATACGGAATGTACAGAACAAAACAGATCAGAATATCATAATCCTACCTACCAGCCTCTACACACCATCTCCGTCCAACCCTACACAATACGTGGGGATAAAATCAACCCACCCATCCCTACACACCATATTGTACCGAAATGCGACACATAATCAGATAATTGCAGCTGAGCTGCCAGATAATACGCTTAATAGCCTTTCAAATACTTCCTCCAATATTATCAACCCACCCCAATGTAATGCAACATACAACACATGACATACAAATATGAAAATAATGGATCATACATTCGGTTCAGCACAGATTTCATATCATATAATCAGATCACACAAATAAGGGTCTAAGTACCGCTTACCGACCCTACAGTTGGTCCACAGTCGACTTGGGCGACCCACGCAACCTTATAGATTATTTTAAAAAAATGGGCTCACATGCCCATATGGCCTACCCGTATGGGCCCACACGTCTGTGTGGCCTACACGATCCAAATTGGCCTTAGCTGTGTGGATCACACAACTTGGCCTAGAATTCCATACGCCCGTATGGCCCACACGGCCCAGTAAGTCATGCTTGTGTGTCACACACAGCCTGGCTCTGCCATCACACGGTCATGTTGTAGCTAACAGCCTTGCACACGGCCTACCACATGGCCTGCCACACAATCGTGTGGCGTCAATAGAATCATTTTTCGGCTTACACCGATTCTCATTTTTTGTATTTTCGGGTATACACCTGGTATCGACTCGCTACAAAACTACTCCCGAGCCTCTCGAAACCTAAAATCAGAATATTTCCTTCTGTGGAGTTATCAGAACGCGCAAACTGTCCCTAAGTCCATCCTCGAAACAGGCACATGTTTCATATTCGGTCGCCACTATGCCATGCGCATATCGGCTCAATCTCAAAAACTCAGCCTCATACTTAGCCACTGAACGGTCTCCCTAGTTGAGATTAAGGAACTCACGCCTTCTAGCGTCAATATAGCTGGCTCCTACATACTTACTCTAGAAAGTCGTCTTAAAGTAATCCCAAATCAGTCGATCGGGCTGTGTGCCCTCCTTAACCGTCAGCCACCACTGGTAAGCTTCATCGCGAAGCAAAAAAACAGCCCCCTTGAGCTTCTGCTCAGCGGTAAAATCGAGATCATCCATAATTCTTTCCGTGGCCTCCGTCTAATATTCGGCCACATTAGGGGCGACTCCACTGATACCTCTAAATAACTCAACCCCATTGGATCGGAGTCGTTCCGTAACAGACCCTCGGCCCCTAGATCCGGTGTTGGGTCCAATGACCCTCTCTAGAATCCGCAACATGGCTTGGTTGTGCGTCGTCCCCAGCCGAACGATCATGAGACCCCATCCCTGTAGCAGGTGAGACGGGCGTCTCGCTGGTATCAAGATTAGGTAGATTTCCAGATGATGAGGACCCATCTCGAGCCCCTCTACGGCCTCTACCACGGCCTCGTGTACCCCGTTCTCGAGTACCTCGTGTGCTCATCGTAAATTCGAAGTTTATCTGTATTAATAGTTTTATGTATTAGTTTACAGTTTTGATATTCATTAACAGATATTTTATGTAGACAGTATCAAAAGTTCAGAATTTGTTATCGTGAATCGCAGTCTCACTATGATTTTCAGTTTCGCTACAGTTTTCAATTGGCACTCCTAGAGTGTTTTTAGTACAGTATACTGCTTATTGGCTGTTTTAAGCATGCTAGTAGTATTTTCAGAAAAATTTAAATAGAATTTCAGAACACTTACAGGATCGGCGCCGGAGAATCGGTGTACCACATATTAAGTCCAAAAGTATTTTAAATCACTTAAAAATCATTTCTTAAAACCCATCTTTATAACCTAAATCCACAGTCGAGTTTTGGAACCTAGCTCTGATACCACTAAATGTAACACCCCAAATCCGGCCTAGATATTATGGTCAAATTTGGTGATGTCACATGGAATGGAATTTTGAAAACCATTATGATAAAACCGCGTTCATCTTATTACTCTTATTGATTCCTGAAAAATGCTTACTCATCTAGTCGATTGTTTAAAATGTAATTCGTTGTGGAAGCTTTAGAAATCGTTTATTTTATGAAAACAGAGTTAATTAAGTAAGTCCGTCTATTTTAGAGAAACCCCTTCGTTTTCGAGAAAAACCGTCTAAGGAATCCAGAGTTCAGAAAATACTTTAGCTTTTGAAAACCGAGTCTTCCTACGTCTAGAAGTTATGAATCCATGAAAACAATAAATAAACCACATCTAAGTAAAAGTTCGTGCAATACATCAAAACCAACCCATAATCGTAAAACATAATAAAAACCATGTAAGTTGAAAATCGTGGTTACCACCGAGTCCTCCGCAATACCGACCCGTCTAATGTTGGGGATTACCTGAAAAGATTAAACATAAAAATGGGTTAGTTTTCGCAACTCAGTGTGTAATCCCCACCGAAAACATGCACACAACATCAATCAGAAAACATTCATATATTTACAGTTCGGGTCTGAGCCCATTACAGAACCGGTGTAGACCTTAGCCCACTCAGATACGGAATGTACAGAACAAAACAGATCAGAATATCAGAATCCTACCCACCAGCCTCTACACACCATCTCCGTCCAACCCTACACACTACGTGGGGATAAAATCAACCCACCCATCCCTACACACCATGTTGTACCGAAATGCGGCACATAATCAGATAATTGCAGCTGAGCTTCCAGATAATATGTTTAATAGCCTTTCAGATACTTCCTCCAATATTATCAACCCACCCCAATGCAACATACAACACATGACATGCAAATATGCAAATAACGGATCATACATTCGATTCAGCACAAATTTCATATCATATAATCGGATCACACAAATAGGGGTTTAAGTACCGCTTATCGACCCTACAGTTGGTCCACAGTCGACTTGGGCGACCCGCGCAACCTTATAGATTATTTTAAAAAAATGGGCTCACATGCCCATGTGGCCTACCCGTGTGGGCCCACACGTCTGTGTGGTCTACACGGTCCAAATTGGCCTTAGCTGTGTGGATCACACAACTTGGCCTAGAATTCCACACGCCCGTGTAGTTCACCCATGTGGGCCCACACACCCGTATGGCCCACACGGCCCAGTAAGTCATGCTTGTGTGTCGCACATAGCCTGGCCCTGCCATCACACGGTCGTGATGTAGCTTACAGCCTTGCACACAGCCTACCACACGGCCTGCCACACGATCGTGTGGCGTCGACAAAATCATTTTTCAGCTTTCACCGATTCTCTTTTTTGTGTTTTCGGGTACACACCTGGTATCGACTCACTGCGAAACTACTCCCGAGCCTCTCGAAACCTAAAATCAGAATATTTCACCCCTTAGAAACCAAAAACAAGTCTAAATCGATTAATCCTAATATCGTAAAGTTGACTTACTGCTACCAAATCAATCACTTCTTCGAATCAAATCGACGTAGCATTGATTCCAGCCTCTCCAATAACTCCTACGCACAACAAAATCCTTTTTAATAACTTAAACATTCAAAAGGAATGGTTAAGATTAATCCAACCCCCAACTTACCAAACGCGCGTCTCAAATCTAAATAACAGAAACAATTGGATGAAAAAGAACCAGAATAAGAGGGGAAACAGTGGAATTTCGATAGCAAAAGAGATAATGGAAGGGGAAATCGGTAGCAAGTAGAGAGGAAAAGGAAAAGGGCTAGCAGAATTTTTCAAAATGAGAAAGCAGTACTGAACAGAGACTGTTAAACTCTAAACTTTTCCCCTGAATTCTCTCCAACAACTCCCCCTTACTCAGATTTTTGGTAAAACACAAACTCTAGTCGAAATTTTGGTAGCAAAAATATTACCCTTGCAACCACAGAGATTCGAACTCAAGACCACTAGCATAATAACACTCCACTTATCTACCAGATCAGTAGACCCATTCTGATATCAACTTACCAACAACAACTTAAAAGCCTACTGACCAGTGGTAGCGCTTATTCATAAGAATATAAAAATTTTCCCAAGTAAGGCTTGAACTTGGGACCTCACACACACACCCAGAACAAATAACCACTGAAGCAGATAGACATTGTTGTCAAAATTACAAAAGCCGGTATATGAAAATTGGGGCGCTACAACTAAAATAGCCCCGAAATACTTGGGTAGCATGTCGAGGCTATGTCGCGCCATTAAAGGTCTATGGCGTGACACGACATACAAAATATGCCTCCTTTAGTTCATTTCATTCTTTGAAAACTCGAGGAGCTTGAGCATCACTCGTCCCTTGCTCCTAAGTCAGTTGGGCCTATAATTCATCATCTTACACACTCAATTACACCAATTAGAACTACCTAAGACTCGCGTCGGCCTAATAGGTCAAAACATTCACAAAATGTGTTAAAAAAATGCTTATTTTATTAGCTTTTACTACTAAACTATTAAATATCGAAAACGTAATAATAAATACTAAAAGTGCTAGAAAACAAGCTCTTTAAGTGTGGAAATAGACCAAAATTACTAATACATTTGACGGTAGGTCAAATACCTCCACTTAAGTCTTTGCTTGTCCTCAAGCAAACTAAACAAAAACAAACTAAAAATAGAAAACAAACTAAATTAAAAATAAGAGATGAACATGTAAGAAAGTAAAATGCACTTGAGCTAGCTTGATAAAAGAAATTAGACATAAAATATATTAACAAGATAATATAAATAAACATATAACTCTAGAGCAATACACAATTGACTCACAATTTCAAAAATTAGACAGGTTAGTTCAATAAATTACAAAGCAAACAAATAAAAAATATTAAGTATATGTTTCCATAAAAACAAATATACAAATATGTTTAAATGAATATAAATGGTAAAAATATCAATCCTTGGCGGAATTTCATCCATATAAAGTACTACCTAAGTCAAATAGGACTTTTTGGCTTGGAATGTTCTGCGGCTTAGGTTGGGTTGGAATTCAAGAACAAGCTTGACAAAACGGCTAAGCACGAAAGTAGTTTGGAACATTGTATTATACCTGATACTCCCCTGAGTATACATATAGCTCAGCACCTTATATCCACTTCTCCCACCTTCCTTATTTCTCCATTTTCTAAGGCCTAGTATAGTATTCATAAGCACAATCATTTGAGCTTGTAAAAAGAAATTTTCAAACAAATGTGAGCGTGCTTTTTTTCCAATTCACTTTGCTTTTTTTTTCATCGAGATTTTCTCAATTGGCATATTGCCTTTTTTTTTTGCAAGTTCAAGAAATCTTATACTCACTATACAATACAATTCTTTAGTTCACTTATTTTTTTTTCTTTTGAAACCACCGTGATGTATCTACCTAATCCCTCAATATGAATGGTCAAACATATAAATCTGTTTAAGGACTAAGAAATAAAAGATCAAATAGAATATATATAGGCTTAAGGTTTCATTTATGGTTTCATCAAGAAAATGGATTAAGGCTCAAAATAGGTATTAGGGGAAATATTTATGGGATAGCTTTGTGACTCAAAAAATTGTCTACCAAATAATGCCTTAAATCATCCCTAGGTAATTCAATACATGGATTAAATCGACCAAGTCTATCAATTTCTATAACCTATAATTCAATTAAACATGCATGATATTTATACATCTATTTATCATGTGGTATACTTAACATCTTAAATTTATTCACAGTGTAATAAATTGAACTAATTAGTCTAAAATTAGAAAATTTAGAATAAATTATTATCAAACTAAATTGACAATTTATCCACAAAATCCTATTAACATGCTCCTAACGAAATCACTTGTATTTCTATAATCTCAAACACATAGAAAACATGCAAAAATAAAAATTTAAAAAACAACTAAAAACTAGAAAAACAAAACAAAATAACAAAAAAAAAATATAAATTTAAAAATTTTAAAATTTTAAAAAATCTCCTAAGTCATCCTCCACACTTTATTCGTCACATTGTCCTTAATGTGCAATAAAAGATCAAGGAAAGAGGTTACTCGATTTGCGCGATTTGTGCAACTCAATTGGTGGGACTACTCCTTTCGATTTTGGCTCGCAATTGTAGTGCCATAAAAAATTGTGGGGTTCCTACAAAAAAAACTAAAACACACAAATATATATATATATATATATATATATATATATAGTACTAAATCCTAATTAATTTAAAACTAAAAAAATAAAAATAATCCTAAATAAAAATAAAATACAAAGTCTAAATATAAAATAAGATGTACAGAACTAGTCGGAATCAAGCTTAGACTCCTCCACTAGCTTCCAAATTCTCCTATTCTTTTGCATGACATGATTGTCTTTGTTGTTGTCATTCGGAATCGATATGTGATTGTTTTGCCTCCTTATTGCTGATTCTTTTAGATCAGCATCTCAATTGATGTTGCTTTGCATTATAATATGCTTATTGCTCGAAGTTAACGTCTAAACTTGTAATACCCTAAAAATTGAGTATTTATATGTTGCATTATTTTGGTGCTTAGCTAGTGAAATGATTCCAATTGTGTGTTTAAAATGGTCTCGAGAAGGCTCGGGATTTATTTGGACTTGGAATAATTTTTGGTAAGTAGTACTTTATTGAAATGGAACAAGTAACCTTAAATGCTTAAGGTAATTAAACAGTAAAAGTTAGCATAAGATGAGCAAGTGGTAAAGGAGATATGATGCCATGTATGTTTGCTTGAAGGAAGAGGTTCGAATCCCTTGGTATGCTTTTTTGTGACTAATTTTTTTTTTCTTTTCACTCTCATCTAGCATGTGTCGGTCAAGCTTTATTTTTGGAAGGTTGGACTTTTGGTTTTATGACAAGGTGGCTAATGGATTAAGACAAGAATTGACATAGGAAAAGGAATCAATAGGATAAGGTAGGTAGGGGAACAAGTGGCTTAAATTGAGGAATGTTTTATGGAAAGTATAATGCTTAAATTGAGGAATGTTTTATGGAAAGTATAATGCTTAAATTGAGGAATGTTTTATGGAAAGTATAGTTGGCAAAGGTTGACTCTCTTGGCCATGTACTTGGACGTTTTAGGGGATAGGGGGTGACCAAAATTTGGATGGCTTTTGGTAGCTAGTTGGTCACTTTGGCATTTTGTCATTTTTGTGTTTTTCTCCAAAACCTTTCTCTCCATTTTCCTCTTCTTAGCCGAATGCACATAAGCCTCAAACTCATTTCTTTGTTCATCTTCCATTCTTGAAAAGAACCGAAACCTAAACACCTTATTTTCATATACCTTTCTTCATCCCTTTCTTCTTACAAAAATCTCTCAAACATTTTTCTCCCTTTTATTTTCATCATGGCTGAATGTTACTAAACACCATTCCCTTTAACTTCTCCTTCATAGCCGAATCCTCCACCACACTTATCTCCTTTTCAATCAATTTATTCCTTCTTCACACACTTTGATCAATCGGTAAGTGGCTAGTACAATATTTTGGAATTGTTATTTTTTTTCCCTTTTCCTTTGTGCCGAATCTACATGTTGGTGTGGGATGGTCTTTTTGGATCAAGACCATCATCATACCATATCTCATTCGAATCTTTTCTCTATCATAGAAACTTAGTGGGTGGCCGTGTATCAACCGTAACCATAAGTCAATCGGTGGAAATCAGATTCATCATCGTTAAGGTAAGAATGTTCTTCTTGGATTTTTTCGTTATAGCTCTATTCGGCTATATTGCAAATCGGATCGAAGTTTTGACTAATCGATTATTTTTAGGGACAAAGTCACTCGATATTCTCTATTTGTTAATCCTTCGGAAATAGTGGGTGTCGTAGGTGCCGACTATCAAGAAGGTTTAGTCCTTACCGAAATCAGGTGTGTAATCCCTTACTTTCCGAATACATGTTTGAAATGGGGTGTGTAATCTCATACCTCTCTAAATGTTTGCATGAAATGTTCTGTGAATCGGTCGAAAGACTGAAAAGCCACAAACCAGCATCTGTGGCCACTCGGGCGTACGTATGTTCGAAGTGGTAACCATATTTTGTAACAAAACATTTTTGGTTAACAGCAGTGATGTGATTTTGAAAAATCACCAAAAATAGTAGAAATTTAATTAGAAAGTCAAGGAGATATGGATTGAAAGATAATTGAGTCTATTTTCTTATAAAAGAAACGTAGAAAGCAAAGGATTAGTATATTTTGAGATTTTTAGATTTTTGTGAGACTGGTTCAGAGTGATTTCGAGATCCCCTGTTCTGACTTTGAAAATTCACTATAAATTGTAGAAAAATAATTACGGGACATGGTTTATATTATTGGAATCCTTAGTGAGTCTATTTTCATTTGGATCAAACAAAACCAGTATTTGAGTTCTATACAATAAGATATCTAATATTTTGTGAAGAGAAGGCAGAACTGTCAAACAGTGAAACAAGGGATACTTTGAAGAATAAACTGTACTAATTGGATAAGCCAAAAATTCTGGAAATATTACAGTAAGAAGTTATATGAGTCTGGTTTCAGGAAATATTTACGGATCTAAATTTAGAGTTTCCCAACTCGAGTTATAGTCAGTTTAGTCAGTACGACGCAGATGGACAGTTTTGATTTTTATGCCCCAAATTAGTAATTAAGCCTAGGTTGCGAAAATTACCATCATACCCTTAGAGGGTAAATTACCGAATTACCCTTAGTGGGTACGATTACCGAATTATGAAAACACCCTTACGGGCCAAATTACGAAAATGCCCTTAATGGGCTGAATTACGAAATGTCCCTATGGACCGAATTACGAAAATACCCTTAATGGGTCAATTTGATAAATTGCTATATGGGCCAACTTGATAATTTGCTATATGGGCAAATTTAAAAAAAACTGCTAGATCGATATATGGGCCAAAAACTGCTAGATCGATATATGGGCCTTTTGTTAAAATTCATTATGTGAATGTATTGTTATGTTTTATATATATATACATGACTGCATGGGTTGGGAAAATTGATGAAAAGAAGAAAGGCCTATTGCCAAAGTCTAGTTCGAGTGGCTCTGCCACAATCTAGTTCGGTGGTTTAACCACAATTTTTTTTAAATGGCTTTATGCCTGCGATTGGTGTGTTGGCGGGGTGGGTTGACTTGATCCCCACAGGTGTGATGGTTGGTACGGGTGGTGTGTAGCGGATGGAAATTAGGCTTGGTTGGGAATTGCATATCACATGCATTTTTATATTTGATTTATATAATGTCCATTTGTAAATGGGCTCAAGCCCAAATATATGTTTATATGGTTATGGCCTAGTGGACACGGTAAGTGGGTTACACACTGAGGTCTAAGTAACTCACCCCGTTTTCTTACCCTTCTCAGGTAATGACAATTGATGGAGGCTTGGGCCGGGGATGACTTCGTGTGGAGGCCATACTACGAATGATGAGTTAAAAAAAAAACTTTGAACTTCTTTTAAGTATTTTTTTTATCTAAGTACTATTTCAATTGCGATGTAATAAGGCCTCTGGTATTATTTTTAAGGATTTTTTTTATTTGTGGATGGATTTTAATATGTTTTAGTTACTTAAATGGGGCTGTTTAATTCTTATAAATGTTTTCTTAAACTTACGTATAAAAAGGGTTTTTCTTAAATATCACTTACTCGTAAAATTCCCGTGAAAACTCTTTTATAAATTTATTTCAACCAATTATTTAAGTTTTTATCCAAATTATTTCTCTGAAAATCAAATTGTAAACTCTCATGTTTTAAAATCATGGTTTTCAAATAAATCTCGATTTTTGATAAACTCCATCTTAAAAAAAAAAAATCATTTTGAAAAAAAATTGTTTTCATTAAAAGCATTGATGACTGGACGTAAGTTCGAAATGTGTGGCATGCCAAGTGTGGTCTTAACGCATAGGCCGGGTTTGGGGTGTTACAAAACTGCACTCTTCATTTGGTTTGTTACATCTCCATATGCGGTTGTGATTTTGAATGGTTGCAAATATGGTGCCATCCACGAAAGAGTTTTTATGCCATATCTTTAAGCTCAGTGTTCTATGATCAGCTTGAAGTAGGCAATACCCTGCGTAGTATATTCAAGTTGTGCTTGAATGTAGCCCTTTTTTGATGTAGCTTGCTCTTCGCTCTTTTCAGTATCTTGCAATTGATTTGTTGGCTTGACGTTCTTTGAAAGGTTTTCACTTGGGGATGGTTGTGACCATTGGAACTCTTTAATTTTTTATTTCTCAGTCACTCGGGTTGCCAATTTCCTACGTTCTTTGTTGCATGCGGTTTGATATTCCAAGTATTGTCATATTTTTGAGATTGCTTCTTCTAATATTTGCTTCTTTGGTTGTGATAATCTACTGCTTGCTTGTTTTGTCTTCTTATTCAGTTTTTGTCTACACCCCATCTTGCTGCCATTCAGTGCTATTCCTTAAGTAACTGATTTATTCTACGCTTAGGAGAAAAGAAGGTTATACTTGAGAGAATATTGATCATGGTGGCTTGGAAGGTATTAGCTGTTGATAACGACATTATGTATAGGCGTTCTAGGGCTTGACTTGGCGCACAAACTTGGGGAATATCTCTAAAGATTGTGTCAAACCAAGATCGAAAAGTTTTCGAAAATGGCTTACATGTCACACCATAGAGGGGCATGGCACAACATGACACCTGTTTTGTCTCCTATTCTTGCTTTAATCAAGGGTGTGTCGTTCCATGGGGGTTATACATTGCGCCACACAACAAAGTTATAGGTTTTTAGGTTCAAAGCGGTTGTGTCGTGGCATGGCCTTGGCACATTGTGACATAGTCCTTATTTAGCTCCTCCGAAACTTGTCAAGGTCCTCTTATTGTCCGTAGTAGCCTCCAAATGTCTCCTAGCTCTTCCATAGCTCCCGAAAACCTATTTTCTTCCAATTCTAACATGAAATATAAAAACAATTATCCTAAAATCTAACTTCTAATGAAATATTAAAGCTAATTTACAATATGTACAAGTTAATTAAAGTTCGATGGTTTAAAAATTATGTTTTGCTACTGGACTTGTCTGGTAGTTCCTTAAATTTCACCTTCAACTTCATCCATTGGTCTCACCCAACTTGGCTCTCCCAATTGCTCATTCTCCCACCGGGATCTCGCCATTTATCTCTTTCTCTCGGACTTCGAGCACCTATACTCACACAATTTGGAGTGTACCTTCAATCGAGGTCATTAGGGGTTAAATTGAATAAAACGTAACATTCATCTGTTGGAAAAAGTCCAATTTGGAAATAATTTTCTTGCACAATAAAAAATAAAAAATTTGAAAACTAACTCGGTTTGTGATATTTATAGCAATAAACCTTAACAAAATTCGTACATATGTTTTTGGATAAGAAAATCTTTGATGTTTTTCGGCTTTTAACCAAACAATCTTCTCCGTTATTCTCGTACAATGAACTTCTTCGAGTGTGGGCCTAAACCAATTAAATCAAAACACAGAACTAGAAAAAGTTTTCCTTTTAGGGTGAAAATAGAAATTCTCTCTTTTATAATAGAAACCGATAAAATTGTTATTCAAAAAAATATATTTATAAGTTGAGAATAAATTCTCTTTATTTTTCACCAAAATAGCAATCTCTCAATAGTTGTCTTAATAGCTTTACTGGTGCCATATATTTATAAGAAGTGAAGGTAGAGCCCTTGTAGAGTTGTAGAGGTTTATTTTAAATAGAAAAAAAAAAGCATCCTACTTAGATTAGGAGAGAGGTGAATGACTCACCCTTGTATTTATATGAGGGATTTTGGACCTCTCTCACATTGGGTCCAATTATGAGTACTTCCTAGGCCTTTTTGACCATGTACTCTGTAACGTGATTCAACTCAATTTAGTTTTTCTATTTCCCAAAATAAACATTAATATTTACATATTGAATAATTTTCTCATCCCAATTATCCAGTAAAATTTTGAATATTTTACCCCCAAGTAAAATTTTGACGATTTTACTTTTGGTAAAATTTCGAAAAAATTCATTCAATATGTCACAAATCAACATGTTCACTATGACCGAATGATTTATTTTCATTTTTGAGCTTCAAAATAGTCCAAAAACATAAACTCATTCTTCCATCATTTTTTAAGTAATCATATATAGGATTGCAAATTTCCATTTTCATTTTTGGAAACCTACATTCATTTCCAAATGATTCCATTTCTCCATTTTGGGGAAAACCATAATCAATCTTGAATGTTTTCCATTTCTCTTTTTCTATTCATTCTGTTCAATCCTATTCAAACACGCAATTCATTTATGATTTCAACGAGCTAGTAGAGGGACTAATTGGGCATATGTAGTTGAGGCTCAAATGATTTATAATTAAGTTCCAATTTTTCACCTATTAATTATAAAATCATTTGGTCACAAAGTCATTCCACTATAGTATCGTGACTGAGCTCTCTCTAGCAACATACCATTACAAAACCAACTACTCAGTCCTCGTCCAATGAACTTGTCATAAGTCTGTTACCCTCATAGGATATCCTTGATCTCTTGGGATATCTATTTTTCCAATATGATCCTATTTTATCTCATGGTAACCATTACATCATCTTTCATGAAAAGTCAATCACTATCAAATAGTGATCAAATCATCCATCACAAAAATGGACGACCTGTGGCCATGTTTGCTTTTCATCAACCGTGTAATGCCAGTGAGAAGATATCATTTACCCATGGCTTGGGCTATGAATTTCACTACTGTGAATGACACTACATAATACAGAAGTTGTACACCCAACACACTAGCTTTTGGTTTCTTATCTATTTAAACTCAGGTTTTTACTTACATCTAAGTGTACGAGTCACGCATACATAGTCTGCCATCCACTCATGATTTAGGTATGTCACACTATGAATGTCACAAGTGAATAAATCCATAAATGAATTCAAGATCTATTCTTCTTGAGTCCTGTCCGATGTACTGTTAGTCAAGTCAGTCAAATTTATATCTCTATCTTCTGGGAGTCATCCGCTCTGATACCTAGGACAAGACATCTCCCCAATTGGACTTGATAGACGACATATTAGTCTTTAAATTGATTTCCTCATTTTCGATTAGACTAAGGACATGTTTAGGTTCATCTACTAATACAAGCTATCTTTTTGTACTACGATCCAACCATGTAATACCGCTTAGTAATAGTTAAACAATAGACAACCAATGAGCAACGTTTGCTTCTATTTTTCTTTGCGTGCAAAAACCATTTGAGGAAAATAATAAAAAATATATTAATTTAATTCATGAATAATTTTATTAATCAATCTGTTCGAAAAAATTATAGGTGTACTTAGACGAAAACACTACACTTAGGGCACTAGATTCAACAGTCTCCCACTTGCCCTAGTGAAGTAGATGTGCCATGTTTCACATTCCAATGCCCTTCTATATGTTTCCCAAAGACCTCTCTAGCTAGAAGAGTCTTGGCAAAACAAATCCCTAAGGTTTGTCCTCAAATGCGATCTTTGACTACATCCGCTATTCCATCAAACACTACTGTCTCCATTGATGTGTTATATCCTTATGTGGTTTATTTTAGGTTTAGCTATATCCGCACAGTTATAGTGCTATAGCTTTTCCATACATCATTTTTGGCCCTTTATAGTGAAGTTAGTAGTGTAAGCCTACTTGACCCTTATTCACACTGTAGACTCGCCATTTATCACACTATCATACTATAGAAGTGCTATAGCTATATCCAGATGTTACAATACTTTGTTGTCTTTGAATTGCATGTTTTCCACACAGTCTCAGTTAGTTACATGACCATGTGACTCATGCACACATGAATTTAGTTTATCACATAGCCTAGCTACACAGTCGTGTGATCTTTGAGAAATTTTATGTGTTTTAGGTTCACATGGGCTCAATCTCTCACAAGAGTTGGCCACACAACCATGTGAGCTTTGTTTACTGAAATTTCTATACTTTTTATTAACTTTACAATTAAGTCCTTATTTGATCTCGAGTTGGTTTAAGAGTTTTCTTAAGCTCGTTTGAGACTCATACTTGGTTATTAACTATCATATACTTGTAATATGAAATGCTTAATATTTGAATTGAATGTTAAATGCCTAATTTTGGTTGTAATTGTTCTGTTATCTGATGTGGCATCCTATAGGTCGAGTCAAGTGACAAGACTCGGTAAAGGGTGTTACAAAATTGGTACATGGGCTAGCTAAATCAAGCTTATATGACCTTAAAAATATATAAATTACAAGAAAAAAAGACTTAATTGAACTTAAGAATTAGGGGCCGAATGTTTGAAGCTTCTTTAAGGTTTTCTTTCTTTTTTTTTTGTTTGGTGGAGAAGAAGATGAATAGAAAAAATGGCTTTTTCTCTCTTTAATTTTAACTTATATACTCTAATTAAACTTAATTAATTAATATTTAATTAACCAAACCTTAATCTTAATTAGTCTAACTTAGTGGATTTTGACATCATCCACCACCATTTGATGATATAAAATGGTTTATTTACGATTTTGAACCTTTAGCTATTTAAAAATCTATAGCAATTGGACTTTTACAATTTAGTCCCTATACCTTAATTAAGAAATTAATAGGAAAAATTAAAAGACCAAATTTTAATATTCTTTTATACCGACTCTGAAAATATTTATATTTAATATTTACGAACTCGATTTACGAAAATAAGGTTTCAAAACCACCTTTTTCGGCACCATTGAAAATTAGGCTGTTACAGTTAACCCAACCTTGTTACAAAAAGTTAAAGATGCACAAAAAGAGAATGAGAAGATGGTAAAAGTGAAAAAAGAAGTTGAAGAATGAAAGAAAAAAAATTTTGAAGTTAACAATGAAGGTAGCTTACATTTTCAAGGAAGACTATGTGTACTTGATAATGATGAATTGGAGCAAAATATGCTTTGGAAAACGTCTTGTAGTTCATTTTCCATGCACCCTAGAAGCAAATATATATATATATATATATATATATGTATCATGATTTGAAGCCTTACTATTGGTGGAAAAAGATGAAAAAAAGACATAGCTAAGTATGTTTGGAAGTGTTTAATTTGTCAGCAAGTGAAGGCAGAACATCAAGTTCCTTTAGGATTGTTGCAATATATAACAATACTTGAATGGAAGTGGGAAAGGATCACTATGGATTTTTTTTGGGTTAGATTACCACTTACCCCAAAGAAGAAAAATGCTATTTGAGTGATTGTGGATAAATTAACAAAATATTCTCATTTCATACTTGTCCTACATATTACGCGTTGAAAAACATTATGAAAGTTGTATTTAAGTGAGAATAAGACTTCATGATGTTTATCTCCATTATTTTAGATAGGGATCCGAGATTCATATCAAGATTTTGGAGAAATTACTTGAAGCATTGGGTACACGATTAAACTTTAGAACTATATTTGATCCTCAGACTTATGGGCAGCCTGAACGAGTAATTCAAGTTTTGAAGGATATGTTAAGAAGTTGAGTTATAGAGTTTGAAGAAAGTTCGAGAGGTTTTTCATTGGTTGAATTTACTTATAATAAAAATTATTAGTCTAGTATCAAGATGACACCATATGAAGCACTATATGGAAGAAAATGTAGAACTCCTCCCTGTTGGACTAAATAAAGTAAAAGCAAGTTATTGGACCCATATTTGATTAAAGAAACTGAAGAAAATGTGAAATTGATCGGGCATTGTTTGAAAGTAACTTCTAATAGACATAAATCATATACAGATCTTAAAAGAAAAAATACTGAGTATAGTGTGGTAAAGAAGGTGTAACACCTCAAACCCGACCTAGACGTTATGGCCGTATCTGACAATGTCACACGATAGTGCTTTTGAAATCTCGTTGTTACGATGAAAACATTCCATGTTATTATCTTTAGTAAACCTTTGTTAAAACTTAGGAAGTCATCTTTATTCATTTAAAACATTTGTTTCGAAACATCCCTTGTTGCGGAAGCTTTAATAAATCAATCTAGGTGATCATGCATCTAGAAAATACTTTAACTTTTTTTTTGAAAACCGAATTTCCTACGACTAGCAGGTATAAATCCATAAATTAAAATAAATAAATAAAACCCAAATTTAAAACCAAAGTCCCAGAGGGTCCTTAAATTACAACCCAAATAATCAATAATAAACAAATCATAACTTGTAAATTGAAAACCATGAAGTCCAAAAATTACTGTGATCATCGCTGAGTCCTCCGTCACACCGATCTGTCTAAGTCTGGGGATTACCTGTGCACATTAAAAAAAGTGTGAGTTTACATAAACTCAGTGTGTAATCCCGCAGAGACAAACAAACAATCAGTATTCACAGTGCACAGTTGAACAGTCTTGAGCCTAAGCCCTTTTTAGTATTAGTGACAGTTTGGGCCTTAGCCCATCTCAGCACAGTGTCAAAAATGCAGTAGGGCCTTAGCCCATCATAGTATGAGTAGCAATAACAGTTATGCAGTAGCAAAATCCTACACAACCAACCTCTACACACCATCTCCGTCCAATCCTACACTCCATGTGGGGATATAATCAACCTACCCATCCCTACACTCTAAGTAGTACCGAATGTGGCACAAAACAGTAGTTTGCAGCTGAGCTGCCAGTAAATTAGGCTTAAAGCCTTTCAGTACACTTCCTCCGAATAACAACCCACAACCCAATGCAATGCAACATACAATCGATGATATGCTATTATGCAATTTTAGTACATATATACAGTTCAGATATTAACATGCTCAGTACGGACATCATTTAGTCAATTTCACACATTTAGGGGTCTAAGTAGTGCTTATCGACCCTATAGTAGGTTCACAGTCGACTTGGGCGACCTGTGCAACCTTAAAAACATTTCGATAAAAATGGGCCCACATGCTCAATACTCATATATGTTTTCACTATTTACTTATATGTTCATTCAAAGTTGACTACTTGAGTCATTATCACTAAATTATTTATATCTTGAGCTACAGAATTCCAATTTAAGATCCGCTTGATGTTTTTGAAATTAGACTCAAATAAATTTCTACCATAAAATTTTTTGAATTTATAGTTTATCAAATAAGTAGAGTAATCTTTAAAGTTATCCCTATTCTACTATTTGACAACTTCATCCTTTCCTTACTAAAAATTATTTATCTCTTAGTACAGAATTTAGATGATGTTTCCGTTTGTTTCTCTTGAAAATAGACTCATTAAGGATTTAAAAATATAAATTTAAGCCCCTAATTATTTTTTTAAAATTTTTTATGATTTTCCTAAGTCAGAACAGGGGAACCCAAAATCATTCTGACCCTGTCTTACAAAATTTATTATATCTCATGATTTACAATTGCATTGCTTACACTGTTTCTTCCATATTTTATTTTATTCAAACTCTAACTCAATTCCCACTATTTTGATGATTTTTTAAAGTTAGACTACTGTTGCTGTCTAAAACTATTTTAGTGCAAAATGTTGATTTCCAAGTTTATAACACCCTTATTTCATTTCTCTACAATTTTCCGCATCATTTTCTCTTATTTCTCGACAACAAGCAATTTCGGCTTTTTGCCGAATCCCGTTTTCTGCATTTCGGGTACACACCTGGTATCGTTTCTGATGCGTAAGCAGTCCTAAGCTTCCAGAACCTAAAAATCGACCTACATATCTCCAGATTAATCATTTAATTCATTTTTAATCAACCAATTTCAGAAGGAACTCGACTAACTAAAAATTATTTATCTCTTAGTACAGAATTTAGATGATGTGCCCGTTTGTTTCTCTTGAAAATAGACTCATTAAGGATTTAAAAATATAAATTTAAGCCCCTAATTATTTTTTTACAACTTTTTATGATTTTCCTAAGTCAGAACAGGGGAACCCAAAATCATTCTGACCTTGTCTTACAAAATTTATTATATCTCATGATTTACAATTCCATTGCTTACACTGTTTTTGAAACACCCCACACCCGGCCCACGAGCCTTGACCGGGTCTGGTATGTTCCCCGGTGTAAACCGTTTCAAATTCTTTTGTGACTTAGGAAAAACTTGTGTGTTTTGAAAGAAAATTTGTTTTGGGTTGGGCTTGAGTTTAAAACGAGTTTATTTGATTAAAAATCCTTTAACTTTAGGTGACAAAACGTTTAGGGTTGATTTTGATAATAAATTTACTTAATTTTTCAATTAATAAATATTTGTAACATAATAAATCAAAGTGAAGTAAAGAAATTCAACTATGGCCTTATTACATCAAATAATTCCCAAAAATAAATTAAAGTGCTTAAATAAAATAAAGTGTCCAAATTAAATAAAACTTTAAGCTGAGCATGGCCACCACAAGTTCTGCCGTCCCGGTCCATCACTGTTCATCACCTGAAACATGTTCCCACAACGGGGTGAGTCAACGGACTCAGTGTGTAACCAACACTAAAATTTAATAGATTTAGGCATACCATACATATCATGTTCACACAATATTTCAAGATAGTGATGCAATCCCAAACCCAAACCTAGATACCATCCACTACACATCCCCGTACCAACCTGCACACCGTGGGGACTACTAAGTCAACCCTCCTTCCGCTACACTCCATCGAAGGCAGTCGCTGCAGTCGACGTGCTCATCGCCCATATAAAATTCGTGGCATAGCCACCAGATTAAATAATTGTGTCATGAGACACCACATTCAGATAATGTAACCGAAGTTACCACATTCAGATAGTGAGACCGAAGTCGTCACATTCACTTCCCCTTTCTCATATAACCCGAATGCCCTATATTATTCATATCATGCATATCATACTTAAAATTCACATTCATGTCACTTTTCACATGTTAAATATAACATATTTCGTAATCCTAGTATGAGTAGGAAACGTACCTGAGTACTTTGTACCGTAACACGGTTCCTTAGCCATATTTACATTCTTAAAAACATGCACATATTAAATATTGCCATAAAACATATTAAGAATTAGTGCGGATTACACACCTGATTATCTTAGCAATTCACTGAAGTCTCGAAATCCGATCTACTGCCCTAGATCTTAATCCCTACATTCGGCCAACCTTAATATATTAGCATAAAGCCTATTCGGCTATAAAACCAAATCCTAGTAGGATTTGTATTCTTAAAACTTACCTTTGATGCCGATTTCACTGTTAACCAAATCCCGAAAACTTTGTGCTATTCCTTCCTTCAATCGGCCATCATTGAATCAATTAACTTGGTTAGTTTTCGGCTTTTGAACATTTAAAGAACATATCTAGATACTAATCTAGGCCTTAGCCGAATATACATAGATGCTTACCTTCCAAATCTTAAATCCCGAATTGAATCCTTGCTTCCTTAATGCTATCGAAATTCCTATAACCATATGTTAGATTTAATCTAACATTAAAACATAAACATGGCCTTTGGCCGAATATACATATATCTTACCTTAAATCTTTAAATCCCGAAACTCTCTTCCTGATTAATGGAGATGTCGAAATACCCTAGATTTGAAATCCCGGAATTCACCTTCCATATTTCGATCAACAAGATGTAGGAGGGATTAGACTAACTTTCGACTTAAAAGAAAGGAATACAAGTATGACTATAGATCCTTACCCCTTTATGTTGAAATCGACAGATCCTTCCTGACACCACTTCAGAGATTCGGCTTAGAGACTTGATGAACAATTGGCTATGAGCCCTCTATGCATTCGGTTTCAAAGATGAAAGAAGAGAGGAATATTTGGCTTAGAAGGAATCGGCTAGGAGGCTAAAAGAAAAAGAAGAAAAAGATGGATGCTCCACAACAAGAAGAAATTCGGCAGAGAGAAGAGGAGGAAGAAAAATTTATGAGTAGCCCTATTTCTTCCCTTTTATAGCCGAAATTACTACTCAGAATCCCTTACTTGGCCACCACTCTTCTATTTGATAGCTTTATCCTTTTAATTATCACAAAATAAAAAGAATTTAATCCAACCATTATCTCTTGAAAATAATGATAAATAAATCCCTTATTTATCCCCTATTTAGCCGAAATTTAAAGAGAATAAAACTCCTCTTTTAAGAGCCTTAATGTCGTCCACCTCTCTGCTTCTGGAAGCAAAAATAAAACTTCTTTTATTTGCTCCCCAAGTGACTCGAACCCAGGCCCAATTGCACCTGCTTGTGGCGTCAACTCCAGAGGCCCTAAGTGGCGCCTCCAAGCCACTTTTCCAAGCCCATTTGTATGTCATATTTCAGCCATAAATTTTCTTAAGGCCACCCTGCTTTACTTCCCTCTCTTAACCTCAGAACTTAACTTTTCCTAAAACGTTTCCTTACATTTCCTTACATTTCCTTACATTTCCTTACATTTCCAAGTTTCCAAAAATGTTCGTTTGCCTCCTTTAAACTTAACATTTCTTACATTTCCAAGTTTCCAAAAATGTTCACTTTCCTCTTTTGAACTTAACATTTCTTACATTTCCAAGTTTCCAAAAATGTTCACTTTCCTCTTTTGAAACTTAACATTTCTAAATCATTTCCAAGTTTCCAGAAATGTTCACTTTCCTATTTTGAAACTTAACATTTCTAAATCATTTCCAAGTTTCCAAAAATGTTCATAATACATTCATAACACATAAGACATGCCATTTCGTATACTTAAATAAAAAATGCATAGGCCCATTTTCAGGATGTTACAGTTCTACCCCCCTTAAAATAATTTCGTCCTCGAAATTACTTACTAACGAACAGTCGTACTTCCTAGCTCACCACACTACGCTACTGCTGCGCACTCTGATCTTAAGAAACTATCATACTTTCTAGGCACATTCTCTTAGTTTACCATCAAGGTTCCATACACCTTACTAGCACCTAATAACGAACTGACTTTACAATGAACAAGGCAATAATGGCATTCCAGAAACAAAAACTTACCTGTTGTCACATCACTATCCTCAAGAACTCATTTCTAATGACTGCCCTTTAATCTGATTAAGAAATTTTATGCATTAGTTCTTGTTTCACTGATTATTCGCGAAGAAGTTTTATGAGAAGAATTTTAGAAGTGGTTCTTTCGTATTCATACATGCACACAGTCTTTACATTCATACATTCATCAATCAATCATGAACTTTCGTTCATTCAGAGAAATGTTGTAGTTTTCATTGTTGTTGTTTTTCCACTACCCAGGGGTATTTTCGTAATTTGCCCTACAAGGGTATTTTCGTAAATTTTTTTTTCAAAATAAGGTTCCTTGGTGGTTTTGTCAATAAGGGTATTTTGGTAATTTTTGAAATTCCGGGGGTATTTCGGGAATTTTGAAATTACAGGGGTATTTCGGGAATTTTAAAATTACAGGGGTATTTCGGTAAATTTTGAAACTCGGGGGTATTTTGGTAATAAACCAGGGTAAATTTGTAAAGCTCGATAATTCAGGGGTATTTCACAATTTGCAAAACTTTAAGGGTTCTTTTTGAGAATTTTATTTTCCAAAACGGTGATGTCACAAAAAATTTGGAAATCAGGGTCATTTTGGTAATTTTGTAAGTTAGGGGCAACTTCGTAATTTTCCAAAATCAAAGTATTTTGATATTTTGCAAATTAGGGTTTTTGGACTTGTTATAAAGTAATGAAAATTTTTTTTAATAAGAACTGTGGGTATTTTGGAAATTTCATAAACCATGGGCATTTTTTGTAATTTTACCACTAGGAGTATTTTAGTAATTTTGTAAATCAAGAAATATTTCAAAAAAATTTTATGGGATAGCTTGTATAAATCAAAAGGGTAATTTAGTCATTTTAAAACTAGGGTTTCCATAAAAAATGTGGCTAATCCCTTTCGGGTTTTAGTTATTGGGTTTAGCCTGTGACTGAGTCCTCTTGGTTAGGGTGAACCGAAGCTACACACCAGGTAGGATTCGAGTGGAGAGGAGGTGAGTCACGCAGACTGCTTAAATACCAAGCTCCCACTGAATACCAATCCTAGACATGCGCACAATGGTTGCCACACCCTAACTCGGCGACTTAGACACAGGTTTGTTTTATTAAGCATTTAAGTCTTATGTAACTGTTGGGGTAAGCTAGCCTTATAGTTCAAGTACCTATCATACTAATCTACGTTCCATTCTATTTCTACCCTTCTACAGATCACAATATAAATCACCCAAAGGTTAGGGGTACTTACTTAGTGGACTTCGGGTCGGAGACTTAGGTGCCATGCCAGAAAAACCTGCTTATTTAAAAATACTTTCATAAAACTCATTTGGGCTCGATTTGAAAACTTTTTGGGCCTTAAACCACAGGCCGAGAGTTTAAAACTGGGCTCTGATACCAAATTGAAACACCCCACACCCGGCCCATGAGCCTTGACCGGATCTGGTATGTTCCCCGGTGTAAACCGTTTCAAATTCTTTTGTGACTTAGGAAAAACTTGTGTGTTTTGAAAGAAAATTTGTTTTGGGTTGGGCTTGAGTTTAAAACGAGTTTATTTGATTAAAAATCCTTTACTTTAGGTGACAAAACGTTTAGGGTTGATTTTGATAATAAATTTACTTAATCTTTCAATTAATAAATATTTGTAACATAATAAATCAAAGTGAAGTAAAGAAATTCAACTATGGCCTTATTACATCAAATAATTCCCAAAAATAAATTAAAGTGCTTAAATAAAATAAAGTGTCCAAATTAAATAAAACTTTAAGCTGAGCATGGCCACCACAAGTTCTGCCGTCCTGGTCCATCACTGTTCATCACCTGAAACATGTTCCCACAACGGGGTGAGTCAACGGACTCAATGTGTAACCAACACTAAAATTTAATAGATTTAGGCATACCATACATATCATGTTCACACAATATTTCAAGATAGTGATGCAATCCCAAACCCAAACCTAGATGCCATCCGCTACACATCCCCGTACCAACCTGCACACCGTGGGGACTACTAAGTCAACCCTCCTTCCGCTACACTCCATCGAAGGCAGTCACTGCAGTCGACGTGCTCATCGCCCATATAAAATTCGTGGCATAGCCACCAGATTAAATAATTGTGTCATGAGACACCATATTCAGATAATGTAACCGAAGTTACCACATTCAGATAATGTGACCGAAGCCACCACATTCAGATAGTGAGACCGAAGTCGTCACATTCACTTCCCCTTTCTCATATAACCCGAATGCCCCATATTATTCATATCATGCATATCATACTTAAAATTCACATTCATGTCACTTTTCACATGTTAAATATAACATATTTCGTAATCCTAGTATGAGTAGGAAACGTACCTGAGTACTTTGTACCGTAACATGGTACCTTAGCCATATTTACATTCTTAAAAACATGCACATATTAAATATTGCCATAAAACATATTAAGAATTAGTGCGGATTACACACCTAATTATCTTAGCAATTCACTGAAGTCTCGAAATTCGATCTACTGCCCTAGATCTTAATCCCTACATTCGGCCAACCTTAATATATTAGCATAAAGCCTATTCGGCTATAAAACCAAATCCTAGTAGGATTTGTATTTTTAAAACTTACCTTTGATGCCGATTTCACTGTTAACCAAATCCCAAAAACTTTGTGCTATTCCTTCCTTCAATCGTCCATCATTGAATCAATTAACTTGGTTAGTTTTCGGCTTTTGAACATTTAAAGAACATATCTAGATACTAATCTAGGCCTTAGCCGAATATACATAGATGCTTACCTTCCAAATCTTAAATCCCGAATTGAATCCTTGCTTCCTTAATGCTGTCGAAATTCCTATAACCATATGTTAGATTTAATCTAACATTAAAACATAAACATGGCCTTTGGCCGAATATAGATATATCTTACCTTAAATCTTTAAATCCCGAAACTCTCTTCCTGATTAATGGAGATGCCGAAATACCCTAGATTTGAAATCCCGGAATTCACCTTCCATATTTCGATCAACAAGATATAGGAGGGATTAGACTAACTTTCGACTTAAAAGAAAGGAATACAAGTATGACTATAGATCCTTACCCCTTTATGTTGAAATCGACAGATCCTTCCTGACACCACTTCAGAGATTCGGCTTAGAGACTTGATGAACAATTGGCTATGAACCCTCTATGCATTCGGTTTCAAAGATGAAAGAAGAGAGGAATATTTGGCTTAGAAGGAATCGGCTAGGAGGCTAAAAGAAAAAGAAGAGAAAGATGGATGCTCCACAACAAGAAGAAATTCGGCAGAGAGAAGAGGAGGAAGAAAAATTGATGAGTAGCCCTATTTCTTCCCTTTTATAGCCGAAATTACTACTCAGAATCCCTTACTTGGCCACCACTTTTCTATTTGATAGTTTTATCCTTTTAATTATCACAAAATAAAAAGAATTTAATCCAACCATTATCTCTTGAAAATAATGATAAATAAATCCCTTATTTATCCCCTATTTAGCCGAAATTTAAAGAGAATAAAACTCCTCTTTTAAGAGCCTTAATGCCGTCCACCTCTCTACTTCTGGAAGCAAAAATAAAACTTCTTTTATTTGCTCCCCAAGTGACTCGAACCCAGGCCCAATTGCACCTGCTTGTGGCGTCAACTCCAGAGGCCTTAAGTGGCGCCTCCAAGCCACTTTTCCAAGCCCATTTGTATGTCATATTTCAGCCATAAATTTTCTTAAGGCCACCCTGCTTTACTTCCCTCTCTTAACCTCAGAACTTAACTTTTCCTAAAACGTTTCCTTACATTTCCTTACATTTCCTTACATTTCCTTACATTTCCAAGTTTCCAAAAATGTTCGTTTGCCTCCTTTAAACTTAACATTTCTTACATTTCCAAGTTTCCAGAAATGTTCACTTTCCTCTTTTGAACTTAACATTTCTTACATTTCCAAGTTTCCAAAAATGTTCACTTTCCTCTTTTGAAACTTAACATTTCTAAATCATTTCCAAGTTTCCAGAAATGTTCACTTTCCTCTTTTGAAACTTAACATTTCTAAATCATTTCCAAGTTTCCAAAAATGTTCATAATACATTCATAACACATAAGACATGCCATTTTGTATACTTAAATCAAAAATGCATAGGCCCATTTTCAGGATGTTACAGTTTCTTACATGAAAAACTAGACTCAATAAAATTTAATTTCATATTTTATTCAAACTCTAACTCAATTCCCACTATTTTGATGATTTTTTAAAGTTAGACTACTGTTGCTGTCCAAAACTATTTTAGTGCAAAATGTTGATTTCCAAGTTTATAACACCATTATTTCCTTTCTCTACAATTTTTCGCATCATTTTCTCTTATTTCTCGACAACAAGCAATTTCGGCTTTTTGCCGAATCCCATTTTCTGCGTTTCGGGTACACACCTGGTATCGTTTCTGATGCGTAAGCAGTTCTAAGCCTCCAGAACCTAAAAATCGACCTATATATCTCCAGATTAATCACTTAATTCATTTTTAATCAACCAATTTCAGAAGGAACTCGACTAAAAACCTAGCAAAACCCTTACCGCGCTTGAGCAACCACGACTTCGCACAATTACAGCGTCGATTCAAAATCACCAACCCCTTGATTAACTCCTAAACACTAAAAAGGAATCTCCCTTTTAGAGATTAACCAAGAATGATTAACAATAGACAAAACTGTTATTTACCGAACACACGCAACCAACGATGAACAACCAAATCAATTGGGAAAAAAATGAAAGAAATGGAAGGGGAAAAATAATAGAAATTTCGACAGCAACTAGTGGAATGAATCGGCAGAGGAGGGAAAAAAGAAGAAGAAGAAGAAAACGTCAGAAAAAGTTTGGAGAATTGGAGAGAAAACCGAAAATCTACTCTCTCTTTTTTTTTTGCAACAAAAAGATAATCAGATTATTTTTTGATAACCTCTCCCCAATTATCTCCTAAAATCACTCCCTATTAACCCATTAAAACACAACTATTCAGAATTTTGCCCCAACACAACTCTTAGCTGAAATTAGAGCAAAAATACTGTCTCCACGCCATCACAGAGAATTGAACACAGGATCACCAACACTCTAACACTCCACTTAACCACCAGGCCAGTAGGCCCATTCTGTTATCTACTTATCAACAATTAAATAAAAGCATATTGACCAAAGATTGGGCTTTATTCATAAAAATACCAAAAATTGTCCAAGTCATGGCTTGAACTTGGGACCTCACACATACTCCCAAAACACTTAACCACTAAAGCAGATACAAATTTGTGTCATACATTCGCAAAAACAAAAATGTAAATTTTGGGGCGTTACAGAAGGTGTTCTTAAATATATCTCCATGGAAAAAGGTTCTTCGATTTGGAAAGAAAGAAAAGTTAAGTCTGAGGTTTATTGGACCTTTTGAGATTTTTGAACGTGTTGGTCCAGTAGCTTATCACTTAACATTATCACTTAATTAGAGAATATCCACAAAGTATTTCACTTTTTAATATTGAGAAGACATCGATAGTTTCTATCACATGTCATTACACTGGAAACTATTAAGATTCAACCAGACTTGACATATGAAGAAGAACTGTAATAATCCATTTTGCAGTGGTACCGAAAATGGCAGTAATGGCAATTTCGAAACCCCGTACTCCAATGATCGAGTTAGTGATATTAAGTATTAATATTTGCAAGTTTATTTCAGATTTATATTAAGTCCTGGTCTAGTAATTTTAGTGATTGAATGGTTAATTAAGATACAAGGACTAAATTGTAAAAATAGTAAAATTTAAATTACTAAAGGTTCTTGTGAAAAGCTTAAATTAAGTATCAATTTGGTAATTATACACATGGGAGATTGTAGTGGATGGTTAGTGCCTGTAAATTAATAAATTAATATGTTAAATACGATTAAAATAATAAAGAATAATTGTTAAAACAAAAAAAGAAAAGAAAAAGTCATCATCTCTTTCATTTTTCCTTTTACAACAGAATACACCATTTTTTTTTTGTTAAGGGAGAATCGGCCAAGCTCAATTCTCTTGCATCTAAGTCCTAAACAAGCCATTCTTCGTATTTTTTATGTTTTTGAGATCATTGTAACTTAATCTAGCTAATCCAGGGACTATTTCGTAAAAATGTTTAAGGTTGTCAAAGTTAATATTAGTGACTTATGGAAGTTTTTTATGTTTAATGGTAGATTTGTAAACTTGGTTGTTAAATGAGACTAACATGTAAATAGATTTTTGTTAGTTTCGAGTTTAGGGACTAAAATGAAAATATGTCAATTTTAACATGAAATTTCTGTAAATTTTAATTCTTGAAGGCTGGATAGGGATAAATATGTAATCGATTTTAAATTTGGGGTTTAAATGTGAAAGATATAATAGTTTCAGTTTTAGGGACTAAATTGAATAAAAAGTAAAATTTAAAGAAATTATGTAAAATAAAGTTAATAGGTCCTATGCATGAATATGAGTATGGTACTTCATTTGAGATGATGAATTGAACTTAATTATTGTATAGATTAAGGATTGAATCTTACAGAGGAAAATTAAGGAAAAGGGAAAATTACAGAATAGTCCTTACGAACTAACTCGTTAGCTGAATATATTAGGTAAGTTCATAGGGTATAGAAATATATATATATATATATATATATATATGAATTGATTGTTGCTGAACTGTGAATCTATATATTTTTATATTGTTGGTTTGAAACATGAAATGTTATAAACTAATATTAAGGTGAGAAATGACCTAATTGAAAATTCTTGAAAGGGCAAGGAGTGTAATTTTACCTAAGTGTATAGTGACTCAAAATAAAAATCTTAGAGATTTATAAAGGGCAAAAAAAGTTATTCTCAAAATTTGGATGTTCATGAAATTGAGAAATTATATAAAAAAAGACAAATATTGTCATAAAAGAGACCATTAGTTTTTATGGGAAATAGAGAACAAATCTTAGTCATCGGCTATAAGATAATGGATATATTATTATTATTATTATTGTATTATAATATTTTATATTATATCATTATTAAATCATTAAAGATATTTTAACAAAAGAATGGAGAAATTTCTCCATAACTCTTCTTCTCTTTGACATCATCACCATTTTGGAGGAAAGTAATTGTTTTTTTCTTTTTTGGAATTTAGTCCCCAACACCATTAAAGACCTCTCTAAGTAAAAAAACCATCAAATTTTCATGAAAATATTTAGTAAACTCAAGTTACCCACAACCTAGAAAGCTTAGTTTTTAAGTTGAAAGTGGTGTGTTCATGCTTGAAAAAGCGTGAGAAATTAAGGTTCTAAAGTAAGAGTTTCATGATTTAGAAATAGTATCATGTTTATTTCAATTAGTTGAGCATGAAAGTGTTATTAGACAAGTATTTTGATTATTCAAATATTTTTCTATTGACATGCAATGAAAACAAAGACAAAAAAATTGATACAAGGGGAGTTGAGAAAGGGAATAAGTGACTAAAGATTGAAGGAAGGTAGAAAAAAATTATAGCCAAGTCAATATATATAAGTACTTCTTTAATTTTCTCTTTCCTAACTAAATTATTAAGTAAAATTATGCTAAAATGATTATGCTAATGTTTTGTATTAATAATAATAATTTAATATAAAAACTAAGTGATAATCTCATGAAGTTGATAAGTGGAAGTGATAATGATAAGTGAAAAAAATGGATAATGTGTTTGTATATATAAACTTATGGAATAAATTGTGAAATGTGGAAAAATACTATAAGAATATGAAAGTGTGGAAGGTAGACTATAATTGGAAGATAAATTAAGTTTATATTAATGATAATGCTCAAGTCAACAAGTTTTGAACTTGTAGGATGTAGATAACATGTCATTAGGAATAATATAGTGCGCTCGTGAATTTAGTACTACGGTTCTCATGCTTTTAACATTTCTAGTGTTCCTGTGAATCTGACGTTGTTCTTATGCATTACGTAATTACATTCCGTATATCATAGTTGTTCAAACGAGTCTACTATGGGCTAAGTGAGTCGTGCAAGAATGGTAAGTGAAAATGGAATAAATAGGATGTTGTAATTATAATTTTTATCTTTAGTTAAATCTATATCTTTTTTTTTGATCATGTTCATATATTTATATAATTGAAATTAAAAATGTAAGATTGAATGCTTGAGTATTTACTAAGTTATTCATAAGCTTAACGAGTTGCTTTCTAACGTGTAGGTAAAGGATCGTTTTGAGGATATCATTCGGGGTTGTCATGTTCATTCACATCTCATCAATGAAGAAGAACTTGAAGAGTATGAATTTCTATATTATGGTATTAACATGGCATCTACATGTTAGAACCATTTGTATGTTATGCATGTTTGATATCATTTTGGACTTTTTGAAATTCATACTTTTGATGGGGAACATTTAGTTTTATAAAGTTTAGATATAATTTGGTGCATTTTAAGGTTTTAAACATGAGATTAATGTTTTGGGAGTGTGTGGAATATAATTGTTGTCGAAATCATTTTTTTTTTCTATTTTGAAAAAAATAGGGATCGATTGGAAAACTAAAAATGGAGTCGCCACCAATCTTTTTTCGAGGTGTGATCGGATCACCTTGAGATTGATCATTTTAATAAAACTTTGATTTATTAAAACATATTTTGGTCTACAAAAAATCGAGAAAATGGGTTTGGAAGTCGGTTACGTACGAGGAAGGGTTAGCACCCTCGTAGCGCCCAAAATTGGTACCTAATTGATTATTTAATGTCTTAATGCCGAAAATTTGAAAAGATTCTAGATTACGATCCGTTTGCAAAAAAAAAAAAAAATGAACGGAATCACATTGGATGCCAAAAACCCTCTTATTTCGAAGAAATAAAATGTCATACTCAGTGAGTTAGGGTACAACAACTTATATTCTCGAAACTGAACTTATCTTTTGATTCTTAAAACCCGTGTAATAAAGTTTGAAAAGGGCATTCGGTTATTTGGGCTTTATGAAAAATTTTGGACCCAGTAAGTTAGGGCACAATTTCTCAAAATTCCCGTATACGGAATATTGCCTTTGTTTTTTAGAAATTCTTACCTCGAGATGATAAAACGTCACATCCAGTGAGTTAGGACGCAACATCTCGAATTCTCGAGAATAAGTTTTTTATTTAAAATTTTTATGCGTTTTGATTAGAAAAGAAAAAGGGGACTTGGTTGTTTAGATTTAACGAGAAGAATCGGAACCCAGTGAGTTAGGGCACGATTTTCTTGAAGCTTCCAAACATGAGCATTGCCTTATTTTAAACCTTTGAATAAAATAATTTTGAAACTTAAACGATATTAAACTTGATTTTTTTAACAAATAAAACGCAATGGAATGATAATATACAAAGCAAAGTAGCAATACGTACACAAAATATTACATTAATGAATCACAAATAATCAATAAGCACAAATTAAGAGAGGTAATACACGTGATAGCAACGAATTCAAGAGATGCAATTTTACAATCATCCATTGGAGAAAGCGACACAGAATAGTATATCTAAAAAAATCCAAAAAAACAAAATAACAAAAAAATGAAGGTTTAAAAGCGACTATTGTAAATAAGATGTAATAAATAATATATGACAAAATAATTTCAAAATGAATAACATGGAGGGCAATAATATAAAAGTATTTAAAATAAATATCATGCAAAACGATTTTATAATAAGATAATATGTAAAATGATTTTAAAATAGTTAATTTAAAAACAACTTAAATTATCATAAACAAAATTTAAATTTACTAATATGTAAAAAAATTTGAAATGAATAATATATATATAAAATGCGAAACAATTTAATAAAACAAAATACAAAATCTTGAAATAAATAGTAATAAAACAATTTTTAAAATAAAGAACATGAAAAACATATAAAGTAATTTAAACTAAATAATATACATAGATTTAAGAAAGGTAACATCTAAAGTTTAAAATAAATTATATAGAGAAAAATATTTAAACTGAATAATATATATAAAATTTAAAAAAACTTTAAAGGATAAAATGAAATAGTTAAAGTAAGCAGTATATAAAAAGAATTAAAAAAATATAACAAAAAGAAACCTTTTTGAAATGTAAACAAATAAATAGATTAAAACCGGTAAGGAATAAAATTGAAATTAAAATAAAATTCCAATCTAGAAATGAAAACAATAACAACTGGCTCTTAAGGACCAGATTAGCATGCGCTCAAACAGGCGAGGATTCACTGGGAAATTATCCCAAACACTCAAAACGGCGCCGTTCAAATACAAGTCATCTAACAGCATGTGGATTAAATTAGAACAACAAAGAAGATTCGGGACTAAATTAAAACTGACACGGGATTTCATTGCGACTTGTTGTAAAATCGAAGGGACTTGAATCGAAAATAATCCATAAAACAAAAAAGCGCGGATCCTTTCCCGAGTCGGGTCAACGCACGGATTTTTAGCCCTTAAACGATGCTGTTTTGGACATTAATGTGTTACCCCAAACGACGTCGTATGGACTACCTTTAAATACCAAAAAACAAGTTAAAAAAAACATTTTATCACTTAGCTAAAAAAAAACTCTCTAAAAAGGCCCTCGGAGCACTGGCCAGAGTTCGGCCTTGTTCCGTTATTGAGCCACCATCCTCCGCCGCGTCCGCTACCTAGCTCGATCCTTTTGACTTCCCTAAGTCCAAATCTAGCCCCCAAACACCCAAAACCCTTACTAAAATCGAAAAACAACCAAAAAAGCTTTGGATTTGGGACTCCAATCGTCACGAAAAGGTAAAAGTTTGTATCTTTCTTCTTTATCTATGTATATGCATGACATTCGAAGCAAATAGACTAAAAAAATACCTCTGCTTTGATATTTTTTGTATTTGAAAATCGTAAGTCCCCATACAGTGATTGTCTTTAGCTTTTTATAGCCAGGAAAATAAAAATAAAAAATACAATGTCTTTTTTCATTTGTCTACTGTATTTTGCTGTTGTTTTATCTTCTTTTACAGGTACGGAGGCCAGCCTGGTACACGGACGTGGCGAGGGTGGAGGTCGTGTGGGTGAAGCTTGCGGCGCAAAGGTTCTGCCCTAGGGTTTCTGTTTGCTGAACCTCTTGGGTCGTTCGGGTTTGCTTTGTTATTGGGCCTCTAGGTCAGAATTTATTGTAGGTTTGGGTTCTATTAGGTTTAGGTTTGAGGTTTGATTTGGATTTGTATTTGTATTTGGGCTTATAGGGATTTAGATCTCTGTATTCGGGCCCACTTGGGTCATTGTATTTTATGGATTTTAAATGGAATTTTATTTATTGGTTTTTTATTTGTTATTTTTTGGTTTTTGGTTTTGGTTTTATCGAGCTCGGGCAAAATTTGGGCTCTTACAGTTGCCCCTTTTTCCTCATTGTCGTGTAACGGGAATGAAGCAAAGACTTTAAAGAGGGCCAAATTTGCCTGGTCTTGTAAGATCTTGGCTTCTTGGCACTTCTTTTCTTCAAGTAGCCCCATTCCATCCCACTGCGTCTTCAGGGGTATAGGAAATAGTGCTTCTATCCACTTCGATGTAATTTCAAGGAGAAGAGATTTGTAACTTCGATCTACTCCGCTGGAACTTCAAGGAGATAAGAATTGTGGCTCCTATGTAATTTCAGGGTAAGGGATTTGTAGCTTCGGCCTACTCCGCTGGAATTTCAAGGAGATGAAACTTCAAGAAAATAAGGATTGATCCTCAATGTAATTTCAAGGAGGAGGGATTTGTAGCTTCCACATACTCCGCTAGAATTTCGAGGAGATTAGAATTCAGGGAGAAGGGATTTGTAGCTTCAATCTTCTCTACTGAAACTTCAAGGAAATAAGGATTGATCCTCAATGTAATCTCAGGGAGGAGGGATTTGTAGCTTCAACCTACTCCGCTGGAACTTCGAGGAAATAAGAATTCAGGGAGAAGAGATTCGTAGCTTCAATCTTCTCTACTGAAACTTCAAGGAAATAAGGATTGATCCTCAATGTAATTTCAGGGAGGAGGGATTTGTAACCTCAACCTACTCTGCTGGAACTTCGAGGAGATAAGAATTCAGGGAGAAGGGATTCATAGCTTTGATCTTCTCTGCTGAAACTTCAAGGAAATAAAAAATTGATCCTTAGTCTACTTCACTGCTACTCCAGGGAGACAGGATCTGCGAATTCGCTGATGTGCCATATCGTCTTTAGCGGACACGACCTGTAGAATCGATTTTATGTGCTTATGTTTATGCAAGATGATTAGGATGCTATGATCAGAATGAATCAAATACTCCTAACTGAATGTGTTATGAATGATATATGCAAAATGTCATGAGAATAATCCTTTTTAATATTTAGGGCCTCATTGCTCGTATCACACTGTCTTTTTGCTTGGCTGATATTTTGACCAAAATCCCGAAGAAACAATCATATTTTGCTAAACTGGTTTGCCCCCACTGTAACTTTAGGGTCCATTCCATTATACCTCGAGGTTTGTATCATCTTTAAACCATCCCACTGCCACTCGGGTGTATAGGATTTATATTATTTTCAAAATGGTCTGCCTATGTCACATCCTAAAATTTGAGTTTTTATATGTTGCATTATTTTGGTGCTCAGCTAGTTAAATTATCCAATGTATGCGTTTTTATAGTCCTGAGAAGGCTCGGGATTTATTTTGGATTTGGAATAATTTTTGGTATTTAGTACTTTAAGGAAATGGAATAAGTGACCTTAAAGCTTAAGGTAATTAAGTGGTAAAAAGTAAGCATAAGTGAGCATTTAGTAAAGGGGATATGGCGCCATATGTGTTACCTTGAGGGAGATACATGTGAGAATTTTATTTTATTTTGGCAAGATGGCTAAGAAAAAGGCAAGATTGAACTTAGGGAAAGGAAACATAAGGAAAAGGCATGTAAGGGGAACATAAGGCTTATTCCAAGGGAGATGTTTTGGAAAGTTTGGGTGGCCAAACTTTGACCATTTGGCCATGCACTTGGACGGTTTTTGGGCTAGGGGGGATGGCCGAATTTTTGGTTAGCTTTTGGTATGGTATAGGTGCTAGTTTTGGTCACTTTTGCATTAGCATTTTGGTGTATCAACATTTTTTCCTCTCCAAAACTTTTCTCCCCAACCGAATGTGTCTTGAGCAATAGGTAAAAATTGTGTTTTGTTTGGCCATTTCATTTTGACCATTTCAGTATTATCTTTCATTCTCCCCAAAATCTTTTCCTCTTTGTGCCGAAACTACACTACCTTTAAGGGGCATTTTCTTTTCTTTTCTTTTCTTTCTTCTCTTTGCCGAATGCACACTAGCCTCAAGACTTTTTCTTTGTTCATCTCCTATTCTTGAAAAAAACGAAACATAAACACCCTATTTTTCTTCTTCTTTTCTTCTTGCAAAACTCTCAAACATCACTCCCTCTTTAATATTTCACCATGGCCGAATGTTATTGACCATCATCCTCTCCAATATTTTCACTATAGCCGAATCTTCCATCCTTCCATTGAACCCTCTTTTTCATTCAAGTGGTCATCTTTGAACAATCGGTAGGAACACTCTTTTCAATTCTTTTATTTTTTTCCTCTATTGCCGAAACTCATATGTTGGCTTGGGAGGGTCTCTTTTTGACAGAAATCATCATCTTTTCTCTTTCAAACAAAACCTTTCTTCTTGTAGTGGTATAGTGGAGTGCCGATTATTCCTACATCGTTTAATCGACCCTAGCCATAGGAAGATCGTGTGAAAAAGGGATATCATCGTTCAAGAGACTCTATCACTCGATTTTCATCTTGTGAACGTAAGGATTTTGTTGCAAACAAGATTGAATCAAAAGGAGTAGTGATTGGTGATCGAAAAAGGAGCGGATTTACGAACCCTACTCCTAAATTCAAACGAAGGGCTGTTTTGGCGATTCGAGACTTTCCATCGGGTTGTGGACCCTCATCCGGTGAGAATCAACTATTCGAGGTTGTTCGCAATTGTGAGGCATCGGCAATTCGAGATTTTCCATCGAGTTGTGGACTGTCAACCGGGGAGAACCAGTAACTAGTAGTTATTCGCGATTCCGAGGGTAAAAACCTAGACCGTTTATCTTAGAATAGATTTACTATAAGTGTTAATGATCTAATTGAGCGTTAAAATATTTTTTAGGTGTTGACGATCAGGAAAGTGTAGTGCTTACCGTAATCAGGTGTGTAATCTCACACCGTATTTCATGGGTTAGATAATTATATCGTATTAATCGCTTGATTAAATCACAGTTAGTGAAATCGAGTAAAATGGAATTTTTTTATCACTGTAGTGGTAAAGACTATGAAATCGGTATTAAGACTGTGAAAATTACGAAATTGCCCTCAATAGGCCAAATCGATAAAAGTGACTAAATGGGCCAAATGTGATATTTGATATATGGGCCAAATGTGATATTTGATATATGGGTCAAATGCGATATTTGGTATATGGGCCAAATGTGATATTTGATATATGGGCCAAGTGTGATATGTGCTATATGGGCCAAAATGTGATATGGGCCAGATTGTGAAAATTTTTATAATGGGCCATATGTTAGTAATAATTATATGAATGGATTGTTGTAAATGAATTTGCATACTATATTCATGATTTGCATGGGTTGAGATATTTGACGAAGAGAAGTTCTGGTAGCTTTGCTACAAAATTCTGGTGGCTCTGCCACAAATCTGAAAAATGACAATGCCATGTAAACTCTGTAATTTTGGTGGCTTGCCCACAAATTGATATACGGCTTAAAGCCTATTTTGGTGTGTTGGCGGGGTGGGTGACTAAAGCTCCCCACAGGTGTGCTGGTTGGTACGGGTGGTGTGTAGCGGATGGAAATTAAGTTTGGTTTTGGGAATTGCATATCACATTCATTCTATACATGTTATTATGCTATAATTGAAAATGGGCTTTGGCCCAATAAATGCTTAATTGGATTTTTGGCCCCGTGGACAACGGTAAGTGGGTTACACACTGAGTTCTAGTAACTCACCCTATTTTCCTTACCCTTTTCAGGTAATGGACAGTAATGGAGACTTGGGCTATGGCTATCTTGGTGGAGGCCATACTTCGTAAACGGTTAAAATTTGGATTTTGGATTTCTTTTAGTATTTTAATTGCTTTTGCTATTTTGAGTTTTATGTTGTAATAAGGCCTCTAGATAAATTTTTAATTGTTTTATGTCTGATGGATTTATAATTTGCTTTAAATGCTTCAAAGAGGGATTTTTCTAAAACTTAAATAAATGATTTTCTCAAATGGATATGAAAAAGGGGTTTCGTAATAACTTTCGTAAATATTTTAACTCACTAAAATTTTCTTTTTAAAATGTTCATCAATTTTATTATCATCTATCAAATTCTTTTAAATCTTCTCAAAATATTAAATAAATTTCCTAAAGTTTCGATTTATAAACTATTACGTCTCAAATTGTTTGATTTATCAATCAACCTTAGTTTTCAATAAACTACATAATAAATTTTTGAAAATCTGTTTTACTTAAATCTAAAAAGACTAATATGTACATTTATTTCGTGTGACATGTCAAATCTGGCCTTAACGCATGGGCCGGTTTGGGGTGTTACATTTTATGGTATCATAGCAAGTTTCAAAACTCGGCTGTGGTTTGGGTTCAAAAATGTTTTCCAAAGTTGTTTTGAATTGTAAAGTTAAAATGCATGTTTCAAAAAAAAAAAAAGAAGTATGGCACCACGGGTATCCAGCACCAAGTCAAGTAAGTGTATGTTATTTGATTATTATTGTGATATGACTATTGGAACACTCTAGAACTTTTAGTTTTAAGTGTTGAAACTATAGAGATTGAGACTATAGGATGTGTTTGCGAAAACAACTCTACTTCTTATATCTCATAAAACATCTTTAATAAACACTAAAATGGTATACTGATTCATAAAACTTGTAATCATACTAAACCGAAATAGTCAAAATGAGCGCTAAAGGACGTGGACGTGGTAGACGTGGACGTGGTAGACGTGGCCGTGGTAGAGGCCGAGGTGCTAGGGTTGCGTCAGAAGCGTCGGGACATATACCGGAAATGGACGCACCTGCATCACCCGGGACTGAGACTAGATCACATAACCATATGAGAGAGGACATTGCCTTGACCCAAGCAATGTTGTGAGTCCTAGAAAGGGTTGCTGGGGCTAGAACTGGGCCAACAACTCGTGGATCAATATCGGAACGACTTAAATCAAGTGGTGCCAAGGTTTTTAGGGGTGTCTCGAGTGTAGCTCCAAATGTAGCGGAGTATTGGCTCGAGGCAGTGGATCGGATCATGGATGATTTGGAGTGCACCACCGAGCAGAAACTGAGAGGAGCTGTGTCATTATTAAGAGATGAGGCGTATCAATGGTGGCTTACTGTTTGGGAGGGCACCCAGGCCGATCGTGTTACTTGGGATTTCTTCAAAACTTCATTTCAAGGAAAGTATGTCGAGGCAAACTATGTGGATGCCCGAAGGAAGGAATTCCTTAATCTGGTTCAAGGAAATAAGACGGTGGCTGCTTACGAGGCAGAATTTCTACGTTTGAGTCGTTATGCTCGGACTATAGTGCCAACTGACCATGAACGCTGTGTGCGTTTTGAGGACGGGTTGAATGATGAGTTGCAGGTACTGATAGCCCCACAATAAGAAAAGACTTTTGCCACGCTTGTGGAGAAAGCCAAAATAGCTGAAGAGGCTAAGAACTCCGAGCATCAGAACCAAGAAAGAGACAGAGGCAGAGGCAGAGGCAAGAGGGACTTTAAGTACTCGGGTCCCGCTAAAAGGTTTCAGAAGAGGCCCAGGAATGATGAGCCAGCTCAAACTAGAGCATCTGCTACTACCAATCAGATTCAACCATGTGCTGACTGTGGAAGACGACACCCTGGTGAATGTTGGAAAAGAACTGGGTGTTTCAAATGTGGTTCTAAGGACCATCAGCTTAAGGATTGTCCTCGACGGACTGCTCCGGCTCAAGAAGCTTGTAACTATGATGCACAGCCAGCTAGAGGCGCTCAGCAGCCATCGAGGGGTCGTGGACCAGGTCAAGGTGGTAATGGCGCAGGTCGTGGTCAAGGTGCACTGGGCAGAGGTAATGGCTTCAGGGGTAACGCAGAGGCGAGGCAGCCAGGGTTAGTTTATGCGGTCAGACGCCGTGAGGATGTTGGTGCACCTGATGTGATAACTGGTACGTTCTTCATCTCTGATGTACCTGTTACTGCTTTGATAGATATCGGATCTACCCATTCGTATGTTGCTAGTGCTATATCTAGAAATTTGAATATTAGATCTGAGATTACTGATAGAAAGATGACGGTAATTAGTCCTTTAGGATAGTCTGTGATAGTGGATAAATTGTTTAGATACGTGCCTTTAGAAATTCAAAGAGAAATATTTTTGGCGGATTTGATGGAACTGCCTTTCGGAGAGTTCGACCTTATTTTGGGCATGGACGAGTTGGTGAAGCACCGTGCGCACTTGGATTGTGCTGCAAAGTGGATGTCGATAAGGACTTTGGAAGATAAGGAAGTGGTGATGATGGGCGAACGGAGAAACTATTTAGCAAATGTGATATCTGCTTTGAAAGCAGAAAAGTTGGTGCGAAAAGGGTGTGGAGCATTACTAGCCTTCATTTGTGCTTTGGATGTCAAGGAATTATCGGTGGAAGGTGTTAGAACGGTGAAAGAATTTCCAGATGTTTTTCTCGATGAACTTCCGGGTTTACCTCTAGACCGGGAAATAGAGTTTGGTATTGAGCTTTTGCCCGGAACGGCTCCGGTGTCCATTGCTCCTTATAGGATGGCGCCGAAGGAGTTAGCGGAGCTTAAGGCTCAAATTTAGGAGTTGTTGGATCGGGGATTCATTCGATCGAGTGTGTCACCGTGGGGAGCACCGGTCTTGTTCGTCAAGAAGAAGGATGGGTCGATGCGTATGTGCATCGATTATAGGCAGTTGAATAAGTTGACGATCAAGAATAGGTATCCGTTGCCAAGACTCGATGACCTCTTTGATCAATTGCGAGGAGCTTCAATTTTCTCCAAGATAGATTTGAGATCGGGTTATCACCAACTCAAGGTTAAAGAGGCAGATATCATAAGACGGCATTTCGAACTTGTTATGGACATTATGAGTTCTTGGTGATGCCGTTTGGATTGACCAATGCACCAGCTGCATTTATGGACATGATGAACCGAGTCTTTCAACCCTACTTAGATCGGTTCGTGGTGGTGTTCATAGATGATATCTTGGTATAATCGAAGAATAAAGAAGTGCATGACTCACATCTGCGCATTGTATTGCAAATATTGCGAGAAAAGCAACTTTATGCCAAATTTAGTAAGTGTGAATTTTGGCTAAAGGAAGTGACTTTCTTGGGACATGTTGTGTCAGCCGAAGGAATCAGAGTTGATCCTCGGAAGGTAGAGGCTGTGTTGGATTAGAAACCACCGAAGTCAGTGGCCGAAATTCGGAGTTTCCTAGGATTGGCTAGTTATTATAGATGTTTTGTTGAGGGGTTTTCGTTGATTGCTGCACCCCTAACTAAACTGTTGCGCAAGGGAGTACCATTTGTGTGGTCAGATCAGCAGCAAGAGAGTTTTGAGAAATTGAAGAAGATTCTGACGGAAGCGCCCGTACTGATTCAACCTGAGGCTGGAAAAGAGTTTATTGTTTACTGCAATGCATCACACACGGGCTTGGGATGTGTGTTGATGCAATGTGGTAAAGTGGTGGCTTATGCATCTCGTAAGTTAAGGCCGCACGAAGTCAATTATCCTACTTATGATTTGGAGTTGACTGCTGTGGTTTTTGCTTTGAAGATTTGGAGGCACTACCTGTACGGTGAGAAGTCGATTATTTATACGTATAATAAAAGTCTGAAGTACCTCCTTACTCAAAAGGAGTTGAACTTAAGACAGCGGAGATGGATAGAGCTGTTGAAGGATTATGAGTTTTCAATCGAGTATCATTTCGGAAAGGCTAACATGGTAGCAGACGCGTTGAGTCGTAAGGTAATATCGGATCTGAGAGCGATGTTCGCTCACCTCAGTCTGTATGAAGATGGTAGTCTTCTAGCCGAACTTCAGGTGAAGCCTGTGTGGTTGGGTCAGATTAAGGAAAAGCAATTATCAGATGAAAAGTTGGGCCCCTTACTTCAGCAAGTTGAAAGTGGTGTAATAGGGGATTTTGGATTGAATAAGGATAGAGTACTGTATTTCCGTGGAAGAATTGGTATGCCCAAAAATTCGGAATTGAGACAAATGATTCTGCGAGAGGCACATAGTAGCCCTTATGCTATGCACCCCGGGGGAAATAAAATGTATCGAGACCTCCGTGAGCAGTATTGGTGGCCAGGGTTGAAGCGGGAGGTTACTGATTTCGTGGGTAAGTGCTTGACTTGTCAACAAGTGAAGGCGGAACACCAATTACCGTCGGGATTGTTGCAACCGGTAAAAATTCCATTATGGAAATGGGAACGGATAACGATGGACTTTGTTAGTGGGTTACCTTTATCACCTACTAAGAAGGATTCCGTCTGGGTAATACTGGATCGATTGACGAAGACTGCCCATTTTCTACCTGTTCGTACGGATTACTCACTGCAGAAGTTGGCTAAGTTGTATGTAGCAGAGATCGTGAGGTTGCATGGGGTACCGGTGTCTATTATATCGGACAGGACTCTAGGTTTACATCACGATTTTGGAAAGCTTTACATGAAGCTTTGGGAACAAAGTTAAATTTCAGCATGGCTTTTCATCCTCAGTCAGATGGTCAGTCGGAAAGAGTAATTCAGATTTTGGAAGACATGTTAAGGGGTTGTGTGATTGACTTCAGAGGTAGTTGGGAGGATTTTTTACCGTTGGCAGAGTTTGCGTATAACAACAGCTATCAATCTAGTATCCAAATGGCACCCTATGAAGCATTGTATGGTCGTAGGTGTCGTACCCCTACTTGTTGGACTGAATTGGGAGAACGACAGTTATTGGGTCCTGAATTGATATCGAAGACGAAAGAAAAGGTAAAGGTAATTCGGGCGCGGTTAAAGGAAGCTTCGGATAGACAAAAGTCGTATGCAGATATAAAGCGTAAGGACATTGAGTTTGCGGTGGGAGATCAGGTCTTTCTAAAGGTCTCACCTTGGAAGAACATCTTCAGATTTGGAAGGAAGGGCAAGTTGAGCCCTCGGTTCATCGGACCGTACGGTGTGTTGAAGCGTGTAGGACCAGTGGCTTATTAGCTTAAATTACCTCCAGAGTTGAGTCAGATTCATAGTGTTTTCCATGTCTCAATGTTGAGGCGTTATCGATTGGATCCGTCTCACATAGTACCGGTAGAGGAAGTTGAGTTAAGGCCTGACTTGTCATTGAGGAAGAGCCAGTGAAAATTTTAGATCGACACAATTCGACAGCAATATCCTCACCTCTTTTAACCAGGTAAATTTCGAGGACAAAATTTTCTTTAAGGGGGTAAAATTGTAACATCCTAAAATTTGAGTTTTTATATGTTGCATTATTTTGGTGCTCAGCTAGTTAAATTATCCAATGTGTGTGTTTTTATAGTCCTGAGAAGGCTCGAGATTTATTTTGGATTTGGAATAATTTTTGGTATTTAGTACTTTAAGGAAATGGAATAAGTGACCTTAAAGCTTAAGGTAATTAAGTGGTAAAAAGTAAGCATAAGTGAGCATTTAGTAAAGGGGAAATGGCGCCATGTGTGTTACCTTGAGGGAAGGAGTTTGAATCCCTTTGTGTGCATGTGAGAATTTTATTTTTTTTGCAAGATGGCTAAGAAAAAGGCAAGATTGAACTTAGGGAAAGGAATCATATGGAAAAGGCATGTAGGGGGAACATAAGGCTTATTCCAAGGGAGATGTTTTGGAAAGTTTGGGTGGCCAAACTTTGACCATTTGGCCAGGCACTTGGACGGTTTTTGGGCTAGGGGGGATGGCCGAATTTTTGGTTAGCTTTTGGTATGGTATAGGTGCTAGTTTTGGTCACTTTTGCATTAGCATTTTGGTGTATCAACATTTTTTCCTCTCCAAAACTTTTCTCCCTAGCCGAATGTGTCTTGAGCAATAGGTAAAAATTGTGTTTTGTTTGGCCATTTCATTTTGACCATTTCAGTATTATCTTTCATTCTCCCCAAAATCTTTTCCTCTTTGTGCCGAAACCACACTACCTTGAAGGGGCATTTTCTTTTCTTTTCTTTCTTCTCTTTGCCGAATGCACACTAGCCTCAAGACTTTTTCTTTGTTCATCTCCTATTCTTGAAAAAATCGAAACATAAACACCCTATTTTTCTTCTTCTTTTCTTCTTGCAAAACTCTCAAACATCACTCCCTCTTTAATATTTCACCATGGCCGAATGTTATTGACCATTATCCTCTCCAATATTTTCACTATAGCCGAATCTTCCATCCTTCCATTGAACCCTCTTTTTCATTCGAGTGGTCATCTTTGAACAATCAGTAGGAACACTCTTTTCAATTCTTTTATTTTTTTTCTCTATTGCCGAAACTCATATGTTGGCTTGGGAGGGTCTCTTTTTGACCGAAATCATCATCTTTTCTCTTTCAAAAAAAACCTTTCTTCTTGTAGTGGTACAGTGGAGTGCCTATTATTCCTACATCGTTTAATCGACCCTAGCCATAGGAAGATCGTGTGAAAAAGGGATATCATCGTTCAAGGGAGTCTATCACTCGATTTTCATCCTGTGAACGTAAGGATTTTGTGGCAAACAAGATCAAATCAAAAGGAGTAGTGATTGGTGATCGAAAAAGGAGCGGATTTACGATCCCTACTCCTAAATTCAAACGAAGGGCTGTTTCAGTGATTCGGGACTTTCCACCGGGTTGTGGACCCTCATCCGGTGAGAATCAACTATTCGAGGTTGTTCGCAATTGTGAGGCATCGGTGATTCGAGATTTTCCATCGGTTGTGGACTGTCAATTGGGGAGAACCGGTAAATAGTAGTTATTCGCGATTCCGAGGGTAAAAACCTAGACCGTTTATCTTAGAATAGATTTACTATAAGTGTTAATGATCTAATCGAGCATTAAAATATTTTTTAGGTGTTGACGATCAGGAAAGTGTAGTGCTTACCATAATCAGGTGTGTAATCTCACACCGTATTTCATGGGTTAGATAATAATATCGTATTAATCGCTTGATTAAATCACATGTTAGTGAAATCGGGTAAAATGGCATTTTTTATCACTATAGTGGTAAAGACTATGAAATTGGTATTAAGACTGTGTAAATTACGAAATTGCCCACAATGGGCCAAATCGATAAAACTGACTAAATGGGTCAAATGTGATATTTGATATATGGGCCAAATGTGATATTTGATATATGGGCCAAGTGTGATATGTGCTATATGGGCCAAAATGTGATATGGGCCAGACTGTGAAAATTTTTATAATGGGCCATATGTTAGTAATAATTATATGAATGGATTGTTGTAAATGAATTTGCATACTATATTCATGATTTGCATGGGTTGGGATATTTGACGAAGAGAAGTTCTGGTAGCTTTGCAACAAAATTCTGGTGGCTCTGCCACAAATCTAAAAAATGGTAATGCCATGTAAACTCTGTAATTTTGGTGGCTTGTCCACAAATTGATATACGGCTTAAAGCCTATTTTGGTGTGTTGGCGGGGTGGGTGACTAAAGCTCCCCACAGGTGTGCTGGTTGGTACGGGTGGTGTGTAGCGGATGGAAATTAAGTTTGGTTTTGGGAATTGCATATCACATTCATTCTATACATGTTATTATGTTATAATTGAAAATGGGCTTTGGCCCAATAAATGCTTAATTGGATTTTTGGCCCAGTGGACAACGGTAATGGGTTACACATTGAGTTCTAGTAACTCACCCTATTTTCCTTACCCTTTTCAGGTAAAGGACAGTAATGGAGACTTGGGCTATGGATATCTTGGTGGAGGCCATATTTTGTAAACGGTTAAAATTTGGATTTTGGATTTCTTTTAGTATTTTTATTACTTTTGCTATTTTGAGTTTTATTGTAACACCCCAAACCCGGCCCATGCGTTTCGACCAGATCTGGCATGTTAACACTTTAACGGTTTTAGAAAGCACAAGTTAACTAGTTAATATTTGAATAAAGAAGTGACTTTTTGAAAATAAATCTTTGTATTATTTATTAAATATAAGAAAACCTTTGACACAATTCCATAAGTTGCAGAACATCTTTAAAAAAAACAAATAAAGAAACTACTTAGATGAACATAATCTATGGGGGCCTTATTACATAAAAATTTTCCAAAACTATAAACTTAAGAAAAACTGAAATAATCAAAAATAGAGAAATCAAAACTTGATGGCCCCTCGAGTCCGTCTCGGCTCCCATGTCCACAATCTACTGCTCATCTGAAAGCGTAGAGAAAAAGGAAAGCGTGAGTCACCAAGACTCAGTGTATAAATCTCAAAACACGCAACGACTTGAGCCCACAAACACATTATGGGCCCTGGCCCATACATAAAGGCAACAATCATGATTATATATCAAATAACAAATGATTAGTAACCTATCCCATCTTAGGGCTCCATCCTCTACACACCATCCCGTACCAACCATCACACCTTAGGGATTTCTACAATCAACCCTCCATCCGCTACACACCATAACGACAGCCGAACTGCCTATTCCTGATGTTCAGGAAATATTAAACGTGGCATAGCCACCTATCACTATGTGACCTAGCATTTATATTTGTGGGTTTTCTACCACCGATCACCAAGTGACCTGTCATGCACTTCCCCTTCATCATATCAAAATTCCCACCCCATGCATACATACATAAAGAGAACATCAAGCAGACTTACATATATTTCGATACACATAGGGAGATCTATGTTTACATACCTGGCATCCTTGCCTAACCCATTTAGGGTTCCATTCGACTGTCTACACAGCCTCTTTCCGGATTTTTAGCCCATAACATATATATAGACATACATACAGGATTAATAGTGTGTTAGGGACCTACACACCTGATTACCGTTAGAATGATGCTTTCTATGTCGACGCTATCCGTAGTCGACACAACTGCTATTTGCCTAAGATGTTGTTCAGAAGCCGGTCCACAACCAAGTGGCCAATCTCGAACGGCAGATACTGCTCGTTTCTTAAACTTAGGGATTCTTTCCTTTGCCTAATCCATGTTTAATTCCATCACAAGTCCTTATCAGAACTACTATCACCATATTTGGTCGTTAATCCTCATGATAAAGTTAAGATCTTGTATAAAATGAATAAATCTAGTAGAAATCTAGGGAAAATCTCCTTACCTTAAAATCCCGAAATTGGAGACTAGCGATTTTCGGCTTTTAGATCTAGTTGACCAAGCTTCCTTCAAATCCCGAATTGCCGCCCAACATAGAATCATTAAACTTATTAGCTTTTCAGCTTTTGCCTTTCAAAAACCGGGAATAGATCATGAGAACTAATCAGAAATTGACACTTACCTTAACACAGGAGGTTCGGCTAGCACTAGAGAGAGGATTCGACAATGCCAAATGAAGTTTTAAATGCCGGAATAGATGGAACTAATTCTCAAATAGGATGAATAAAGAAAAACTATAGAGATTTCAGCTTTTTAGAGAAATCGACTCAAGGGGAAAAAGAATGGAGAAGAGGTTTCGGCTTTTGAAGAAATTGAAGAAAAGAAAATTGGAGAGGGAGAGGCTAAGGAATTCGGCACAAAGAAAGAAGAGAGAATTAGGGTTTTAAATGCCAGAATCAAGGAGCTATTCTCCCTATTTATAGAAATTTTGGCACCTCTTGTATAAAACCGAAAACGCCCTTCCTAATTAATTAAAATTCAAGCTATATGAAAGGGAAAATTCGGCACCCCTTTGCCATGTAGTAGCCGATTTCTTTACTCCTCTAAGTGGTGGATTTTTGGCCATCACCTTCCTCGTAGATAGGCTCCTATCTTTTCTCCTTTTTATCTTCTAAATTATCAATTTTAAAATCCATATGAACCCTCCTACTTTTGAGCCTTGTAGCCGTCCACATCATTAAACCCTAATGCCGAAATTTAACTCACTTAAATTAAAAGATTTGGGCTTCATGAAACTTAAATTTTTGGCCCCTAACTCCTTGTGTGTGGCGTCACCCCTTGCTCCCTTCTAAATGCCGAAAATGGCCCAAAAACATGGGCTCCTTGTGACCAAAACTTGGTCGTCTTTAATTGTTAATGGCGCCACCTTTAATTCCCTTACAGTGCCACCTATTGTTGGGCCACAAGCCCACGTTGGTATTTTAAACATAATTACCACCTTTTAACCAAGACCTTTGCCTAATCCTGAGCCCAATTTGGACCCCTATCACTTAAATTAACATATTAAACCTATCCCTACACTAAATGCATAGGCCCATAAATTTAGGTTGTTACAGTTCTACCCCCTTAAAGAAATTTCGTCCTCGAAATTACCTGATCAGAAAAGATGGGGGTATTGCTGCTGCATTGCTTCCTCGGGTTCCCATGTAGCCTCCTCAGAACCATGATTCCTCCATAGCACCTTAACCAAAGGAACCGTTTTCCTTCTCAACACCTTGACATCACGATCCAAAATTTCTACTGGTTCCTCTTCGAAGGATATATCAGGTCTTACCTCGATTTCCTCCACAGGCACAACGTGAGACGAATCTGAATGGTAACGTCTTAGCATGGAGATGTGAAATACATCGTGAATTCGGCTTAACTCCGGAGGTAACTCCTGCTGATAGGCTACTGGACCTAGTCGCTTCATCACCCGACATGGTCCGATAAATCTGGGACTTAATTTACCCTTTCGACCAAACCTTAGTACCTTTTTCCGCGGCGACACCTTTAGGAATACTTTATCACCCACTGCAAACTCTATTTCCTTACGCTTTACATCAGCATAGGACTTTTGCCTGTTCGACGCCTCCTTCAATCGAACCCGAATCAATTCAACCTTCTCTTCTGTCTCGGTCACCAACTCCGGACCCAAAATCCGACGTTCCCCTAGTTCTGTCCAACAGGTAGGAGTACGACATTTCCGCCCGTACAAAGCTTCGTAGGGCGCCATTTGAATACTTGACTGGTAGCTGTTGTTGTACGCAAACTCTGCTAACGGTAAGAACTCTTCCCAGCTACCTCTGAAGTCAATAACACATCCTCTCAACATGTCCTCCAAGATTTGGATCACTCGTTCAGACTGTCCATCGGTCTGAGGATGAAACGTTGTACTGAAATCCAACTTCGTACCCAACGCTTGATGCAACGCCTTCCAAAATCGAGAGGTGAACCTAGGGTCCCTATCTGATATGATTGAAACCGGTACTCCATGCAACCTCACCACCTTCGCTATGTATAACTTAGCTAACTTTTGCAAAGAGTAGTCAACACGTACTGGTATGAAGTGTGCAGACTTCGTCAGGCGATCAACAACTACCCAAATCGTATCTTTCTTAGTGGGTGTGAGGGGAAGCCCACTAACAAAGTCCATGGTGATTCTTTCCCACTTCCATTGTGGAATCTTCACTGGTTGCAATAATTCTGATGGTAACTGATGTTCCGCCTAGACCTGCTGACAGGTCAAACACTTACCCACCAATTCAGTTACTTCTTGCTTCAACCCCGGCCACCAGAACTGATCTCTTAAATCCCGAAACATCTTACTTACTCCAGGGTGCATAGCGTATGCACTACCATGCGCCTAGTTCAAAATCCTACGCCTCAATTCTGGATCTTTTGGCATACATACTCTCCCTCGAAAACATAACAGTCCTTCCTTGTTCTTACTAAATTCCGTTGGCCCATCCTTTGAGATTAGCTGCAATTTCCCCTTAGTAACTCATCGGTCTGTTGCCTCTCATTCACCTGACTGATCCAAGAGGGTTTCACTTAAAGTTCAGTTAACAAACTTCCATCCTCATACAAACTAAGGTGAGCAAACATTGCTCTTAAGTCATATACTACTTTACGACTTAGAGCATCTGCCACTACATTAGCCTTACCCAGGTGATACTCTATCAAGCAGTCATAATCCTTTAGCAACTCGATCCACCTTCTCTGCCTTAGATTCAGTTCCTTCTGAGTCAAAAGATACTTTAAACTCTTATGATCAGTGTAAATGACAAATTTCTCCCCATACAAATAATGCCTCCAAATTTTTAAAGCAAACACCACTGACGCCAATTCCAAATCATGAGTGGGATAATTCGATTCATGCGGTCTTAACTACCGAGATGCATATGCAACCACCTTTCCATCTTGCATTAACACACATCCTAATCCTGTGTGCGATGCATCACAGTAAATTACGAACTCCTTCCCCGCCTCCGGCTGAATCAACACCGTGGCCTCCGTCAAAATCCTCTTTAACTTCTCGAAACTCTCCTACTGCTTATCAGACCAAACAAACGGAACTCCTTTCCGTAGCAACTTAGTCAACAGTGCCGCCACCGAAGAAAATCCTTCAACAAACCTTCGGTAATACCCAGCTAACCTGAGAAAACTCCTAATCTCAGCCACAGACCTAGGTGGCTTCCAATCCAACACCGCTTCAATCTTTTGAGGATCAACCCTAATCCCTTCTGTCGACACAACGTCCCTAGAAACGTAACTTTCCTTAGCCAAAATTCACACTTACTGAATTTGGCATACAATTGTTTCTCCCTTAGAATCTGCAAAACTATTTGCAGATGAGCATCATGCTCCTCCTCCGACTTCGAATAAACCAAGATATCATCTATAAACACCACGACACACCGATCTAGGTAGGGTTGGAACACTCGGTTCATCATGTCCATAAACGCTGCTGGCGCGTTGGTCAATCCAAATGGCATCACCATAAACTCATAGTGAACATAGCGAGTCCTAAAAGCCGTCTTATGAATATTCGCCTCCTTGACCCTAAGCTGATGGTACCCTGGCCTCAAATCTATCTTTGAAAAGACTGAGGCCCCCTTCAACTGATCGAACAAGTCATCGATCCTTGGCAATGGGTACTTGTTCTTGATTGTTAGCTTATTCAACTGGCGATAATCAATGCACATACGCATTGATCCATCCTTCTTCTTAACAAATAACACCAGCGCTCCCCAAGGCGACACACTCGGTCGAATAAACCCTCTATCCAGCAACTCCTGAATCTGCGCTTTCAACTCCACCAACTCCTTCGACGCCATCCTATACGGAGCAATAGATACCGGCGCTGTTCCCGGAAGAAGATCGATACTAAACTCCACTTCACGATCTGGGGGTAATCCCGAAAGCTCTTCAGGGAAAACATCAGGAAATTCTTTTATCATCCTGACGTCCCCAACAGTCAGATCTTTGGCTTCTAAAGCCCTAACAAACAATAAAACTGCCTCGCACCCTTTCCTCACCATCCTTTCTGCTCTCAGGGCAGTCACTACATTCGACAAACAGTTCCCCCTTTCTCCTATCACCAACACTTCATCACCCTCGGGGGTTTTTAGCACCATACGCTTGGCTGCACAATCCAGGTTAGCTTGATACTTCACAAGCCAATCCATGCATAAAATTAAATCAAACTCCCCGAACGGTAATTCCATTAGATTCGTTTGAAAAACTATCCCCTGAACTTCTAGAGGTATTTCCCGATAAAGCTTATCCACAACTACAGATTGTCCTAACGGGCTAATTACAGTCATTGCCCTAGGGGTAATTTCAGATTCTAACCTTAGAGTTCCAGATACGCTACTAGCTACATACAAATGCGTCGACCCAATGTCAATCAATGCAGTGTAAGGCAAGCCAAAAATTAAAAATGTACCGGTTATGACATCTGGTGCGTCAGCCTCCTCTCGACGTCTAACAGCATAGACAAACCCCGGCTGTCTCGCCTCAGTGTTCCTTACCCCTTGGCCTGGTGTGCCACGACCCCGACCAGTACCATGACCACCTCTGGCTGCCCCACGACCTCTTTGTGGCTGCTGACCTCCTCTACCAGGCTGAACATTCCCTCGACCCATGGTCCCTTCACATTTCCGTTGCTGCGGATAGTTTCTAACTTAGTGGTCCGTAGATCCACACCTAAAACACTTCCCACTACCTGCCCAACATTCTCTGGCATGAAATTTTCCACATCGAGCACACTTTGGTGTCTGGTTAGCAGCAACGGGTTTCTCTTCTCGTTTCGGTCCATCAGGCCTGGGCCTTTTCTGAGTACGCCCAGTTGCTCCTGACGATCCAAAATTTCTCTTATTTCCACCCCTATCTCTATCCCGATTTAATTTCTCAGTCCGCTTTACCTCCTCGGCTATCTTAGCTTTTTCCACTAGGATAGCAAATTCCCTCTCTCGCTGTGGGGCTATCAAAACACGCAAATCATCCCTCAGGCCATCTTCGAACCTAACACAACGTTCATGCTCCGTGGCTACCATCCCATGAGCATAACGGCTAAGGCGTAAGAACTCAGCTTCATATGCAGCCACTGACCTACTCCCTTGCTCCAAATTTAAAAATGCTCTGCGTTGCGCATCCACATAACTCGATTCAATGTACTTATTCTGAAACGCCGTTTTAAAGAAATCCCAGGTGATACGGTCAGCCACAGCACCATCCTTAACCGTAAGCCACCATTGATATGCTTCATCCCGCAGAAGAGATACAACCCCTTTCAACTTCTCCTCCTCCGTGAAATGCAAATCATCCATTATGCTTTCTACCGCCTCCAACCAATACTCAGCTGAACTTGGGGCTACACCAGAAATTCCCCTAAACACTTCTGCCCCGTTGGCCCTAAGCCGCTCCAGCATAGATTTCTGAGCTCCTGTGCCCATACCAGCCCTAGCAACCCTCTCTAAGACCCTTAACATTACTGAGATATCGCATCATCTCCGGCAGTCTGATCCTGAAATTCCTCCTCTGCAGCTGGTATCTCGTTTCCAGAACCATGACCTGACCCTACTGGTTCCAACACTATCATCCTACCCCTACCACGACCACGTGGCGGACGTCCTCGACCCCTTGTACTCATTCTACCGCTTCGCTTTTATCTGATTAGAAATTTTATGAGTTATTAGTTTTCTTCCACTGATTAACCACGAACAGTCTTATGAATAGTAGTTTTAGAGTAGTTCTATCGAATTCGCATTCACAATTCAGTCTCAAGTTCGTATCCTCTAGTTTTAGTAAACACATACATTCAATTATCAACATACAGATAACATCCATGAACTTACATTCATCACGTAAGGGTGTTTTCGTTGTTTCACTACCCAGGGGTATTTTCTTAATTTTTCCTGTAGGGGTGTTTTCGCAATTTTTTAAAATAGGGTTCCTTGGTGATGTTGTGAAATAAGGGTATTTTGGTAATTTTGCAATCCGAGGGTATTTTGGTAATTTTGAAATCCGGAGGTATTTCGGTAATTTGACAATCTGGGGGTATGTCGGTAATTTGACAATTCGGGGGTATTTCGGTAATTTGACATACGGGGGTATTTCGGTAATTTTACAAACCAGGGATATTTTGATGTTGTTGCTGTTTTTTTTTACACAGAGGTACTTTTGGAAAATCTAGTTTCATAATCCGGGCTACTGTTGTAAACATGAGATTTTCGGGTAAATTTTCAAAACATAGGTATTTTATAAATCACGGTTGTTCTGGAAATTTTCACAAACCGAGGTTATTTTAGAAATTTTGCAAAACTTGGGGTATTTGATTGTGAAATAGGGTAGCTGGCCCATTTCGGGTTTTAATTGTAGGGTTTAGCCCATCAACAAGTCCTCGTAGCTAGGATGAACAGTCACTACGCACCAGGTAAGATTCTAGCGAAGAGGAGGTGAGTCACTAGGAATGCTTAAGTACCAAGCTCTCCCTGAATCCACTCCTAGACATGCGTATGCCCATTGCCATAGCCTAATTCGGCTAAAGTGAACAGTCACTACGCACCAAGTAAGATTCCAGCGAAGAGGAGGTGAGTCACTAGGACTGCTTAAATACCAAGCTCTTCCGAATCCAATCCTAGACATGCGTATGCCTGTTGCCACACCCTAGTCTTGTGACTTGTTCATGGGTTTTGTTTAGTGAAATTAAGTCTTATGGAATTGAAGAGTTGTTTATCTAAACCTAAGGTCCATTAATACTATCATACTAATCTACGTCCCTTTAGCCCATTAAGCCCACATTTATATCACAGTCAAGAGTTCAGAATACTTACCTGCGTGGATCGGGTGCCGGTAGACTCGAGGGCCATATCTTCAAACCAGACATTTTTCTTAAAACTTTTTTTTTTCAAAACACTTCTAGGCCCATTTCATAGCCTGAGTTTTGAACTGGGCTCTGATACCAAATTGTAACACCCCAAACCCGGCCTATGCGTTTCGACCAGATCTGGCATGTTAACACTTTAAAGGTTTTAGAAAGCACAAGTTAACTAGTTAATATTTGAATAAAGAAGTGACTTTTTGAAAATAAATCTTTGTATTATTTATTAAATATAATAAAACCTTTGACACAATTCCATAAGTTGCAGAACATCTTTAAAAAAAACAAATAAAGAAACTACTTAGATGAACATAATCTATGGGGGCCTTATTACATAAAAATTTTCCAAAATTATAAACTTAAGAAAAACTGAAATAATAAAAAATAGAGAAATCAAAACTTGATGGCCCCTCCAGTCCGTCTCAGCTCCCATGTCCACGATCTACTGCTCACCTGAAAGCATAGAGAAAAAGGAAAGCGTAAGTCACCAAGACTCAGTGTATAAATCTCAAAACACACAACGACCTGAGCCCACAAACACATTATGGGCCCTGGCCCATACATAAAGGCAACAATCATGATTATATATCAAATAACAAATGATTAGTAACCCATCCCATCCTAGGGTTCCATCCTCTACACACCATCCCGTACCAACCATCACACCTTGGGGATTTCTACAATCAACCCTCCATCTGCTACACACCACAACGACAGCCGAACTGCCTATTCCTGATATTCAGGAAATATTAAACGTGGCATAGCCACTGATCACTATGTGACTTAGCATTTATATTTGTGGGTTTTCTACCACCGATCACCAAGTGACCTGTCATGCACTTCCCCTTCATCATATCAAAATTCCCACCCCATGCATACATACATAAAGAGAACATCAAGCAGACTTACATATATTTCGATACACATAGGGAGATTCCATTCGACTGTCTACACAGCCTCTTTACGGCTTTTTAGCTCATAACATATATATAGACATACATACAGGATTAATAGTGTGTTAGGGACCTACACACCTGATTACCGTTAGAACGATGCTTTCTATGTCGACGCTATCCGTAGTCGACACAACTGCTATCTGCCTAAGATGTTGTTCAGAAGCCGGTCCACAACCAAGTTGCCAATCTCGAACGGCAGATACTGCTTGTTTCTTAAACTTAGGGATTCTCTCCTTTGCCTGATCCATGTTTAATTCCATCACAAGTCCTTATCAGAACTACTATCACCATATTTGATCGTTAATCCTCATCATAAAGTTAAGATCTTGTATAAAATGAATAAATCTAGTAGAAATCTAGGGAAAATCTCCTTACCTTAAAATCCCGAAATTGGAAACTAGCTATTTTCGGCTTTTAGATCTAGTTAACCAAGCTTCCTTCAAATCCCGAATTGCCGCCCAACATAGAACCATTAAACTTATTAGCTTTTCAGCTTTTTCCTTTCAAAAACCGGGAATAGATCATGAGAACTAATCAGAAATCGACACTTACCTTAACACAGGAGGTTCGGCTAGCACTAAAGAGAGGATTCGACAATGCCAAATGAAGTTTTAAATGCCGGAATAGATAGAACTAATTCTCAAATAGGATGAATAAAGAAAAACTAATTCTCAACTAAGGAATTCGGCACAAAGAAAGAATAGAGAATTAGGGTTTTAAATGCCAGAATCAAGGAGCTATCCCCCCTATTTATAGAAATTTCGGCACCTCTTGTATAAAACTGAAAATGCCCTTCCTAATTAATTAAAATTCAAGCTATATGAAAGGGAAAATTCGGCACCCCTTTGCCATGCAGTAGCCGATTTCTTTACTCCTCTAAGTGGTGGATTTTCGGCCATCACCTTCCTTGTAGATAGGCTCCTATCTTTTCTCCTTTTTATCTTCTAAATTATCAATTTTTAAATCCATATAAATCCTCCTACTTTTGAGCCTTGTAGCCGTCCACCTCATTAAACCCTAATGCCGAAATTTAACTCACTTAAATTAAAAGATTTGGGCTTCATGAAACTTAAATTTTGGGCCCCTAACTCCTTGTGTGTGGCGTCACCCCTTGCTCCCTTTTAAATGCCGAAAATGGCCCAAAAACATGGGCTCCTTGCGGCCAAAACTTGGGCCTCTTTAATTGTTAATGGTGCCACCTTCTAATTCCCTTAGAGTGCCACCTATTGTTGGGCCACAAGCCCACGTTGGTATTTTAAAACATAATTACCACCTTTTAACTCTATAATGCCCAATCTAATAATTTAACCAAGGCCTTTGCCTAATCCTGAGCCCAATTTGGACCCCTATCACTTAAATTAACATATTAAACCTATCCCTACACTAAATGCATAGGCCCATAAATTTAGGATGTTACATTTATGTTGTAATAAGGCCTCTAGATAAATTTTTAATTGTTTTATGTCTGATGGATTTATAATTGCTTTAAATGCTTCAAAGAGGGATTTTTCTAAAACTTAAATAAATGATTTTCTCAAATGGAAATGAAAAAGGGGTTTCGTAATAACTTTCGTAAATATTTTAACTCACTAAAATTTTCTTTTTAAAATGTTCATCAATTTTATTATCATCTATCAAATTCTTTTAAATCTTCTCGAAATATTAAATAAATTTCCCAAGGTTTCGATTTATAAACTATTACGTCTCAAATTGTTTGATTTATCAATCAACCTTAGTTTTCAATAAACTCCATGATAAATTTTTGAAAATCTGTTTTACTTAAATCTAAAAAGACTAATATGTACTTTTATTTCGTGTGACATGTCAAATCTGGCCTTAACGCATGGGCCGGGTTTGGGGTGTTACAGCCTACACCTTCTCTAAGTGTCAATCATGAACACAAAATTTCTTCTTTAAGAATGGTCTCCTCCTTGTTGTTGGTTTATTGGAGCCTCATCTCTGTCGTAGTGTTTTGTTCACAAATTCGAAGAGATCATCACTCTTCAGACAACTCCTTCTCAAATATTTCCAAACCTTACATCTAGTGACTTTTTAAACAATAGTCCTGTTTCAGGTTCTTGTATTATTTAGAAATCTCTAGAGTAATATACAGAAATTCTTCTGTGAAAGTATTATTAGTCCACTAATCATTATTTCAATGCAAAATGCTTGAAAAAGATCATAACAATAGACAAGAAGGAAATTAATTAGGAGCATAGCTCGAAACAAATAAGTTAAACAAAGATAGCAAATGTAATCAAAAAGGAAATTTATTGGTAGTGTATTTTGAAAAGAATAAAATAATTAAAGATAGCAAATCCAGAATGGGTAAGATGGAAACTAGGTGCCCCAGATATCGCAGCCTGAGCTTCTCTGTTCAAACTTCTTGAGGACCATTTTAAGCTCAATATGTGTTTAGGAGATCCGGAGTACTTTGTCGATGCCCCAAGACGTAACATACTTCCTCATTGTTAATTCAAGTGTAGCCAGGCTACCGTATGCCCCACTTTCGATCAAAATTTGAGACGCCCTTTTTGAGTTTTCAACTCAAATCCCCTTTGGTCTCAAAGCACCCTTTGCGGGTTTTCGCCTTAGCCTCTCCTTTTTCTTTTATTTTTTTATATTTTTTTCTTCTTTTTTTTTTATTTTTTTTTGGTTTTTTTAAGGTTTCAAGGTGCCCTTTGCGGGTTTTCACCTTGTCCTCTCCTTTTAGTTGAAATCTGAATTCACCAGCTTGAGCATGTCCTTACCATCCATCTTGGTCAAAGTTAATGATCTTCCAGAACAAGCCTTTTTCACCACATAAGGTTTTTCCAAATCTAGCATTTACTTTCCTCTGAAGTCCTTTTGTTATGAGAAGAATCCTTCTTAATGCTAGGTCCCCATCGTGAAATTCTCTTGGGCGAACCTTTTTGTCATAAGCTTGTATCATCCATTTTTGGTACATTCGACTATGATGAATACTTTCAATCAAGCTTACTAGAGATATTCTACTTCATCCAATTCTTAATTCAATCAAAGCTTGGAGAAAAGGAATCTTAACTTCCAACAATTGCTTCCCTTTCATAAACCAATGAGAAAGATGTTGCCCCGGTGAAGGTCCTGGCCAACGTTCAAGAAGCATAGAGGGTAAATGGTAACTTCTCTATGCCAACCTTTTTAAAAAATTTGAATGGTTTTTGGCTGCCTTTGCTGCACTGATATGGTGTCTGATCTTTTGAACAGCATGTAAATCTTTGACATTGTGCAATTATGTTAGACATGTTCCTTTCTAGCATTCTTTATTGTCACTTTTTTTGAATTTTGAATTTGCATTTGAATTTGAATTTGAATTTGATGACTACTGACTTTGTAACTTTGGCATATGAAGCGACCTTCACCCTCTTAGTGAAGTAATTGACAACCACGAAGATGAATTGGTGTCGGCTAGATGCTTTTGACGAAATCAGCCCCATAACATCTATGCCCCACATATAGAAAAAATGAGGGAGGCACATAAGTGTTGTATTCCTCAATTTGGCATTTACGGCGTAACTGATGCAATTTCCTTTTCTTGGTAAACTAGTAGCCCGGACCTCTTGATTAGCCTGGCCATTGTAGAACCATTAACATGGGTTCTTTAAACACCAATCTTAACAGCATACCCACGTTTCAGTAGCCTGGCGTGCCTTGATATGATCGTGTGAAAATATCTTTGAATTCTTGAAAATAGCTCAATGATGTCTCGCCTTATTTTTGTGGTGAGTTAGGCTTCGATCTTTACCCCTTTCCTAAGCTCGCAATGTCCACTAACCCTTTGCAAGGTAGAGTCTACTGTCATCTTGTTCTACCATCCTTAACAAATCAAAAGATAGGCTACAATCTCTGTCATCTTCAAAGTCCTTAGATCCCTTAGACCCATATCTCATTCAAAAAGGGAGTCAGTAACAACGCTCATGTCGTTGATATCTGGGTACCTAGGTACGAAGGTAAAAAATCCAAAGAATAAATGATTCTAAGGATGATTATTTATATGGTATGGTCATGAATAAAGAATGAAAGAATATTATAAAAAAACAAAAGAATGTATAGTATGAAATGGAAAGAATGAAAAAATATTTGCTTAAAAAGATACATTTATTAAAATAAAAATTCTGGACACAAGCCTATTTCACAAAAGGATTCTTATTGCCTCTAGGCTTAAAGCAACAAGCGTGTTCTGAATATGCTCTAATTTAGTTCTAAAAATATAAGGATCTCTTCCACAGTCCCATAGTTCAAAACACGCCAAGTACGTAAAGGCAAAAGCTTGGAGAAGTCTATTCCCCGGTTCCCTCTTCGAATATGTTGTTAATGTTTAGATTCCCCAACGTTCCTACCGGGTCTTTGATCTCTTCAATTTATTATCCATCAGGCCTTGCACTAAGGCCCTGAGCTCGATGCATTCTTGGATCTCATGCCCCTATCTATGATGGAATTCACAATGTTTACCCCTTTAACAGAAAGGTTGGGTAACAGATTTTTCGCATTAGAGGGATCATCAAATTTTACGATACCCAATCTAATGAGTCTTTCAATTATCTTTTTAAAAGCGATGCAGTTCTCGATTGAATACCCTGTGATTCCCCATGGTATTTGCATTAGGCATTTACGTCGCCATTTGGGGTATGCGGGCCGTATTGGTTCTGTATAAAAAGGGGATACAACATGTGCATCAAACAAAATTTGGTACAACTCCCTACACGTGATTGGGATGGGTGCGAACTGGGGTTTTTCTGAGTTCGGTCTTGGATTGGGTTCTTGCCTTGGGGAGAACTAATGGCTGGTAGTTACCGTCCTTGGTTGGCTTACTGTAATCAGCTCCGAATGGACCATGTTATACCTACTCGTACTATTCGCTTCCTTTTCCTTCTTCTTCGGGGCCTTTAAAGTCCACTCTCTTCTTTCCTTTGTTTCTTCCAGAATAACCGATTTGGCTCGATCATCCTCCGGGTTAAAACCTAAACCCATCGGGAAGTTTAACAAGACCGAGGTATCAGTTTGACATTGGGGTCCGATAATGACGGGTGCCCCATGAGAATGTGTGTCTGGTTGGGTCGGGAGACTTATTGGGGAAAAACCTGGGGATAGATGAGGTCTTCATTATCATCCCCACTGTGGACCACTAGGCCACTCCTTTTTTCAAGTCTTCTGGCTAGTAACTGGGTTAACTGGCCTATCATATTCCTTTGGAATTCTATCATTTGTTCTCGCATCTCTTGTTGAATTTTGGTCAATTGCTCCTGCATCTGTATTTGCATTTGCTCTATTCTTTCCAACCTTCGGTCCATGGCTTTTGTTCTTGCTCGAGTACCGTAACGATGCTCAGTTCAGTAGACTTTTGTCAGTTTCCAGGTTACTGAAATAATTTTTAATTAATTAGAGTCTTTCTACAAATTTTAATGCATATGATGTGATGTAATGCAAATGCATGAAATGCAATGCAAATGCATGGAATAAAAGCAAAAAGAAAAAAAAGGCGTTGATTCTGAATTCAATTCCATTAGAAGAACTTTTCTAAAAAATAAATTTCTTTACACAAAACGGATTACATATGTGGCTTTGTCCTCATAGCCCAGGTGAAGACACCAATCCTTTTCTTCGTATCCGGATGTTATGGTCGTGTCCCGTGAACTTTCTCAATAGATGCCTCTTCTAGCTCCTTGTTGCTTGATCCAGGCCGTGACTCTTCATTCACTTATCCACCGCGATGCTCATAAGCTTCTTTAAGAAAATTGAGACGTGATGACTCTCGAATAATCCTTGTTGGCTTGAATCCCCGGGCAACAAGGCAAAGTCATATACTATCAAACTTTTCTCGTTGTGTTTACTTGGACTATATTTGGACGAACGTATTATAACCCACTTTATCAAGAAATCCATTTTCCTATGACAAACTCTTCTATTTAGCAATCGAATATGAATCAACACCTCCTTTCTATGATGATGAAATGCAATGTAGTAATGAACAAAAGAAAACACGTTAGTATCATATACAGATGGTAAAAATCAAATCAAACAGAAAATAGTCAAACACATATCCAGGTGACTACTAGGGTTCAACATAGTTCTACATAAAGTAGGCTCCTAGGGTTCACTATATGTGGTTTGGTTCTAAAGAGAGGTACCCGAACCAGCAGATTCCTCGATCCTCACCCTTTATGGGCTCATACGGACCGAGTTCAATTCAGGGGAATACATTTCCCTATGGCTGCACGGAGATGAAAATCTCACGAAGACATAGGTACAGATGTATCCCGAAAGCGATCCACTATCCTGCATGGAGGTGAAAACCTCACGAAGGAGTAGCTTCTCACTCCCACTTAAAAGGGTGTGACCCAACGGTCATGCAATATGATGCAAAAGTATTCTACAAGACTCAAACCATAACAATCAAATGAGATGACACAAGCACATGCAATAAAGGGATCGTAATTTTTCAAATCAAATTTTCAATTTTTGACAAAAGGACAACAAATATTCAATTTATGACTTGACTCTCAAACAAGTCCCCAGTGGAGTCGCCAAGCTGTTGAAACCATTTTTTTCTATTTTGAAAAAAACAGGGATTGATTTTTAAAACCCGTGTAATAAAGTTTGAAAAGGGTATTCGGTTATTTGGGCTTTATGAAAAATTGGGACCCAGTAAGTTAGGGCACAATTTCTCAAAATTCCCGAATACAAAATGTTACCTTTGTTTTTTAGAAATTCTTACCTCGAGATGATAAAACGTCACATCCAGTGAGTTAGGACGCAACATCTCGAATTCTCGAGAATAAGTTTTTTATTTAAAATTTTTATGCGTTTTGATTAGAAAAGAAAAAAGGTACTTGGTTGTTTAGATTTAACAAGAAGAATCGGAACCCAGTGAGTTAGGGCACGATTTTCTCGAAGCTTCCAAACATGAGCATTGCCTTATTTTAAACCTTTGAATAAAATAATTTTGAAACTTAAACGATATTAAACTCGATTTTTTTAACAAATAAAACGCAATGGAATGATAATATACAAAGCAAAGTAGCAATACGTACACAAAATATTACATTAATGAATCACAAATAATCAATAAGCACAAATTAAGAGAGGTAATACACGTGATAGCAACGAATTCAAGAGATGTAATTTTTCAATCATCCATTGGAGAAAACAACACAAAATAGTATATCTAAAAAAATCCAAAACAACAAAATAACAAAAAAATGAAGGTTTAAAAGCGACTATTGTAAATAAGATGTAATAAATAATATATAACAAAATAATTTCAAAATGAATAACATGGAGGGCAATAATATAAAAGTATTTAAAATAAATATCATGCAAAATGATTTTATAATAAGATAATATTAAAATGGTTTTAAAATAGTTAATTTAAAAACAACTTAAATTATCATAAACAAAATTTAAATTTACTAATATATAAAAAAATTTGAAATGAATAATATATATAAAATGAGAAACAATTTAATAAAAACAAAATACAAAATCTTGAAGTAAATAGTAATAAAACAATTTTTAAAATAAAGAACATGAAAAACATATAAAGTAATTTAAACTAAATAATATACATAGATTTAAGAAAGGTAACATCTAAAGTTTAAAATAAATTATATAAAGAAAAATATTTAAACTGAATAGTATATATAAAATTAAAAAAAAACTTTAAAGGATAAAACGAAATAGTTAAAGTAAGCCGTATATAAAAAGAATTAAAATAAAATATAACAAAATAAACCTTTCTGAAATGTAAATAAATAAATAGATTAAAACCGGTAAGGAATAAAATTGAAATTAAAATAAAATTCCAATCTAGAAATGAAAACAATAACAACTGGCTATTAAGGACTAGATTAGCATGCGCTCAAATAGGTGAGGATCCATTGGGAAATTATCCCAAACACTCAAAGCGGAGCCATTCAAATACAAGTAATCTAACAGCATGTGGATTAAATTAGAACAACAAAGAAGATTCGGGACTAAATTAAAACTGACACGGGATTTCATTGCGACTTGCTGTAAAATCGAAGGGACTTGAATCAAAAATAATCCATAAAACAAAAAAGCGAGGATCCTTTCCCTAGTCGGGTCAACGCGCGAATCTTTAGCCCGTAAACGAAGCCGTTTTGGACATTAATATGTTACCCCAAACGACGCCGTGTGGACTACCTTTAAATACCAAAAAACAAGTTAAAAAAACATTTTATCACTTAGCTAAAAAAAACTCTCTGAAAAGGCCCTCGGAACACTGGCCAGAGTTCGGCCTTGCTCCGTCATCGAGCCACCATCCTCCGTCGCGTCCGCTGCCGTATACAGAGGTCCAAAACCTAAAAAGAAAGCTAGCTCGATCCTTTTGACTTCCCTAAGTCCAAATCTAGCCCCCAAACACCCAAAACCCTCACTAAAATCGAAAAACAACCAAAAACGCTTCGGATTCAGGACTCCGATCGTCATGAAAAGGTAAAAGTTTGTATCTTTATTCTTTATCTATGTATATGCATGACATTCGAAACAAATAGACTGAAAAAATACCTCTGCTTTGATTTTTTTGTATTTGAAAATCCTAAGTCCCCATACAGTGATTGTCTTTAGCTTTTTATAGCCAGGAAAATAAAAAAAAATACAATGTCTTTTTTCATTTTTCTACTGTATTTTTTTGTTGTTTTGTCTTCTTTTACAGGTGCAGAGGCCAACCTGGTACACAGACGTGGCGAGGGTGGAGGTCGTGTGGCTGAAGCTTGCGGCACAAAGGTTCTGCCCTAGGGTTTCTTTTTGCTGAACCTCTTGGGCCGTTCGGGTTTGCTTTGTTGTTGGGCCTTTGGGTCAAAATTTATTTTAGGTTTGGGTTATATTAGGTTTCAGTTTGAGGTTTGATTTGGATTTGTATTTGTATTTGGGCTTGTAGGGATTTAGATCTCTGTATTCGGGCACGCTTAGGTTATTGTATTTTATGGATTGTAAATGGACTTTTATTTATTGGTTTTTTATTTGTTATTTTTTGGTTTTTGGTTTTGGTTTTATCGGGCCCGGGAAAATTTGGGCTCTTACAATTGTAACACCCCAAACCTAGCCTAGACGTTAGGGCCGAATCTGGCGTGTCACATTGAAGTGTTTTTCTAAAACCATGTTTTCATTGAAAACCCTTCTTGAAATTTAAAACTTCTTTCTATTTAAAACTGGTACAAAACCTCAGTTTGTGTTTGTTTATTTTCAATTGTGGTTTATTAAAAAGTTATTCCCTTTTAAAACCTAATTTGTTGCGGAAGCTTAATTTAAAACAAATGATTCATGAAAACGTGATATTTAAAAATTGAGTTGCGGAAACGTAGTGTTTAAAAGTAGTTATTGTTTTGGAAAACCATGTTCTATTTCTAGCAGATATAAATCACCATCAATAAAATCCCAAATTTAAAATCCAAAAATTATAGAGACCTTATTACAACCCGAATCAAAATCAAATTGCTTAAGTAAGTGAGCAAAACAGAATAAAACATGTGCAGTTGTGCGGCCTTCTCCGAGTCCCTCGCAGTTTCGAACCGTATAACGCTGGGGATTACCTGAAAGGTTAAAAACGGGGTGAGTTTACGAAAACTCAGTGTGTAATCCCCTTATTAAAGAAACAGTTAGTATACAGAAACAGAATTAGTCTGGGCTGGAGCCCTTTAACAGTAATAGTACAGTGTGGGCCTTAGCCCTCATCAGTCTCGGTTGGGCCTGAGCCCATATCAAATATCACATATCACATAAATCTGGGCCTAAGCCTATCTCAGTATCAGAATCAGTATATGCAATGCATAAATACCCAAACCAACCTTGCACTCTGTCTCCTGTCCAACCCTAAACTCATGTGGGGATTAAATCGACCCACCCATCCCTACACTCCTTATGTAGCACCGGTTGCGGCACTAACCAATATTGCAGCGTAGCTGCCAGTAATAATAACGCAGCAGAGCTGCCAGTAACAGTATATGTGGCAAAGCCACCAGTAACAGTACACTTCGTCCATAACAGTATCTCAACCCATGCAGTATGTCACGTATGCAGTATGCCATGTTCAGAATCAATCATATCGTTCACAGTTAAGTCAATCAAACCATAATCATACAACCACAGTCAAATCAGTCAAATCATAGCACAAGTCAGTCATTTACCCTACAAGGGCATTACGATCATTTTACCCTACAGGGGCATTACAGTCATTTTACATTACGGGGGCATTACGGTAATTTTACCCTACAGGGGCATTACGGTCATTTTACCCTACAGGGGTATTACGGTCATTTTACCCTACAGAGTTATTACAGTCATTTTACCCTACAGGGGTATTACAGTCATTTTACCCTACAGGGGCATTACAGTTATTTTACACTAAGGGGGCATTACGATCATTTTACCTTATAGGGGTATTACGGTCATTTTACCCTATAGGGGCATTACGGTCATTCAACAACCTTCCCAAAGGTCTATAGTCGCCTCGAGCGACACAGATAACATATATGATCAAAACGGTGTAATTGGGCCCAAAGCCCAATATTTGGTCCAAGTGGGCCCACACACTCGTGTGGCCCATTTAGCCTAAATTCAATCACGGCTATGTGAACATTATAGCCTAGTTCGGTAATTGCCACTTATCGTGGATTTATTCTGTGTAGGGCCCACGAGCCCATTGAGCCCACACAGCCCATTTCAGCCAAACGAGGCCCATAACGGCCCAAGAACACTAGAACGCTCGTGGTGGCCTCTATAGTCTATCGCCCATGATTGTGGGATCTGTTTACCACACGAGTGATCGCACGCTCGTGAGGCCTCATATGTCAAGGTTTCGGCTTTTGCCGACTCACAGAACGATAGTGTGGTTACACACCCTTTTCGGCTTTTAAGCCGACTATCATTTACAGAAAACAGTTACACACCTGATTGCGAAATGTGTGAATGACCCACGAGAACTCCAACCTACATTCAACAAGACTTTCAGTTAATTAACTGATGATTCAAGTTAATCGCTTCTTAACTTTAGCCCCCCCAAAAAAAACACCACCTTATCTTGATTGAATGAGGGTGGCTTAATCCTCTAAGATCGCTAACCCAAAATTGATCACACGCATTGTCGAGAATCTGAATTATAAACAAATCTTGTTAGATAGGATCAATTATAAATGTGGCTTAAATCCATGAATACCATCTTCTCAAACAAATGAACATTCGGCTTTTTTAGAAAAGTTTAAAGAAACCAGATTTGAATGGAAAGAAGGAATACAACCACTTACTAACTTGTTAGAAATACTTGCAGAACTGAAACAGAGAGGGGGCAGTGTTGAGTTTCGGCTCAGGTAAGAACCACCCAGAGAAGAAAAGAATCCGAATAGAAAAGGGAAGGGAGAACTTTCAGTCACAAGCCGAAAGGGAGAAAAAGTCACAAGGGCTAGGGTGATAGGTTTGGCTGAAAGAAATCAATAGGCAATAAGGGATGAAATAGGTAGTTGGCCGAACTTGAAAAGAATAGAGAAGAAGAGGAGGTTTCGGTAGATGTTGGTGCAAAAGATGGGAGAGGAATGGACTTGAAAACAAAATAGTTTAATTTACCCGAATGGTAGGAATCGAATACCCAAAATGCACAAATGGTCACTTGCAAATTCGGCATAAGAGAGCAGAGAAAGAAAAGAGCCTTCACAATTTCATAAACCAATGACAAACTGACCAAAACTGAGAGAATACCCCTCAGCCGAATTTCCTAAGGCCTTAGAGTCCCATTCGGCCACCACTCTCCTCACATTTCAAATTCCTTGAAAATCTCCACAAATCACTCCCCTTATCCCTCTTTGATATCCTCCATAACAACTCCAAGACCAATTCACACTTCACTTTGCAGAGTTTCAGGTTAACTCCACTTCTCATGCTGGAAGGAAATAAAATAAATACTCCTTTTCATGCCAAGGGATTCGAACCTCAAACCACTAGTACACTCCACACGCCACTTTCCACCTTTACCAGCAGACTCCTTGTGTCCTGATTTCACCAAAAATATTTATAAAGCCTTCAAGCTAAGGCCAAGATTCACTTAAGATCAAAAATAAAAAATTTTGCTAAAGCTTAGGTTTGAACCCAGAACTTCTCCAACACTCCCAACTCTTCCTAAGTCACTTAGCCACAAAAGCAAACAAGCAATTTGTGTCATTTTCTTCCACATATAAATATTTATGTCCAGTCTCATAGCTGATCCCACACTCAAGACCCAAATCCGGGGCGTTACAATAATGTTTCTTGCTATTAGGTAGATTGTGCTTGGAAATGGTTACTTTCATTTTCAGTGGTTGGCACCGCGACATTGAGGACGTCGCAACTTGAGTTGTCAATGTCGCGACTTGACTTACTATTCATAAGGTAGAATTTTTTTTCCATTTCACCTAATACAAGCTTGTATAACTTCTAAATATAGCCAAATTGTAGAGAAAGACTGAAAATGGATTTAAATACTTCAAATGATTGTAATACAATTATTGCTAGGTTAAGTTGGATAAATGTGACATCCCTCGCTCGAGTTATCGATTCGGTTTAGGTAAGGGGTGTTATAAGGAGCAACCATAAATTCCAAATATAAACTGTAAAATAGACATAAAAAAATTTAAAAAAATATATAAAACCATAAAAATTATAATATTTATAAATAAGTATTAGAAATTATAAAAAATTATAATTGGATTTAATTGACCATCTCAATGTTATACCCGGAACAAGGATCGAAGCCGTAGCTAACAAAACATATATGTTCAGGTATGGTTTTGAAACTTGGTTTCAAATGCAAGATTTAACAGCACCCTTGTTATTTTATTCTAAGGGCATATCCATATTGTGTGTTTTATTTTAAATTTGAGCAATTTAGGCAGATCAGTGAGGTTTTGGGATGTTTGGGTGCTCTCATGGCTTTAAAAGATGATACTCAAATCAATCCACGCTAGTGTTGTTTATTATTTGATATCTTCAGTTTTGCTTTCAATACACAATCGCCTTGTAGATCAAGCTGAACCTAAAACTATATGAAAAGAACACCAAATGGAACACCCTCAAACATCCATCTTCAAAGAAGGTGAAGTACTTTATGTTAGTTTATAAAATCGAAGAAGCTACCGAGAACTTTGCTCAGTCTCAAGAGATTAGAGAAGGTAGTTTATAAGCGTTTTCTTGATGATACTCTAGTTGCGGTCAATGTTTTACGCCCAGGTGCTGCACAAGGAAGATTACTGTTCTTGCAACAGATAAGCAACTAGTGTAATTTTGTATGTTCAAACAAAATCATTCGTAATCTATTGATAATATTCCAACAACTAACAAAGCATTGTTAAAGTGCCAAAATTGGTTGGAATTGTTTCCAGAAGTGATTCTCTACAATCTATAGGATGTTGATTAGAGAGTAAACAAGCTTCAACACTTGTTTATCCATCTTATTAAACTGCTGTAAAGATTATACTAAATGCCTACCAACTTAAACATTGTTGACTAATATTTAGAAAAAATTATCTTCCTAAATGTCAAGAGTATATTAATAATATGGTTACTTCAAAACCAATCATTGGTGAATATTAAAAAGAAGAAATTTAAACTTTCAGAGTTAGAAAAATTGTTACTTTTCTGTTTGTATATTAAGAAAAAGAAGAGAAAATATGGAAGAAAGAAAAATACCCAGATAGAAGCTTGGACGGTTGCTTGACCAGCAAGGTGTTCACTGAAGGCGATGAGACTCGCAACGTTGCAACTCGGGCTGCTATGGAAGAAGAACACCGTGAGGAAGAATCAAGTTTTAGGTAAGGTGGTATGGTTTTGAAAAATGGAAAAATTTTGGAATTATAAAAGTTTCAAGTATGGTTTTGAAATTATATATATATATATATATTTTATTTTTCTACAATTTTTTAATATTAATTTATAATTTTCTTTAAAACAACTCAAAAGTTATGAGTTATCGCACTATCTTAAATGTTAGAACTGAAGAAAAATGTTAAAACTCAAATACCGATGGCAATATTTTTAAGTTATACCAACATTCACAATTAAAATTACAAATGATGCAGAAACTCAAACATCTTTAAATAATTTGTAAAGGAAATAAAAGTGATAGATAAATAATTTATCCTATGAAAACTTTAATTAGCTTGGATTTAAAATGTTAACAATACGACGGATTCTCTACTAAATTTTAAAAAGTTGTAATTGTTTAAAAGATTTGAAGAAAATTGTGAAAAATTGAATGTCAATAATGACAATGAATCATAAAGAAAGAGAGAAAATATAACACACAAAATTTTACGTGAAAATCTTTTCAGGAAAAAACCACGAGCAGAGAAAAAGATAATTCACTATGTTGAATTTAAATGATACAAGAAGATAGACTATTTCGTCTATTTATAGGTTAAAAATCTTATTCTAATCAAAGTCAAATAGCAGTAATGGAGTAAGATTAAAACACTTTATTCTAATCAATATCAAATAGAGGAAGTAAACTTCTATAAGATGATTTTACTTGTGCAGCCTATACCATACCGATCTTGTCACTTATATTTTATTTTCAACAAGAATTTGGGTCATACAATATCTATCAACAACAAACTCTAAAATTAAATAACAAAAGAATCACTAAGCTCTCAAATTAATTTTTTTTACACAAAGTTAAAACAAAACTTTAACTTTATTCGATTTTGTCAAATTACTAGTTGAGCCTTTTTATATAAATAATTACATAATAAAGTTTAAAACAAATATAAACTTCTAAAACTATTTAAATATTTAATCTCTTAATAAAATTCTAACATAAAACTCTAAAACTTAGGCATAAAGAATAATAATTGGTTTATAAGTGAATGGTTTTGAGAAAACACTTAGAGAAAACGATTTAGACTTTCAATATGATATTGCAACACTATTTTAACCATAACTTGAGCTATAGAACTCTAATTTGGGCTATAATATACCGCTTCAAATGAAATTAAAAGATCTAGTAGAAATTATTTTCAACTCAAGCCCTAAAAATGTCGAGAAGATATTTAAAAAGGGCCTAGGAGTTTGAGCAAGAATCTACCAATAAATCTACAAATATTTTGCTTTGTTTAATTAATAACACTTTTTTATTTTCTCCATTGTGTAAACTTTGCCCTATAAATAGACACTATTAGGTTAATAGCCGCAAAACTAGACATAGCCAACTTGGTGTTACTTTTTGTTTTCTTTTCTTTATGAGTTCCTAAACTCTTCTTTTCTAGTCAAAGAGATTTCGAAGTTTTGATTCTAAATGTTTGTAAGATCTAATTGCTCTTCATCTTTTCTTTGGTAGTTAGTATTTGCATGTCTTCTATTTTAACTAAAAATATTCAAGTTTTTTTGAATATTAGTACCATATTCAATTACTTAGAATATTTATATTGTCAATTAGAATAGTTAAATCAGTAATTGTTTAATTGATTCTAATTCTTGTGACGAATAGCATGACTAGGTATAAGCTACATATGCAAATCATATTATGTGGACATGCAATTTAATCTAAATAAACCCCACTTGTATGTGTTTTTTTAATTAGAATTAGGTGTCTCTTGTTCTTAATGTTATCGGTAAGCTAAATCCTAAGTGCGAAGTTATAGGTTATTTATTAATAAGGGAAATAATCTCAATGAGCTTCCTCTTAGTTATCAACAAGGTAAGAAGAGAGTGGTTGCTAGGTGCAAGGTTAGCAATTATAGCTAATTTATTAAAGAACACTGAAATTATCTTTGCATCGATGATCAAAGTTTTAAATCAAAACTAATATTTTACCTTTGACTAAATCTTCATCTTATTGTTTTTTTCTTATATTTGATCTTGTTATAGTTTTAATTTAGTTCTCTTTTTTAATATTTAACACCTCCTTAATTTTATTTTACTTGTTTTATTTAAATAAATAAATTTATAACAATTCTCTGTGGATTTGACTCTGCTCGCTGTTGTATACAAATATTTATATTATTGTTAGGATTGACCCGATTAAGCAACAAGAAAAAAAAATAGCAGAATAAATTGAGAAATTGAACACACAAATTTAACGTGGAAAAACCCTTCCAAAGAGGATAAAAAACCATGGGAAAAGATAATTTTACTATAATGGCAAAAGAATGAAGAGTACAAAAGATGGAGATAACTAAACCCCGAAAACTTGAAAACAAAGAACCCTCAAAATGTAAACACAAAATTCTCTAAATGTGTTATGGGTTCTAATATCTAATGGGTGTAATTTCTAAGGTTGTAAAAGAGCCTATTTATAGGCTAAATTGAATGGTCAAATAATAATAAAATAATCTAAACTAATAAGTGTTTGATTGAAACAAATAAACAAAGTTTAACTAGAAGATTATTTCTCAAATTTGACTGAAATAAGAGTCATACTTAACAAATCTCCACCTTGAATCATATTTCCACAACACCATTTTTGCCAAAGCCCGCCACGAGCCTATCTTGAACCATGCAGGGAATTAATTGAGTCGAATCTGTGCTTAGAAACTGGAAGACTTCTAGCTTTCGACTTGTACACTGCCAAATCAAAACTAACCCGGGTTTGATTTTCACGAACATAGTGCCCTAACTTTTCACAACCTGCATCCAAAAGAGAATCTCTCTTCAACGAAATGGTTATACCTTTTTCCCTCCTATGACCAAGTTGCCTCTGCTCCAAACGAGTTGACTTTGACTCTGTAACAGACGAGGGACGTCTGATTTCACCGGTCATTGTAGAACCTTCCAGAATATAAAGACTGTCAGTTCTTTTACCTTTTAACAAAACGAGAGCTCCACGAGATACTTTAATGCCGTTCGACTCCATGTTGATTTTGCATCCTTTCAAGTCTAAAATACTCAATGACATGAGAATCTTTCGTAAATCAGGTACATATCTGACATCTGAGAGTGTCCTAATCGTTCCATTGTGTATCCTAATTTTAACAGTACCAATACCAATTACCTTACTTGATGAATCGTTTCCCATGCGTACAACTCCACCTTCAACCGAACTATATGTGGAGAACCATTCTCTATTGGGACACATGTGGAAGGAACATCTTGAATATAGGATCCACTCGGACGTGAGCTTGGAGTTATCGCTCGTTGACACTAATAACAAATCATCACCGTTTTCATCGGCCAAATTAGCACCAACTACATCTTCCTCATTACTTTCAGCAGCTCTCTATTTCGCAGTTTATAACAATCTGCTTTGACGTCACCTAACTTTTTACAATAGCGATGTAATAGCCCATTTATGCCCGGGCCCATGTAAATAAAATAAACCAGAACAAAAATAAAAAATAAAATAAAATAAACCAAAGGTCCAGTTTTAATACAGTCCAATTTACAAATAGCCCAAAGCAAAACAATACCCAAAACAGATAATACAAGCCCAATTCTTTACACCCACAAACCAAATTAAACATCTCAAACCCACTACTCTACCCAGACTAATAACCCATTACCCGAATACACCCATTGACCCAACAACTAAAACCCGATTAACCCAAACTCACACGGCCTAAAAAGGCCTAGAACCTAATCAGAAACTAAGGGTTTCTGAAACCCTAAATTCCATCCGCGCCGCAAGCAGCCTCATCCAGCCTTCGGTCGCACCGCAATCTATGCGCGAACTACGCCCCACCGCTGAGATCTTCGCCAGTGACCTGCAAACAAGGAAAGAAAATGACAAAAAAAAAACAGCCAGAACGGAAGACCAAACCTGGATTTTTTACTTTCGATTTATTTTTCGGGGCTATAAAAGCCCAGATATAATCTGAAAACAAAGAGTTTTCTTTACACTGAATACACAAAAATATAATAAAAAAACCAAAGCAGAGGTGATTTTTTTTTTACCATTTCGTTTTTTTATTCATGCAATATTTTCAGTATATATACTACTAAAAAATAAAGAACAGGAGTTTACCATTTTGATTGGCGTTGAAAGCGGAAATTTCTAGCTTTCGGCCGATGTACGTGGCGGCGCTTGCGGTGGCGCGTGGGGTACACCTGCGATGGTCACTCACCGGAGCTTAGGCCGGATTCTGGCCTCCGGCCGTGGGGGAGAGAGCCTTCGGGGCTTCTGTTTTGATTTTTTTAAGGGTGTTTAAAATGATTTTTGGGGTTAATTTTAGCTTATATAAGTGATCCATATGGCGCCGTTTTGAGGGCTGCCTTTAGAGCCAAAAACGACGTCGTTTCCTCCTTAAACCTCCGCACTAACCCGGCCAGCTACAGGGATCCGCGTGTTTTTGAGAAATGGGTTATTTGCGCATCAAGCCCTTCCGCATTTTTATTTATTTTAATTCAATTTTTTAATTATAATTCGCCCTAGTAATTTTCTTGCTAATTCGTTTTAGTCCCCTTGATGTCGCGCGTTTTGGGATTAGGGGAATAATTTCCCAATTAGTCCTTATTTTTTTGGGGTGCGCTACAATTTGGCCCCTTTGCCTCATTTTATTTCCGTTTTTACCCTAAAAATTTTATTTTTGCTTTCAATTTAATCCTTTCTGTCATTATTGCTATTTTAGTATTAAAATCAATTAATTTAAATTCTTATTATTATTAACATCAATATTATTATTTCAGAATTACTATTATTATTTTTATTACCACCACTACTATTATTATTATTTTATTATTATTAGAATTATATTTTTTATTATTATTTTCCATTTTATTATTATTATTACTATTACTATTACTATTTTCTATTAATATTATTACTATTATTATTTACATATCATGGTTTTAGTATTATTTAACTATATAATTTTATATTATCTTTATTATACTATATATTTTCTTTTTTACTTACATCATTTTAATTATTATTTTTATAATTGTTATAATCAGAATCATTATTATAATTTTCATTTTGTTTATTTTTAAATATTTTTTATTCTTTTCAATTATTGTTTAATCTTTTATCAATTTTCACTTATTTATTGTTTTTATTTATTATTAGCTTGTTATTTTATTAATGTTGTTGATTCTTTTTACTCTCGTTATTATTATTTGTATTATAGTAATTATTACCCAATTATGCATATTAGCTTTATAGTTCATTTCATGTTTTACAAAAAATCTTATTCCATTTTATTCAAAAAAGTTCTTAAATGAAGCAATACTCGGTATTTGGGAGCTTTGAAAGAATTGTGCCCTAACTTACTAGGCTTCGATCTTTCTCATCGAATTTAAGCAATCGAATACCCTTTTGAAATCAAAACTTATAAGTTTCAAATAAAAAATTATTCTCGTGAGTTCAAAACATTGTATCCTAACTTATTGGATATGATGTTTTGTGTCTCAAGGTAAGAATTTTCTACAATTAAAGGTGATCCTAGTTTCGAAGTAATGAGATGTTACATCCTAACTTATTGGGTATAGCATTTTATTTCTTCGAGATAGGTAAGTATTGGCTTTCTTTCAAATAAAAGGATTGTATTTTTAAATTTTCCAAAATTTCGACATTATGACATAAGATTATCAATTCGGTACCAAATTTTGGGTGTTACGAGGGTGCTAACCCTTCCTCGTATGTAACTGACTCTCGAACCCATTGTATTTCGTGGACCAAAATCAATGTTTTGAAATAAAACGTTTTAAGGTGATCCAATCACACCTAAGTTAAAAAGGAATTGGTGGCGACTCCTGTTTTCATTTTTCAAGGTCGATCCCCATTTTTCATAAAACTATAAAAAATGGTTTCGACAGCTTGGCGACTCCACTGGGGATCTTGAAGAGAGTCAAGCCGTAAAATCGATAATTTCATGTCATTTTGTCCGAGTTTAAAATTCTGATTTAAAAAAAAAAACCATGACCCTTTTATTGCATGTGGTTCTAATTTTTAATATATTATATATCTCTTCATTGCATTACATGACCGTTGTGGTCGCGCCTTTAAGTGGGAGCGAGAAGCTACGCCTTCGTGAGATTTTCACCTCAGCATGGCTAGTGGATTGCTTCCGGGATACATCTAAACCTATGTCTTCGTGAAGTTTTCACTTCCGCATGGCCATAGGGAAACGTATTCCCCTGAACCGAACTCGGTCCGTATGAGCCTATAATTGGTGATGATCGAGGAATCTGCTGGTTCGGGTACCTCAACTTTAGAGCTAAACCACACGTAGAAAGCATAAGAACCCACCCTAAGTAGAGCTATGTCAAACCTTAGTAGTTACCCAGATAAGTGTTTGTTTATTTTACTTGCTTAATATTTTATTTTGTGGTACTAACTTGTTGTGCTTTATTTTTGTGCATGTCATTTCATATTTTAAGAGGTATCGATTCACGGTCAATTTCTAAATTAGAAAGCTGGTTATATAGAACGAATTCTTTGATAAAGTGGAAGACAATGCAGTCCTCCGCATATGGTCAGAACAAAGGCAAATAGAGAAAGGGGATAGCTTAGCTGAGGGGTATGTGTCGGAACTACGGGATTTTGCTCGTATCAGTGTCATGCAAAATGAGCTCCAGGAGTTGAAAGGAATATTGATCCAGTGGAATGATGAGGCAAAGCAGCTGTTCTATTATAATTATGGCGATCTACCTTACTTGCTCGACGCCAAGGTAGATAAGTATTTGTTCCGGGCTATGACTCAGTTTTGGAATTCTGTTTATAGCTGTCTCTCTTTCGGGAAAGTGGATTTAGTGCCCACGGTGTAGGAATATACGACCTTGCTTCGCTGTTCGAGGGTCCAAGTTGACAAGGCTTATTCTAGGGCTGCTAATGTCCCAACTTTTGTGAAGAAATTAATGAATATCACGGGGATGAGTGAACAGTGGGTTACAACCATAATTCAATAGAAAGGTGAAGGTAAATGCATACCTTGGATGAGTTTGAGGGACCCAATTCTAGCACATCCAGATGAAAAGAAGAAGATTGACGTCTTTGCCCTGTGTATTTACGGTTTGGTAATTTTCACTAAAGCTCTCAGACATGTAGATGAAGCAGGTACTGATTTATTCGATCAACTTGACAAAGGGGTCACACCTGTACCTGCGATCTTAGCCGAGACATTCAGATCTTTGAATGCATTTTGAAGAGCAGGTGAAGGCAGGTTCATTGGATGCACGCAGTTGTTATTAGCTTGGTTCCATAGTCATTTTTGGAAGGTATCGGGTTTTCTCTGAGAATTACTCTCGCTAAAAGAGTTAGTGGCTACACCAAGGAGAGAAGACGTGTCCGAGGAAAACTGGATAGCGCTCCTTCAAAACCTACAAGAGGAAGACATTGAGTGGAGGGCTCATTGGATGATTCCCGACGAAATTCTTTATCGGTGTGGGAATTTTGACTGGGTTCCTTTACTTGGAATTTGGGGAGCCGTTGGGTATGCCCCTTTGCTCGTATTGAGGCAATATGGGTCAAGACAGTTTGTACCAACGACATATGGGCTGGCTCAATGTGAGTTCTCATATAGAGGGGAAAGCTATAAGAAAGGGTTAAGGAGATTTCTGGTGCTTAGAATCGGATTCATAGAATGAAGAGATTATCCGCAGACCCAATGATGACCTCAGAATATAGTGGATGGAGGATTAGAAGGATTAATGATAACGTCCCCGAGCTGAATCCAGAAGGCACCTGATCAAGAAAGGAATGCTTGCAAGTGGTCCCATCAGAGTTAAAGATAAGTTCAGAGCTTGGAAAGAGGATAGAGAAGTTGGAAGAAGAGAAAATGTATCTGAGGTTAGATGTGGATGTTTAGAAATTTGAGGCTGAAAAAATTAAGAAAAGGGATGAAAAGGGTCGAGGAAGATCTGAATGACCTAAAGACAGAATATAAGAAGCTACGTCTATCGATGAAAATGCCGGATTAGGGGAAGACTTCGAAACAGTGGCAACATGAGGTTCAAGAGGAAAATGCCAAAGCCGACCATTGGGTGAGGAAATTCCAAGAGATGCAGATGTGGAACGAGGCCCTGGAAAGGAGTTTGGCAGAAAGCCAAAAGGAGAAAAATGGATTAAAAGCTAAAGTGACTGAACTGGGATGGTCTCTTAACCACTATCAAAACCGTAATTCTGCAAACGAGCTGAAGTCGAGTCTGAACAAGATTGAGAAAATGAAGGGCAAGATTGAAAAATTAGAATCAATATTGCAGAATTATGAACTTCGGATCGATCTTCTTAAAGAAAGAGAAGAGCATTGGAAGGAAGAGCTCCACATGCCCATGACCAAGTTAGAAATCGGGATTATCTCATGGGTGAAGCAATAGTCCAGATTCGAGAGGTAGCTAATCACCTACAGACTTTGGCAGTACAGGCTGATACATTGAGCACGAAATATGAGCTACAGTCAGATCGTGGTCAAGAGTTAGCCTTGTTGTTTGGGAAAATCAAAACTTTGGACCTTAGGGCGAAAGCATATTTGTAGTTTGTTTTATGTAAAAGATTTTGTTTTCTAATAAAGTTTTCTAAAATGAAGTTGAATTTGAATCGATGCCTCCTTGCATTCATTCATTTGCATTACATCACATCATATGCATTTAAGTCCATAAAAAGAGTCTAATTAGTTGAAATTATAACAGAGAGAAAAGAGAAAGAGGGAAGGAAAAATTTGGAAACTGAACACCGTTATGGTACACGTGCCAAGAAAAAGAAAATAGATCAAAGACTTGAACAAATTCAAAGAGACATGCAAGACCAGATGCAAGAGCAATTAGCAAAGCTTCAACAGGAGATGAGAGACCAAATGCTAGAAGCCCAAAGAACTGAACTGGGCGATGCACAAAGGAAAAGGTCCAATAGTTAATGGAGATGGACAAAGGAAAAGGTCCCATAGTTAATGCCGAAGATAATGAGGACTTTCCTCAGGGTTTCACCTCACCACATGTACAACCTGAGGAGTATACCCGAAGGCCATCTGTCACGATTAGGCCTCAACAAGGGCAAAATAACACTGGAGTACCCGTGAATTTCCAAGTGGCACAGGATCCAACCCAGGAGATAACCTTGCTAATCTTGTTATCCCTGACTTAGATATAGCAGAGAGGGAGGGGATGAGAACTGAATCTTCAAGGCAGTTAGAAGATCGTTGCAAATGGTTGGAAGAAAATTTTAAGGCTTTAGAAAATGCTGATAATCATCATGGAATTGATGCTAAAGACCTAAGCTTAGTTCCAGATTTGGTACTTCCTCATAAGTTCAAAATGCCAGAATTTGAGAAGTACAATGGGACCAGCTGCCCTGAAGCCCATATTACTATGTTCTGTAGACGGATGACCGACTACATTAACAATGATCAACTCTTGATTCATTGTTTCCATGATAGTTTGGTGGGGGCAGCGTCCAGGTGGTACAATCAACTCAGCAGTGCTAGGATTAGCTCCTGGAGAGATCTGGCCCAAGCTTTCATGAAGCAATACAATCATGTCACAGACATGACGCCTGACAGAATCACCTTACAGTACATGAAGAAAAAATCGAATGAAAGTTTCAGGCAGTATGCGCAAAGATGAAGGGAAGTTTCCCTACAAGTTCTGCCGCCACCTTTAGAAAAGGAGACCACAATGCTTTTCATCAATGCTTTAAAGGCTCCATTCATTACTCACATGATAGGAAGTACCACAAAAAGCTTTGCGAATATAGTAATGGCAGGAGAAATGATTGAAAATACCATAAGGGGTGGCAAGATAGACACGGGAGAAAGCGCCAAAAGATCAGGCCCGAGAAACAAGGAAAATAAAGTGAGTGTCCTGAGCATGCATCCCAAATCAGTCACCGTAGGCCAACCGAGGGCTGTAACCGCTAGCTATCAAGACTCTTCAAGGCAGGAACCCAATTCGAAGCCAAATACAGAAAAACTCCAGTTCACACCCATCCCGATGACATATAAGGAGTTGTATCAGAATCTTTTTGATGTGCATGTGGTGTCTCCTCGTACTCGGAACTTGTGCAACCTCCGTTCCCAAAATGGTATAATGAGGATGCCCAATGCGAGTACCTCGCAGGAATAACGGGTCACTCAATTGAAAACTATACTACGTTTAAAAAGTTGGTTAAAGGTTCATTAAAATGGGAATTGTGAAGTTCGACGATTCATCAGAACCTGATCACTTTGATGAGGCAGTAAATGCGATAATTAAAGGAAGAGACAAGAAAGTTGCAAATCCTTGAAAAAGTCAAAAGCGAAGAAGGAATCGAGGAACAAAGTTTCCAAGCCCTTGCATACTTGGGAGTGTTTTGAGCAATGGGATTGTGGAAGAGATCCCTAATATTTTTAGAGCTGATTTAGAGTAATATTCAAAACACGCTTGTTGCCTTAAACCTAGAGGCAATAAGAATCTTTTTGTGAAATAGGCTCGTGTCCAAAATCTTTATTTCAATAAAATACATCTTTTTGAACAAATATTTTTTTATTCTTTCCATGTATAAATTCTTTTATTTTTGGACTGTCTTTCAAATATTCTTTTATTATCCATTCATGATCATATCATACAAATAGTCATTCTTTGAATCATATGTTCTTTGGAATCTTCCTTCGAACCTACAATAGGTCTCCAGATATCAACGATATGAGCAACACTGCTACTGACTCAGAGTCTCCTTTCGAGTAAGATATGTGTTTAGAGGGACCTCAGGACTTTGAAGATGACAGAGATTGTAACATATCTTCTGATTTGTTAAGGATGGTAGAACACGATGAAAAACAGATCCTACCTTACATAGGGTTAATGGACATTGCGAGCCTAGGAAAGAGGTGAAGATCGAAGCCTAGCTCACCATAGAAATAAGGCGAGACATCATTGAGTTATTTTCAAGAATTCAAAGATGTTTTTTGCACAATCAGATCAAGATATACCTGGGCTACCAAAACGCAGGCTAAACATGAGAATCGAGCACTGTTGGTCTACCATGAAAGTGGATCGCATCAGTTATACCGAAAATTTTATGTGACTCTTCCATTTTCTTCACAGACTTTTCTATATGTGGGGCATGGATGTTATGGGGCCAATCTCGTCAAAAGCTTTTAGTCGACATTGATTTATCTTCGTGGTCGTCGTTTACTTCACTGAGTGGGTAGAAGTAGCTTCATATGCCAATGTTGCAAAGTTGACAGTCATCAAATTTCAAAAAAAAAAAATATCAGGCGCCGACAAAAAAATGCCAAAAAGGACAATGCCAAAAGTTTGTAGTCTGTTCAAAGATCAGATACCATAACATAGAGCAACAAAGGTAGCCAAAAAGAAAAAAAAGGATTATAGGAAAGATGACCAAGACTTGTAAAGATTGGCATAAAAAGCTACCATTTACTCTCTATGCTTATCAAACGTCGACCAGGACTTTCGATGGGGCAACACTTTTCCCATTGGTTTATGGAATAGAAGTGGTTTTGCCCATAAAAATGAGATTCCTTTGCTCCAAGCTTTGATTGAGTCAAGAATTGGATGAAGTAGAATGACTCCAGTGAACTTGGCTGAAGAAAAGGGTTTGAAAGAATTCATCATAGTCAAATGTACTAAAAATGGATGATGCTTATTTATGTCGAAAATGGTCCACCCAAAGGAATTTCATGATGGGCACTTGGTATTGAGGAAGATCCTTCTTATACAAAAGGATTTCAGAGGAAAGCAGATGCCAAACTGGAAAGGACCTTATGTATGGCCTGTTCTAGAGGAGCATTGATATTGACCGAGACGGATGGCGAAGACTTGCCAATTTGGTGAATTCAGGTTCAGACAAATAGTATTTTACCTGAAAGAGGAAAGGCCAAGGTGAAAACCCACAAAGGGCGCCTTGAGATCAAATTCAAAAAAAAAGGAGTGGCCAAGGCGAAAACCCGCAAAGGACGCTTTGAGATCAAAGGGGTGTTGAGCCGAAAACCCGAAAAGGGCGGCTCAAATTTTGATCAAAGATAGGGCATGTGGTAGTCTTGCTATGCCTGAATTAACAATGAGGAAGTATGCTACGTCTTGGGGCATTGACAAAGTACTCCAGATCCTCTAAACACGTATTGAGCTCAAAATGGTCCTCAAGAAGTTTGTACAGAGAAGTTCAGGTTGTGATATCTGGGGCACCTAGCTTCTATCTTACCCATTTCTAATTTGCTATCTTTGATTACTTTATTTTTTTCAAGATACACCCCAATCAATTTTCTTTTATGGCCTTGGCTATTTCTACTTTATTCTTTTCAAGATACACCTCAGTCACTTTTTTTTATTTGGCTTGGTTAACTTTGATTAACTTATTTGTTTCGAGCTATGCTCCTGATTAATTTCTTTCTTGTCCATTGTTGTGATCTTTTTCAAGCATTTTATATTGAAATAATGATTAAGGGACTAATAATACTTTCATAAAAGGAGTTTCGCATATTACTTTGGAAGTTTCTAAATAATATGAGAATCTGAAACAGGACTATTGTTTAGAACTTACCAAGCCTAAGGGTTGGAAACATTGAAAGATGGTTATCTCTTCAGATTTTTATTGGATAAGACATTTCGTTGGTGATACCATCTTGACAAATGACAAGCAATGTCAACCCAAGTGTAAAAGGGGATCATTCTCGAAAAAAAATGATACCCTGCATTCATGCAAATTTCAGGCATATACATCTGGTCATTACACCTAGGGAATGGTGTAACAGATCAAATTGATGATACAAATTCTATACCTCTGAGTGGTAACAGATTGGATGGAATGTTATTCCCCTGAAGTTGCAGTGGGAGGTACAAACTTTATGTCCCAAAAGGTACAATGGAAGGGACTTTGAAATTACAGCAGGGCAAGCTTGTTGAGCAGAATATGATTGTTTCTTTAGGTTTTCTGTCAAAGATACCAACTGAACGAGAAAGCATGGTAACGCATCAGTGATAGAACTTTGATGAACTATGAGCAATGGCAACCCAAACATTAAAAAGGGATCATTCTCACACTTCCAATTAGGAGCATTTGATTCATTCCGATCATTGTATCCTAATCGTTGTACATCAAAAAAAACAAGAGAGATCATTCTCATGACATTGTGCATTCATGCAAATGTCACCCCTAATACCATTCAGTTAGGAGCATTAGATTCATTCTGATCATTGCATCCTAATCATTATACATTTAAAAAAATGGGATCATTCTCATGACATTCTACATTCATGCAAATGTCGTCCATAATACATTTAATTAGGAGCATTAGATTCATTCCGATTATAGCATCCTAAACACTTGGCATAAACATAAGTATATGAAACCAAGTCTACAGGATATGTTCCCCAGAGGACGGTATAACAACATCGGTGAATTCACCAGTCCTATCTCCCTGATCAGCAGTTGGAATAGGTCAAAGATTGTAATTCTTGTCACCCTAAGCAGTATTGGAACAAGATTGAACGACAAATTTTATCTTCCTGAAGTTGCAGTGAAGCAGATTGAAGCCACCAACCTTATCTCCTTGAACTTGCAGTGGAGCAGGTTGAAGTCACAAGTCTTATCTCCCTAAAATTGCAGTGGAGCAGACTGAAGACAGTTAATCCCATCTCCCTGAAGTTGCAGTGGACCGGACTAAAATGATGAATCCTATACCTCTGAAGTTGCAGTGGGTCGGATTAAATTTACCATAGAAAGTCTCATCTCCCTGAAGTTACAGCGGAGCAGACTGAGGACAACAGATCTTACCTTCCCGAAGTTGTAGGAAGAAGATCGAAGGAATTAGCGTTAGCTCTCTGAGTTTGCAGTAGAGCAAGCTAAAAGACAGTAGATCTAGCATTCCTGAAGTTACAGAGAAGCAGATCGAAGACATTAGTCTTGTCTCCCTGAAGTTGCAGTGGAGTAGACTGAAGACAACAAGATCTTACCTTCCTGAGGTTGCAGTAAGAAGATCGAGGACACTAATCTAGTATCCCTGAAGTTGCAGTGGAATAGATTGAAGATAACAGATCTAGCATCCCTGAAGTTGCAGTGAAGCAGATTGAAGATACTAGCCTATCTCCCTGAAGATACAACCATTTGACAAGACCAGGCAAAATAGGTCCTTTTATCGTCTTTCCTCTATTCTCGTTACATGACAATAAGTAAAGAGGGGCAGCTGTAATAGCCCATTTATGCCCGGGCCCATGTAAATAAAATAAACCAGAATAAAAACAAAAAATAAAATAAAATAAACCAAAGGTCCAATTTTAATACAATCCAATTTACAAATAGCCCAAAGCAAAACAATACCCAAAACAGATAATACAAGCCCAATCCGTTACACCCACAAACCAAATTAAACATCTCAGACCCACAACTTTACCTAGACTAATAACCCATTACCCGAATAGACCCATTGACCCAACACCTAAAACCCGATTAACCCAAACTCACATGGCCCAAAAAGGCCCAGAACCTAATCAGAAACTAAGGGTTTCTGAAACCCTAAATTCCACTTGCGATGCAAGCAGCCTCGTCCAGCCTTCGGTCGCGCTGCAATCTGCGCGCGAACTTTGCCCCACCGCCGAGATCTTCGCCAATGACCTGCAAACAAGGAAAGAAAACGACAAAAAAAAAATAGCAAGAACGGAAAACCAAATCAGGATTTTTTTTTCGATTTCTTTTTCGGGGCTATAGAATCCCGGATATAATCTGTAAACAGGGAGTTTTTTTTACACTAAATACACAAAAATATAATAAAAAACCAAAGCAGAGGTGATTTTTTTCCATTTCGTTTTTTTTCGATTCATGTAATATTTTTAATATATATACTACTAAAAAATAAAGAACAGGAGTTTACCATTTTGATTAGCGTTGAAAGCGGAAATTTTTGGCTTTCGGCCGCCGTACGTGGTGGCGCTTGTGGTGGCGCATGGGGTACAAACGCGACGGTCAGTCAACGGAGCCTGGGCCGAATTCTGGCCTCCGGCCGTAAGGGAGAGAGTCTTCGGGGCTTCTGTTTTGATTTTTTTAAGGGTGTTTAAAATGATTTTTTGGGGATAATTTTAGCTCATATAAGTGATCAATACGGCGCCGTTTTGAGGGCTGCCTTTAGAGCCAAAAACGACGTTGTTTCCTCCTTAAACCTACGCACTGACCCGATCCGCTATAGGGATCTGCGTGTTTTTGAAAGATGGGTTATTTGCGCATCAAGCCCTTCCGCATTTTTATTTATTTTAATTCAGTTTTTTAATTATAATTCGCCCTAGTTTTTTTGGGGCGCACTACAATTGGTCCCTTTGCCTCATTTTATTTCTGTTTTTACCCTAAAAATTTTATTTTTGCTTTCAATTTAATCCTTTCTGTCATTATTGCTATTTTAGTATTAAAATCAATTAATTTAAATTCTTATTATTAACATCAATATTATTATTTCAGTATTACTATTATTATTATTTTTATTACCACCACTACTATTATTATTATTATTTTAATATTATTATTATAGTTATTATTTTTATTATTATTATTATTATTACTATTATTATTACTATTATTTACGTATCATGGTTTTAGTATTATTTAACTATATAATTTTATATTATCTTTATTATACTATATATTTTCTTTTTTACTTACATCATTTTAATTATTATTTTTATAATTGTTATAATCAACATCATTATTATTATAATTTCATTTTGTTTATTTTTAAGTATTTTTTATTCTTTTCAATTATTGTTTAATCATTTATCAAGCGCGACGGTCAGTCACCGGAGCCTGGACCGGATTCTAGCCTCCGGCCGTGAGGGAAAGAGTCTTCGGGGCTTCTGTTTTGATTTTTTTAAGGGTGTTTAAAATGATTTTTTGGGGATAATTTTAGCTCATATAAGTGATCCGTACGGCGCCGTTTTGAGGGCTGCCTTTAGAGCCAAAAACGACGTCGTTTCCTCCTTAAACCTACGCACTGACCCGACCCGCTACAGGGATCCACGTATTATTGAGAAATGGGTTATTTGCGCATCAAGCCCTTCCGCATTTTTATTTATTTTAATTCAGTTTTTTTAATTATAACTCGCCCTAGTAATTTTCTTGCTAATTTGTTTTAGTCCCCTTGATGCCGTGCGTTTTGGGATTGGGGGAATAATTTCCCAAGTAATCCTCATTTTTTGGGGGCGCGCTACAATTTGGTCCCTTTGCCTCATTTTATTTCCGTTTTTACCCTAAAAATTTTATTTTTGCTTTCAATTTAATCTTTTTTGTCATTATTGCTATTTTAGTATTAATATCAATTAATTTAAATTCTTATTATTATTAACATCAATATTATTATTTCAGTATTACTATTATTATTATTTTTATTACCACCACTACTATTATTATTATTTTAATATTATTATTATTGTTATATTTGTTATTATTATTATTATTATTTTCTACTAATATTATTACTATTATTATTTACATATCATGGTTTTAGTATTATTTAACTATATAATTTTATATTATCTTTATTATACTATATATTTTCTTTTTACTTACATCATTTTAATTATATTTTATAATTGTTATAATCAACATCATTATTATTATAATTTTCATTTTTTTATTTTTAAATATTTTTTATTCTTTTCAATTATTGTTTAATCTTTTATCAAGCGCGACGGTCAGTCACCGGAGCCTGGGCCGGATTTTGGCCTCCGGCCGTGAGGGAGAGAGTCTTCGGGGCTTCTGTTTGATTTTTTTAAGGGTGTTTAAAATGATTTTTTGGGGATAATTTTAGCTCATATAAGTGATCCATACGGCGCCGTTTTGAGGGCTGCCTTTAGAGCCAAAAACGACGTCGTTTCCTCCTTAAACCTACGTACTGACCCGACCCCCTACAGGGATCCGCGTGTTTTTGAGAAATGGGTTATTTGCGCATCAAGCCCTTCCGCATTTTTATTTATTTTAATTCAGTTTTTTTAATTATAATTCGCCCTAGTAATTTTCTTGCTAATTTGTTTTAGTCCCTTGATGCCGCGTGTTTTGGGATTGGGGGAATAATTTCCCAAGTAGTCCTTATTTGTTTTTGGGCGCGCTACAATTTGGTCTCTTTGCCTCATTTTATTTCCGTTTTTACCTTAAAAATTTTATTTTTGCTTTCAATTTAATCCTTTCTGTCATTATTGCTATTTTAGTATTAAAATCAATTAATTTAAATTCTTATTATTATTAACATCAATATTATTATTTCAGTATTACTATTATTATTATTTTTATTACCACCACTACTATTATTATTATTATTTTAATATTATTATTATTGTTATATTTGTTATTATTATTATTATTATTTTCTATTAATATTATTACTATTATTATTTACATATCATGGTTTTAGTATTATTTAACTATATAATTTTATATTATCTTTATTATATACTATATATTTTCTTTTTTACTTACATCATTTTAATTATTATTTTTATAATTGTTATAATCAACATCATTATTATTATAATTTTCATTTTGTTTATTTTTAAATATTTTTTATTCTTTTCAATTATTGTTTAATCTTTTATCAAGCGCGACGGTCAGTAACCGGAGCCTGAGCCAGATTCTGGCCTCCGGCCATGAGGGAGAGAGTCTTCGGGGCTTCTGTTTTGATGTTTTTAAGGGTGTTTAAAATGATTTTTTGGGGATAATTTTAGCTCATATAAGTAACCCATACGACGCCGTTTTGAGGGCTGCCTTTAGAGCCAAAAACGACGTCGTTTATAACACCCCAAACCCGGCCCATTCACTATGACCGAATTTGAAATGCCACTGCGGAAAACGTTTGAAAAATATTTTGACTTAGGATTAAAAACATAAAAATTTATTGCCTTTAATAAATCGTTGTATATTTAAAATTCCAAATAAAATCAAGTTGTTACCAATTTCCGGATTTAAAACTTTATATAAGTTATTATAATATAAATTGATTCAAAATATTTCCCATTATTAGCTAAATAATAATATAAACTTCAAAACCATAAATAAAGTCTCCAAATAGTTTAAGAGGCCTCTATTACATCAAATAAATACTTAAAAATACTGAAAAATATGTAAACAATTAAAAACATCTTCTGCATGGGCCACCTCGTATCCACTCCAACCCGGTCCAAGCTTTAAGCATCACCTGTAGGTTTGAGAAAAATTGGGTGAGTCAAACAGACTCAGTGCATAGTTATTTCACATGTCTCTACATATGGGCTTGGCCCATATCCACACAGTTCACATACAAAAATTATGCAATTATGAAGCCCATCCCAACCTAATGTCCATCCATCACACCTACCTTGGCAGACCCGCTGCCCAAGGCCGTGGCTAATCCACCGATCAACCAAGTGATCCCACATATCTTACCTTGGCAAACCAGCTGCTCAAAGCCGTGGCAAAGCCACCGATCACATAAGTGATCCCACATATCAATCAATCTACGGTGATGCACACAGCTATCAACCGCCGAGATGGGCACCTAGCCAACACCTCCCTTGATGAAGCACATAGCTACCATCAAGCGCTAATGTAGCACAAGGCTATCATTAGACCACGTACATAATGTACACCCTTTCCTTCTTTGTTCATCCCAAATCCCATGCATAGATAGGTCATGCCACAATATCATTAAAATAAGCATACATCACATGCTATCACAATTTCATACGTATACCATAGGAAACTTATTGTCATAAAGTACTGACCTGTTTAATCGCTTACCCACCATGGGTATCCACCCTTTTAGCCATTAATTCGGCTACCATGCACATCATATACATACATATAATAACACATTTAAACATTCAAGAGACAGTGCGATAACTACGCACCTTTTTGGCACAGTCTACTCAATCCCGAGTACTTGCCCTACTTCTGTCGACTTGCCCCCTAAATAACCATAATAAAAATCTGTCACATTTAAACCCAAGATATAGCCTTTGACCGAAAGTCCTAGATCACTTACCTTGCTAACTAGATCCCGAAATGTCGGCTTGTTCCTGAAGTTGTCGAAATCCCCATCTAGCAAATGTTAGAATCGGCTAACTTAATAACCGATAAAGCTTATGGTCGAATAGTACATATAGGCTTACCTTGCTGAATCGAATCCAAGAGACTCCCTTAAGGCTCCTTCACGTTGCTACATAAAAGAAATACTTATTATGGCAATAAGAACATTCGGCCATCCCTTAGAAACCAAGGCCATCCCTTGATTTGGCACCTTTTAAGAAAAGAATCCAAAACCGACTTCTAAAGGAGAAATACTTACCACCCAAGACACTTTCGGCTTCTCAAACTAGCGACAGGTGTAGGAGAATAATACCACTTGAAGATTCGGCTAACAATAAAAAGGAAGAAGCTTGAGACAAAGAAGTAGATTCGGCCAAGAAGCAAATAGGTTCAAAGTGATCAAAATTTCATCTTTAATGCTCTCCACAAGGTTCAGCTAAGCTTTTAAAAAGGGTAACTGCATATTCGGCTATCAAGAGGAGTAGGTATGGAGTTGAAGAAAGGAAGAATGGGAGAAACTTAGGGGCATTCGGCTATGACGTCTAGAGGAAGAAAGATTGGTAATAGGAAGAAAAGAATACCCAAAACAATGATCCCTCCTATTTATACCCCTATATTCTCTCCATACCTCTCTTTCAAAATAAAATTAAACAAACTAAAGCTACCATTATATTCTATCTATACCAAATAAAATAAATCCCCACTTATTCAAAATAAATTAAATAACCCCCATTCATCCACTATCTCACTATTTAAAACAAATAAAACAAAATCCCCAATTATCTACCCACTTAAAATAAATAAAATAAATCCCCACTTATTCAAAATAAATTAAATAACCCCCATTCATCCACTATCTCAATATTTAAAACAAATAAAACAAAATCCCCAATTAGCTACCCACTTAAAATAAATAAAATAAATCCCCACTTATTCAAATAAATTAAATAACCCTCATCCATCCACTATCTCAATATTTAAAACAAATAAAACAAAATCCTCAATTATCTACCCACTTAAAATAAATAAAATAATCCACACTTATTCAAAATAAATTAAATAACCCACATCCATCCACAATCTTAATATTTAAAACAAATAAACAAAATCCTCAATTATCTACCCACTTAAAATAAATAAAAATAAAAACACACTTATGCTGCCATCAAGACTCGAACTCCAGACCTGCACCAAGCTTATGGCGTCATTTCCAGGCCCTTAAGTAGCGCCTTGCAGCCACTTTACCAAGGCCTGTTTCTTGTCCAAAAGCGCCTAAAATTTTCCTTAAGGCCTCCTTCACCTAGCTTCTCCTTTAGACTTAAAATTCTAATATTTTTCCAAAACTTCCTCCTACATCGTTGGATTCTCAAAACCCTTAAAACACTCCCAACTACATACTAAGCCTTCTCTTACATGGATTATGCACTAATCGCATAACTCTTAATCTAGGATGTTACATCGTTTCCTCCTTAAACCTACGCACTGACCCGACCCCCTACAGGGATCCGCGTGTTTTTGAGAAATGGGTTATTTGCGCATCAAGCCCTTCCACATTTTTATTTATTTTAATTCAGTATATTTAATTATAATTTGCCCTCGTAATTTTCTTGCTAATTTGTTTTAGTCCCCTTGATGCCGCGCGTTTTGGGATTGGGGGAATAATTTCCCAAGTAGTTCTTATTTTTTTGGGGCGCGCTACAATTTGGTCCCTTTGCCTTATTTTATTTTCATTTTTACCCTAAAAAATTTATTTTTACTTCCAATTTAATCCTTTCTGTCATTATTGCTATTTTAGTATTAAAATCAATTAATTTAAATTCTTATTATTATTAACATCAATATTATTGTTTCAGTATTACTATTATTATTATTTTTATTACCACCACTACTACTATTATTATTATTATTTAATATTATTATTATAGTTATATTTGTTATTATTATTATTATTTTCTATTAATATTATTACTATTATTATTACATATCATGGTTCTAGTATTATTTAACTATATAATTTTATATTATCTTTATTATACTATATATTTTCTTTTTACTTACATCATTTTAATTATTATTTTTATAGTTGTTATAATCAACATCATTATTATTATAATTTTCATTTTGTTTATTTTTAAATATTTTTTATTCTTTTCAATTATTGTTTAATATTTTATCAAGCGCGACGGTCAGTCACCGGAGCCTGAGCCGGATTCTGGCCTCCGGCCGTGAGGGAGAGAGTCTTCGGGGCTTCTGTTTTGATTTTTTTAAGGGTGTTTAATATGATTTTTTGGGGATAATTTTAGCTCATATAAGTGATCCATACGGCGCCATTTTGAGGGCTGCCTTTAGAGCCAAAAACGATGTCGTTTCCTCCTTAAACCTACGCACTGACCCGACCCGCTACAGGGATCCGCGTGTTTTTGAGAAATGGGTTATTTGCGCATCAAGCCCTTCCGCATTTTTATTTATTTTAATTCAGTTTTTTTAATTATAATTCGCCCTAGTAATTTTCTTGCTAATTTGTTTTAGTCCCCGCGCGTTTTGGGATTGGGGGAATAATTTCCCAAGTAGTCCTTATTTGTTTTGGGGAGCGCTACAATTTGGTCCCTTTGCCTCATTTTATTTCCGTTTTTACCCTAAAAATTTTATTTTTTCTTTCAATTTAATCCTTTCTGTCATTATTGCTATTTTAGTATTAAAATCAATTAATTTAAATTCTTATTATTATTAACATCAATATTATTATTTTAGTATTACTATTATTATTATTTTTATTACCACCACTACTATTATTATTATTATTTTAATATTATTATTATAGTTATATTTGTTATTATTATTATTATTATTATTATTATTATTATTATTATTATTATTATTATTATTTTCTATTAATATTATTACTATTATTATATACATATCATGGTTTTAGTATTATTTAACTATATAATTTTATATTATCTTTATTATACTATATATTTTATTTTTTACTTACATCATTTTAATTATTATTTTTATAATTGTTATAATCAACATCATTATTATTATAGTTTTCATTTTGTTTATTTTTAAATATTTTTTATTCTTTTCAATTATTGTTTAATCTTTTATAAATTTTCACTTATTTATTGTTTTTATTTATTATTAGCTTGTTATTTTATTCATGTTGTTGGTTCTTTTTACTCTCGTTATTATTATTTGTATTATAGTAATTATTACCCAATTATGCATATTAGCTTTATAATTCATTTCATGTTTTACTAAAAATCTTATTCCATTTTATTCAAAAAAGTTCTTAAAATGAAGCAAGACTCGGTATTTGGGAGCTTTGAAAGAATTGTGCCCTAACTTACTAGGCTTCGATCTTTCTCATCGAATTTAAGCAATCGAATACCCTTTTGAAATCAAAACTTATAAGTTTCAAATAAAAACTTATTCTCGTGAATTCAAAACGTTGTATCCTAACTTATTGGATATGATGTTTTGTGTCTCGAGGTAAGAATTTTCTACAATTAAAGGTGATCCTAGTTTTGAAGTCATGAGATGTTACATCCTAACTTATTGGGTATAGCATTTTATTTCTTCGAGATAGGTAAGTCTTGGCTTTCTTTCAAATAAAAGAATCGTATTTTTAAATTTTCCAAAATTTCGACATTACGACATACGATTATCAATTCGGTACCAAATTTTGGGCGTTACGAGGGTGCTAACCCTTCCTCGTATGTAACTGACTCCCGAACCCGTTGTATTTCGTGGACCAAAATCAATGTTTTGAAAAAAAAAAACGTTTTAAGGTGATCCAATGACACCTAAGTCAAAAAGGGATTGGTGGCGACTCCTGTTTTCATTTTTCAAGGTCGATTCCTGTTTTTCATAAAACTATAAAAAATGGTTTCGACAAGCGACACCTTTTGTCTCGTTTCTTTGATGCTACCAAAACAAAAGCTTGCTTATCTGCCTTGCTATCCAAACCAAACTCATTTTCAAGTTTGTCTCTACTCAACAAATGACCCTTCAGATCTTCGAACGAGAGTTTGTACCTGCCATAAATCAGAGTCTCCTTGAAAGATTTGTATGAAGGGGGTAAAGAGCACAATAATAACATAGCCTGATCTTCATCGTCAATATGAACCTCAACATTCTTTAAATCATTTAAAAGAGTAATGTATTGACCTTCGTTCATGTTAAACGTAAATAGACGTTGTTTCAACACTAAATGGTTAGCCAAAGACTTAGTCGCATAAAGTGTTTCTAACCTTTTCCACAAGGTGGATGAGGTTTTCTCCATCAATACCTCCTGCAATACTGTATTCGCGAGGCATAAATGGATTGCAGATAAGGCCTTTTCACCAAGCTCTTTCCATTCTGTTTGATTTAGATTCTCAGGCTTTTTCCCGGTAACAACCTTTTTCAAGCCGGTTTGAACTAGAACTGCCATCATCTGAACTTGCCACAGATTGAAATTTGTCTCACCATCAAACTTTTCAATTTCAAACCTTGTTGTTGCCATATCTGAATGGGCTGATCTATGAAAATTGAACTAGCTCTAATACCACTTGTTAGGATCGACCCGATTAAGCAACAAGTAAAAAAAAAAAAGCAAAATAAATTGAGAAATTGAACACACAAATTTAACGTGGAAAAACCCCTCCAAAGAGGATAAAAAAACCACGGGCAAAGATAATTTTACTATAATGACAAAAGAATGAAGAGTACAAAAGATGGAGATAAAAACTAAACCCTGAAAACTCGAAAACAAAGAACCCTCAAAACTTACAAAATTCTCTAAATGTGTTATGAATTCTAATATCTAATGGGTGTATTTTCTAAGGTTGTAAAAGAGCCTATTTATAGGCTAAATTGAATGGTCAAATAATAATAAAATAATCTAAACTAATCAGTATTTGATTGAAACAAATAAACAGAGTTTAACTAGAAGATTATTTCTCAAATTTGACTGAAATAGGATTCATACTTAACAATTATAAATAAGTTTCTTATTTTATTTTTGGTGATTTCGACATCCATCAAATTTTAGCGTCGTTGCTAAAGATTGGTGTCAATAATTTTATTTCTTTTTAATATCCTTAGCCTTTGGTCATGGCTGCATATTCACAACACTCCGAATTTAGACAAAGCACCACAAGAAGAATGGATAAGTTAAATGTTTATTTTCTTGATAATCTAATTTCTGAGCTAACCTCTCTTGTTCAATAATTGGTTGCAGGAAATTCTCAACAAATGAAGGCTTGTGGGATTTATGTTGATTATGGTTAGAAGATTCGTTGAGCGTGCCAATAAAATTAGTGGATTTCTTGGTTGGCCAGTATGGAGATATGATCCTATGCCAACACTTATAATCTTGGATGGACGGATAATTTAGATTTTGGCTCTGAATTGAGGCCGCATTCTCCAATGCAACCATCATCTTTTAAGCAAGCTATGTCTCTTAAGGATGTTGTTAAATCACTTGTTACTAACACAATAATTTCAACAGAAGACAAGGTAATTTCAATAAGAGATAAGAGTGAGCATTTAGAACCTAGAGAGGCAGGTCAGTCAACCGATGACTACAAAGAGTATATTAAAATCTCAAGAAGGCATTGAAAAAGAGGTGGTTGCTTCTAGAATCAACTAACTAACCTAATATCGATGAACCAAAGTTGTTCGTGATAAAACCTCTTTTCCTAGAAAGATTTGTCAAATCTAAAGAGGAAGAGAAGGAAAATCTTGAGAATTTCCGCAAAGTCGAAGAGCAAATAGATATTTGTTGAGGTTAAGGATAACATAATAGTACAAGATGATAGCTATTTGTTGAGCCTATGCATATTGATTTTACTTTTCCTCCAAATAGCTTTGAGCCTAACGAAAAATCGAGAGTGTTAGAATTTCTCCCACCAACTTTTTTGTTTTAATGCTCAATTCACTTTTAATCATTTTGCACTTTCTACGGGTTATGTTAAACAACCACCATCCCTTCAACTGAATCAAGTACTTTTATTGTATTGGAATTATAATTGAGTGTGAGAATGGTTGGTTAAAAAATGGAGAAGGGGAATCAATGCTTCAAAATTTTCCCGACTTTAAATTTGTGCTTAATGTTAGACTTTACTAAGTCAATGTATTATTAGAACATTTTGATAGTGAAATAACATTTACGAACGTCTAGATAAAGACATTAAACAAAAGTGTTGATGGAGAGACATCTTCATGGTTAAGTATTTTTAATTTTTCATTTTTATGTAGTTATTTTTTTTTAGGTTGCATACCACGTTTAATTTTAGACCTATTGCATCTTTTATTTGTTTATTATGTTTTATGTTGGAATAATTTCTCTTTAAATTTTTTGAAGTGTTTTTTCTTTGTGTAAGACCAGACAAGAGGAGCAAAGCAATCATTAAACAAAGCCTCGAGACTGAGTTGGCAAAAACCGTTGCGAAGCTAAAAGACAAATCTTCAATCCATAAGAAAATAATTAAATTAAAAAATATTCGGATCCTATTCAAACTACGTTGCAAGTTGACTGAAGTTCCAAACTTGAACGCAAATGAATTTACCTCTCTTGGATTAGTATTAAAAATGATACACCTGAATAACTAAACTTAAACCAAATTAAATGTATACAACTCCCACATTTAGTGGGACATAAACTAGATGAAATAAAGATTGAAAACCTACACATCATTCACACATAGCAAATCACAAACTTGGAATCCTAAAGTTCCTTCGGCCTTATCCTTGTTATTAAGATAAAGACTCCTTGCTTGTAAGTTTATTTTATAAATTTGTTAGTAATTATAATTATAATTATTTTTTCTTTTATTTTTTGTTTCTTTTTTAATATTTTTATGAAAGTATATGTTAAAATTGTAAATTTTAATTTAATTACATATATTAACATTGACATAAATTTATTTTTTATTTTTATATTTTAATCAATTTCTTTTACATTAAAGAAATCTAAATAATAATAAGTAATTAATATTTCATAATAATAATTTAATAAATTCATCTAAAAGTTAATATATAATTGAATTAAATATAATTAAATATAATTAAATATATTTTATTTAATTAAAGTCAAACATAATTTTTATAAAAATTAAAATTTATTTAATTTTATAGTACTTTAGTTTCTTTTTTCATATATATGGATTAGGAAAAATTTTATGAAAATAGCTGAGATAGGAAATTATTTATTGAAATAAGTGGATCATACAGTAGAGATGGTGAAATCGACAGGTGGAACCGGCTTCAAAGCGGAAATCTCCAGGAACCAACGTTTGGAGGTGCCAACTTCACCTCATCGTCCTTTTCTTTTTTTCAATTTTTATGCTTCACATGATTGGCTGAGAAGTTTCAGTACACATGCATTTTAACGTGATTGACTAATGACTCACTAATTGAAGGTGGAGACTATTACTTTGATTCTTTGAAGTAATTGGAAGTGTAGCCTACTAAGATGCTGAAATTGGTTCAAAGCTCCAGCAAAGACGGTAAGAAACCACATGTGGCAAGAGATGAAATCTTTGCCGAGTAAACTGTAGTGATCATAAGGGCAAAGCCGACACCAAATCTGACGGTGCATCTTCCGATCGTTAGGATGGCGTAGTTTTAGGCATGGCCTAATAAAATTATGCCAGTCAGGAAAATTATCGAGGCTAAAGTGATCATTTAACGGCGTACAATGTAATTAGATGTTCTTCCTGCTGCTAAAGAATCAAGCAGAGCGCATACATTAAGAATTTCCACCCGCACTTCAACTTGGACGCCACTGATTTTCAAATCCTCTTTTATAAAAAAAAAAAAAAATCATTGCTCCACTCTCGGCAGTGGAAATCTAAAAGTACTTTTAATTTTGAGTTTTTATTTTTGTACTTTCTTAAATGAAGTTTTTCTGAATATATATATATCGAACCACAATGTTAATTCCCAGTAAAACATTACATCAGCAAGCAATGATTAAACATCTATGCAACTTGAAGAACAATCACTTGAAGAACACCCATAACATGTTAAAAATGCTTCCTCATTAGACATTTTGTTTCAGTTCTCATACAACTCAAGCCCACTTTTTCCTAGAACCACCCCTATTAATATTCAGCTCATTTCACGACTTCTCTAACCGATCTTCTAATAGTTATGCATACACCTTTTCATGGGAAGAAAATTTAATCTAAATTACCATTCAAATATTAGTACTTGTTATAGTACTTGCTATCACCGACCCGATGCTCGATTACCCGATTGGGTCCCGACCCGTACTCTTTGCGGTTCACACTTTAAGTTTACATATGAGGTGTTGGCACCCTTCTATGAAACCACACGATGTGGGTTCACACCACCATGTAGTCGAACCCACACCTATAAAATACATGTTAACCCTAGAGTAGGGTACGTGTCGGCATGCATGGGGACTTATCTAGATATCACGTCCATGAATAATAACCATATCATATAAATACACAATTCAACCCATTTGAAGGGGAAAAAAACACTAAATAAGACTTCCGATCTTCAGATCTTCAAATAACCAGATGATAAACCATAATTTACACATATTTTAACCCCATACTTGACTTAATTTTGGATGATTTTCCATTGAATTTGATGAATTCGATGCTCCTAATCTCTTAATTTCATGTTTTATACTCAGGAGAGATAAGGGAGTCGAAAAGAACGAGAAACGGGCCAAAAATGAACAAAATAGGCCTACATTAGAAATCACACGGCCTGGACTATCGACCACAGGCAGATCACACAGCCGTGTGTGGCGAGCAGAATCAACCACTGCCAAAGGAGTCCACCACGGGCGTGTCACACGGGCATGTCCCTGTCGACCCTAGGTTTGATTCTATTCGGAAAAGGTTACTTGTGGGGCAAGAAAGGCATCTAAAAGCCTATATAAACACCCTAGGGGGCAACCTAAAAGGGGACGTGGAGCAGAAGACAGAAAATACTCCAAGACAACCGTCAGGAACAGCTTAGGAGAAGGATCTCCATCAAGACTGAAGATCTCCCATCAAGTTCTTTAGAAGTTTTTGGGTTTTCTTATGTTTTGTTGTTTTTGCTATTTTAAGATGTTTCCCTCTATCAGTATGAACTAAATCCCTTAAATACCTAAGGGGATGAAACCTAAGACAGATCTTATTATTGTTTGATTTATAAGATAAATACTTGTTCTTATTCTTAATTGTGAGTTCTTATTCTTGTTTTGATAATTCAGGTTATTGATTCAAGTCGAATGTGCTTATTCAGCAGAGCAAAAGTCCCTGTTTAAGAGTAGAACAACACAACTAAGCGGAGTTGATTGCAACCCTAGAAATAGGGCGACGAAAATCTGCCGGCTTAGAGTCAAATCTAATAAGGGAATCCATAAATCGAGTTAATGCGAAAATAGGGGTTTTAATTAGAAAGAGATTTCAATTAATCAACCTAGAGTCAGTTGTTTTTAGTCTTGAAAGAGATATTAATATAAATCAGGGATTTCTACGGATTAAGTCAAGTGAATAAATCATATGAATCAAAAGTAATAAGTGAAGTCTAGGTGGATTCTTCCTTAGGTATTACCTATCTCATAAAGTTGTCTAAAAGTATTTTCCCAATTCACTCTCTGTCACGTTCATAGTCATTTAGTTATTTAAATTTAGATTAAAAATAAATTCCCTTAATTATTAGGCTAGATAATAAAAAGATAGTTATTACTAGTAATTTTAATCCTTGAGGATACGATATTCCAGACTCATCACAACTATACTACTGTTCAATAGGTGCGCTTGCCTTTGTCGAAATAATAGTTAGTTTCGAGCCCATCAAGTTTTTGGCGCCGTTACCAGGGACTAAGATATTAGGAACACTAAATTTTTATTACTTTAGCCATTTTTATTTTATTGCAATTTATAATTATTTTAACTTGCTAATTTTTCTTCTACTTGCTTATGGCAAGAACTTTTTAGTTTATTACTAGAAGGAACCCATCAGGACCATTACTTTTTGACAGTGATATAAAATGTACCGTTCGCAGAAATCGTAGGAAACAAGGCGAAACCTACAATACATAGAAGAAGAGCAAGAGGACAATACTAATATTACCAGGGAGATGGTCGACAATAATCTGCTACCTCCTGTGGTTGCCGCAAATCCGGTAAATCAAAATCCTGCTCATCGTACTATGTATGATTATTCTAAACCTAATTTAACAGGAACTGAATCAAGTATTGTTAGACCTACTATTGGTGCAAATAATTTTAAACTGAAACCTAACACTATTCAGATGATTCAGCAGTTTGTTCAGTTTGATGGTTTGCAGGATGAGGATCCAAACAATCACTTGGCAAATTTTCTGGAATTATACGATACTTTCAAAATTAATGGCATTTCTAATGATTCCATTCGCCTTCGGTTGTTTCCCTTTTCATTGAGAAACAAAGCTAAACAGTGGTTAAACTCATTACCATGAGCATCAATCACTACATGGGACCAAATGACCGAAAAAATTTTACTTAAATATTTTCCGCCGGCTAAAATGGCTAAGTTGAGGAATGATATTTCTTCTTTTGTGCAGATGTAATATCCTAAAATAGGGGCTGTGTGTTTGAAGCATATCTTAAGTGTTAATAGGCCTTAAGAATTGTTTTCATGTGTTTTAGGGGTTATTAAAGCTCGAGGATAAAAAGGGACTATTTTGGAAATTTTGAAAATTTTGGGTCAAAAGTGAAAATTTGGGTGAAGGAGGCCTTAAGAACAAATTTTGTAAAATTTTGGACATGAAAGTCCAGTAGTAAGGTGGCTTCCGTGTGCCACTTAAGATTCGGCTGCTAAGCAGGTCAGGGGATCGAGCATTGCTGGGCGCATGGTTTTTATTTTTGCGCTGTATGGTGTTATGGACTTAGGAGGCCTTAAAAGAATTTATGCGAGGTTTATGTCGCATGAAACCACTTAGCAGAGTGGCTAAGAGCGCAAGGAGGCTTCAAGAGGGCTCAAGTTCGAGCCTGGTTGTCCGCAGTAAGAGCGTTTTATTCTTTTGGTCTGGCGCATTAAACAAGGGGAACTAAGGAATAAGGGTTTAAAAGAATTTTCAACGCGTCCATTAGCATAAAATGAACATTGGCTGAGTGGTTAGGACGCTTGCAGCCAGGGTATCTTCGCGAGAACCTGCGTTCGAGACGCGCTGGAAGCGCGGGGTGAGTTTTTATTTTTGAATAAAGGGAAGCTAACGGAAAAAGGGTTTAAAAGAAATTCGCAATGTATTATGTCATGAAATTTAAACTGGCCGAGTGGTTAAGGACTTGGCTTGAGAGCTGCGTCAAAGGGACTCGCGTTCGAGTCCTGGAGTTCGCACTTAAAGAATTCTATTTTTTTGCTCTTAGCGTTAAAGCTTACGGAACCAGCGAAAGTAAGGCTTAAAAAGGAAGCGTGCCGCAATATTGTCATGAAAGACAATTTAGCCGAGTGGCTGAGGCGTTGGGGAGTCTTCTCCAGGTCTCGGGTTCGAGACCTGGGGGCAGCGTCTGGAGAGTGCACCAGGGGCTCTCCTTTTTGCGCCGGCGTGAGAAGGGCTTGCATGGCCCATGCACGCATCAGCAAAGAGCTGCTACTTGTGTTAATTTTTTTATTGTTTTATTAATTTAATTGTTTTGAAGTATGTAGCTTCAAACTTTTACATTATTGTTTTTATTTATTATTTGTTGGTTATTTCAAGGCTGCAAAAGCATGGTCTTAAACCATTATATTCTATTATTTTGTTTGCTTAGAATTATGGGAAAGTTTATACATTATTATTATGATTATATTATGTATTGGAAATTGGTATTTGAAATTTAGCAAGAAGAGAGGGGCATGGCCAGCCATAACATAGCAAGCTTGGACATTAGTCTTTTATTTATTTTATAATGTATAGAAAATGGTGTAGTATGGGTAAGGTGATGGAATAAGGAATAAATAATTTTTATTGGTATTTGGTGTTATGAATTTTTGAATGAATGTGGGAAAAAAAGAGAGGAGTTGGCGGCCTTGAGTTTGACAAGGATGCATGGCCGATTTCCTTATTGCATTTTGGGGAGCTTGGCCAAATTTTGATGCTTAGAAATTTCTCTTCTATCCTTTGAGTGTTGGCCGAAAGAATAAGGAAAGAAATGGAACTTGATCGGCTTTGGTTTTGAGGAAGGAGCATGGCCAAAATGTCTCCCTTTCCTGCCATTTTGTTTAACCGATTTTGGGAGAATTGAAAGGGCTTGTATTTTCGGTTTATGCTTGGTGCTAGCTAAATGTCCTCCTTCAAAACTTTTCTTCTTCATCCTTGTGTTTTACCAAATTTGCATTTGAGTTTCATTTGACAAAAGCCGAAAGTTAGACCCCTTTTTTATGTATTATTTTTCTTCTTCGACCACATCTTCTCCTTTCTTCTACTTTGATTAAATTAAACCTCTCTTAAAGTTGCTATTGCCGTATATTCTTCTACACTTGAGGAACCATAGCCGAATCTTGGTTTTGAAGGTGCTATCAACTACGTATTTGTGATTTCTTCGATTGTTTTGTCAAAGGAGATAGCCTTAAAGGAGTAAAGGTTCTCTTGTGATTGGATACAGCAAGGTAAGGAAATATTATTTTTGGCCAGAGACTATATTTTGGTTGATAGTAACCGAATGTTGACCTTGGTTCTAGGGTTGGCCAAATGTGGGCGAATGCCATAATCTCACATTTCTTAGTGTGTAGTTACCGTTAAAGGACCTTGGAGGGATCTTTTGGTTTCGACTAAACAAGTGAGGGAGCTCTCAGAACTTTGAGTATCATGCAAAGTGTTAAGGAGCATGAAAAGGAGTCTTTCGAGAGTTGATGTGCTCAAGGGACTTTGTTGAGCAAGGTAAATGGTAAGTATAATTTTCGGCCAAAGACCTCTGTTCATGGATTAGTATATTTGCCGATTCTAACAATGTCTTAATAGGAATTTTGATATCTTTGGGAGCTAATCTATGAGAACAAGTGGTGTTTCGGGATCGAAATAAGCTAGGTAAATGACTCTTGGTATTCGGCCTTAGGCCATTTTGGTGCTAAATGTGACCGATTTCGGTTATGTGCTCTAGGAGCAAATCGATAGTAATAACAAAAGCTTTCGAGATTTTAGTTGCTGTTAGATTCGATAAATCAGAATCTCGCTAAAGTCAGGTGCGTAGTTATCGGACTGTTCTCTTGCTTGTGTATTGTATTAATTGTAATTGTATATGTTGTACATGTTAGCCGAAATAAGGGCTAAGGTTGTGAATACCCGTGGTGGGTGATTGGATACTCAGGTATGTGATTTACGGTATTAAATGATTATTGATTTTTGTATAAAATGTGATGGCATGCGATGTATATTTGTTTCGAGTAAAATGTTGCCATGGTACATATACATATGCATTGGACTTGGGATGTGACTATTGGAGGAGGAGTGTACGCTATGTGCGTGGTCTAATGCTAGCCTCGTGCTACGTTAGCGCTTGATGTTAGCTATATGCTACATCAAGGGAGGTGTTGGCTGAGTGCCCATCTCGGCGGTTGATAGCTATGTGCATCACCGTGGTCTGAATTAACCTGTGGGATCCCTATGGGATCGGTGACTTGGCCACAGCCTTGAGCAGTGCGTCTGCCAAGGTAGTTATACGGATCTTTGTGATCGGTGGCCTGGTCACGGTGGCTTAGCCATGGCCTTGAGCAGTGAGTCTGCCAAGGTAAGATATGTGGATCACTTCGTGATTGATGGCTAGTCACGGTGGATTAGCCACGGCCTTGAGCAGGGAGTCTGCTAAGGTAGGAGTATCGGATGGACTTAGGATGGGTTGGACTTCATTTTTGCATTCTCTTGTGCATGGACTGTGTGGATATGGGCCAGGCCCATATGTGGGGACATGTGTAATAGCTATGCACTGAGTCTTGGTGACTCACCCCCTTTTTCTATCTTTCTCAGGTGAGTAGATCGCGGAGACGAAGCCGGAGAGGACTCGAGGTGGCCATGCATATTCCTCGGTTTTGAGATTTTATTTCGTACCGTTAAAGTTAATATTTATTACATTTTGGTTTGGTTTGTAATATGGCCGCTAATTATTATTTTGGATGTTTAAGTAGTTGCTTTTACCTTATTTCTATTATATTACTAACGAACTTATAAGCTGTTAATCAAATCGGCAAAAGCGACGTTTTCAAAATAAGTACTCGTACGCGTTTTCAAAGACGTTACCAGTGGGTAGCAAATTTTACCAAGTTATCAATAACCCTGACATTTCTAAAAATCTAAATGATCAAATGGTTTCAAAGGAAAAGGAAAAGTTTTCAACTCAATCGTATTTATCAAACCAACATATCTTAGTTTTAGCAAATACCGTTTTATACCCTTAACAAATTTTTTGAATTTCTACTATTAGTCCAAATCTTTCAAAACGTTTTTACTCCGTGACATACCAGATCCGGTCAAGGCTCGTGGGCCGGGTTTGGGGTGTTACAATTTGGTATCAGAGCCCGGTTCAAAACTCGGCTGTGGGGGCCCAAGGCCCAAAAATGTTTTCTTGATAGGCTTTTGTGGAATATTATGAAAATGTTTTGTTTTAAACAGCATGGCACCGAGTCTCCGGCACCGATCCGCTCGGGTAAGTACCTCTGGCTATTGAGGTGATATGAATATGTCTCTGTTTATGAGCATGAATGTGACTTTCTGAATTAGAATAGAAAACTTGAACTGAACCTTTGTGTGATCGAAAGAACCACTTCTAAATACTTTATTTCATAAAATTGTTCGCGATTAATCAGTGGAACAAATTTTCTAATGCATAAAACTTTTAAGTCAGATCGCGCGGTAAGGGATGAGTTCTGGAGGACGTGGTCGAGGCAGAATGGCCGTTTTGGAACCCGTTAGATCGGGTCAAGGGTCTGATAATGAGGTATCACCTCCACCACCAGCCTTTGGAAATGAGCAACAAGATCAGACGGGGGATGGTGTTGTATCTCAGGCGGTGCTGCGAGTTTTAGAGATGGTGGCTGGAGCGGGAGGAAATATGAGAGCTCGAAAATCTGTTCCCGAGCGACTTCGAGCCAATGGAGCGGAGTTGTTCCGTGGTGTATCCGGCGTGGCACCCAGTACGGCTGAATATTGGTTGGAAGCAACCGAGCGAATTATGGATGAGCTCGATCTGAGCCCTGAGGAAAAAGTGAAAGGAATGGTGGCGCTACTTCGCAACGAGGTGTATCAATGGTGGCTCACGGTTCGAGAAAGTGTCACAGCTGAGGACCTCACTTGGGAGTATGTCAAGACGGCGTACCAAAAGAAGTATGTCGGCACTCACTACATTGATGCTCAGAGAAAGGCGTTTTTGGGGCTGGTTCAAGGGAACAAGTCCGTGGCGGAATACGAAGCAGAATTCCTAAGGTTAAGCCGATATGCTCGAGGAGTGGTGGCTACAGAGCATGAACGATGTGTCCGGTTCGAGGACGGATTAAGGGACGACCTGAGACTGTTGATAGCTCCTCATCAGGAGCGGGAGTTCGCGATGTTAGTCGAAAAAGCTAAGGTAGCTGAAGGGATTAAGGACTCGATGAGACAAAATAGAGATAAGGATAGGAACTGGGATAGGAGAAATTTTGGACCGTCTGAATCATCTGAGGGTCTTCAGAAAAGACCGAGGATTGAAAATTTTGCTCGTGTGACTAAGCCAGCTACGGGAAATCGGAGCCGTCCGTGTGCTCAGTGTGGAAGGTATCATGACGGCAAGTGTTGGAACCGGAATCGAAGATGTTTTAGGTGTAAATCTAAGTCTCACTTGATTAAAGACTGTCCTCAAGTGATGGATAGGGCGCGAAGTCAAGGAGTGGAACTTCAAGCTGAGATGCTAAAGGTTTGGATGCGAGGCAACCGAGGATGTGATAGCAGGTGAGTTTCTTGTTATGGAATATCTTTTATTATTTGAGTTATAAGATCGGTTCATACTTGTACTATTGGTGAAGTGCTTGAAATTTGGATGTGAACTTAGAAACTGTGCTTAGAAGGTAAGATAGTTCGTGTTTGTATGCTAGTGGAGTATGGAACCCTGAATATGAATCTCGAGATAGTATATAAGGGATGTGTTAGTTTTGTAGAATCAGAGTGCGCAGCATAAGCATGGTACGGTGAATTGGAATGCACGGATGTTCGTTAGTAAGCAATTTCGAGGACGAAATTGTTTTAAGGGGGGTAGATTTGTAATATCCTAAAATAGGGGCTGTGTGTTTGAAGCATATCTTAAGTGTTAATAGGCCTTAAGAATTGTTTTCATGTGTTTTAGGGGTTATTAAAGCTCGAGGATAAAAAGGGACTATTTTGGAAATTTTGAAAATTTTGGGTCAAACGTGAAAATTTGGGTGAAGGAGGCCTTAAGAATAAATTTTGTAAAATTTTGGACATGAAAGTCCAGTAGTAAGGTGGCTTCCATGTGCCACTTAAGATTCGGCTGCTAAGCAGGTCAGGGGATCGAGCATTGCTGGGCGCATGGTTTTTATTTTTGCGCTGTATGGTGTTATGGACTTAGGAGGCCTTAAAAGAATTTGTGTGAGGTTTATGTCGCATGAAACCACATAGCAGAGTGGCTAAGAGCGCAAGGAGGCTTCAAGAGGGCTCAAGTTCGAGCCTGGTTGTCCGCAGTAAGAGCGTTTTATTCTTTTGGTCTGGCGCATTAAACAAGGGGAACTAAGGAATAAGGGTTTAAAAGAATTTTCAACGCGTCCATTAGCATAAAATGAACATTGGCTGAGTGGTTAGGACGCTTGCAGCCAGGGTATCTTCGCGAGAACCTGCGTTTGAGACGCGCTGGAAGCGCGGGGTGAGTTTTTATTTTTGAATAAAGGGAAGCTAACGAAAAAAGGGTTTAAAAGAAATTCGCAATGCATTATGTCATGAAATTTAAACTGGCCGAGTGGTTAAGGACTTGGGTTGAGAGCTGCGTCAAAGGGACTCGCGTTCGAGTCCTGGAGTTCGCACTTAAAGAACTCTATTTTTTTGCTCTTAGCGTTAAAGCTTACGGAACCAGCGAAAGTAAGGCTTAAAAAGGAAGCGTGCCGCAATATTGTCATGAAAGACAATTTAGCCGAGTGGCTGAGGCGTTGGGGAGTCTTCTCCAGGTCTCGGGTTCGAGACCTGGGGGCAGCGTCTGGAGAGTGCACCAGGGGCTCACCTTTTTGCGCCGGCGTGAGAAGGGCTTGCATGGCCCATGCACGCATGCAGCAAAGAGCTGCTACTTGTGTTATTTTTTTTATTGTTTTATTAATTTAATTGTTTTGAAGTATGTAGCTTCAAACTTTTACATTATTGTTTTTATTTATTATTTGTTGGTTATTTCAAGGCTGCAAAAGCATGGTCTTAAACCATTATATTCTATTATTTTGTTTGCTTAGAATTATGGGAATGTTTATACATTATTATTATGATTATATTATGTATTGGAAATTGGTATTTGAAATTTAGCAAAAAGAGAGGGGCATGGCCTGCCATAACATAGCAAGCTTGGACATTAGTCTTTTATTTATTTTATAATGTATAGAAAATGGTGTAGTATGGGTAAGGTGATGGAATAAGGAATAAATAATTTTTATTGGTATTTGGTGTTATGAATTTTTGAATGAATGTGGGAAAAAAAGAGAGGAGTTGGCGGCCTTGAGTTTGACAAGGATGCATGGCCGATTTCCTTATTGCATTTTGGGGAGCTTGGCCGAATTTTGATGCTTAGAAATTTCTCTTCTATCCTTTGAGTGTTGGCCAAAAGAATAAGGAAAGAAATGGAACTTGATCGGCTTTGGTTTTGAGGAAGGAGCATGGCCGAAATGTCTCCCTTTCTTGCCATTTTGTTTAACCGATTTTGGGAGAATTGAAAGGGCTTGTATTTTTGGTTTATGCTTGGTACTAGCTAAATGTCCTCCTTCAAAACTTTTCTTCTTCATCCTTGTGTTTTACCAAATTTGCATTTGAGTTTTATTTGACAAAAGCCGAAAGTTAGACCCCTTTTTTATGTATTATTTTTCTTCTTCGACCACATCTTCTCCTTTCTTCTACTTTGATTAAATTAAACCTCTCTTAAAGTTGCTATTGCCGTATATTCTTCTACACTTGAGGAACCATAGCTGAATCTTGGTTTTGAAGGTGCTATCAACTACGTATTTGTGATTTCTTCGATTGTTTTGTCAAAGGAGATAGCCTTAAAGGAGTAAAGGTTCTCTTGTGATTGGATACAGCAAGGTAAGGAAATATTATTTTTGGCCAGAGACTATATTTTGGTTGATAGTAACCGAATGTTGACCTTGGTTCTAGGGTTGGCCAAATGTGGGCGAATGCCATAATCTCACATTTCTTAGTGTGTAGTTACCGTTAAAGGACCTTGGAGGGATCTTTTGGTTTCGACTAAACAAGTGAGGGAGCTCTCAGAACTTTGAGTATCATGCAAAGTGTTAAGGAGCATGAAAAGGAGTCTTTCGAGAGTTGATGTGCTCAAGGGACTTTGTTGAGCAAGGTAAATGGTAAGTATAATTTTCGGCCAAAGACCTCTGTTCATGGATTAGTATATTTGCCGATTCTAACAATGTCTTAATAGGAATTTCGATATCTTTGGGAGCTAATCTACGAGAACAAGTGGTGTTTCGGGATCGAAATAAGCTAGGTAAATGACTCATGGTATTCGGCCTTAGGACATTTTGGTGCTAAATGTGACCGATTTCGGTTATGTGTTCTAGGAGCAAATCGATAGTAATAACAAAAGCTTTCGGGATTTTAGTTGCTGTTAGATTCGATAAATCAGAATCTCGCTAAAGTCAGGTGCGTAGTTATCGCACTATTCTCTTGCTTGTGTATTGTGTTAATTGTAATTGTATATGTTGTACATGTTAGCCGAAATAAGGGCTAAGGTTGTGAATACCCGTGGTGGGTGATTGGATACTCAGGTATGTGATTTACGGTATTAAATGATTATTGATTATTGTATAAAATGTGATGGCATGCGATGTATATTTGTTTCGAGTAAAATGTTGCCATGGTACATATACATATGCATTGGACTTGGGATGTGACTATTGGAGGAGGAGTGTACGCTATGTGCGTGGTCTAATGCTAGCCTCGTGCTACGTTAGCGCTTGATGTTAGCTATCTGCTACATCAAGGGAGGTGTTGGCTGAGTGCCCATCTCGGCGGTTGATAGCTATGTGCATCACCGTGGTCTGGATTGACCTGTGGGATCCCTATGGGATCGGTGACTTGGCCACAGCCTTGAGCAGCGCGTCTGCCAAGGTAGTTATACGGATCTTTGTGATCGGTGGCCTGGTCACGGTGGCTTAGCCATGGCCTTGAGCAGTGAGTCTGCCAAGGTAAGATATGTGGATCACTTCGTGATTGATGGCTAGTCACGGTGGATTAGCCACGGCCTTGAGCAGGGAGTCTGCTAAGGTAGAAGTATCGGATGGACTTAGGATGGGTTGGACTTCATTTTTGCATTCTCTTGTGCATGGACTGTGTGGATATGGGCCAGGCCCATATGTGGGGACATGTGTAATAGCTATGCACTGAGTCTTGGTGACTCACCCCCTTTTTCTATCTTTCTCAGGTGAGTAGATCACGGAGACGGAGCCGGAGAGGACTCGAGGTGGCCATGCATATTCCTCGGTTTTGAGATTTTATTTCGTACCGTTAAAGTTAATATTTATGACATTTTGGTTTGGTTTGTAATATGGCCGCTAATTATTATTTTGGATGTTTAAGTAGTTGCTTTTACCTTATTTCTATTATATTACTAACGAACTTATAAGCTGTTAATCAAATCGGTAAAAGCGACGTTTTCAAAATAAGTACTCGTACGCGTTTTCAAAGACGTTACCATCGGGTAGCAAATTTTACCAAGTTATCAATAACCCCGACATTTCTAAAAATCTAAATGATCAAATGGTTTCAAAGGAAAAGGAAAAGTTTTCAACTCAATCGTATTTATCAAACCAACCTATCTTAGTTTTAGCAAATACTGTTTTATACCCTTAACAAATTTTTTGAATTTCTACTATTAGTCTGAATCTTTCAAAACGTTTTTACTCCGTGACATACCAGATCCGGTCAAGGCTCGTGGGCCGGGTTTGGGGTGTTACAGCAGATGGATCTAGAAACACTCTACGATGCATAGGAGAGATATAAGGATCTACTAAGGAGATGCCCTCCCCATGAGTTACCTTTGTGGCTGCAAGTTCAAACCTTTTACAATGGTGTGAACCCTTCAACTAAGCAGTTGATTGATTAAGCCGCTGATGGAACCCTATATAACAAGACCCTTGAAGCGGCTTATGAGTTTATAGAGGAGATGGCATTGAATAACTATCAATGGCAAGTTATGAGGACAAAGCCAACAAAAGCCGCAAGTGTTTTCAACCTCGACGCAGTGACCATGCTATCAAACCAGGTAGAACTTTTAAGTAAAAAGATTGATGGTTTGTGTGGTTCTTCGCAGGTACACCCAGTGATGCAGTGCAATACAAATGGAGAAGGGACGAACAATACAGAGCATCCACCTTACAACCCTGGCATAGAAAACGAACAAATGAACTATATGGGTAATAATTCTAGACCTCAAAATTACCTTTATAGTAGCACTTACAATCCAGGTTGGAGGAACTATCCAAACTTTTCATGGGGTGGCCAAGGAAATCAAAGACAACAACCCCCTACAGGCTTTCAACAGCAACCTTACCTACAAGAGAAAAAACAAAACCTTGAAGATATGCTAGCCAAGTTTATTTCTGCATCAGAAACTCATTTTCAGAATACCGAAACAGCTTTGAAAAATCAGCAAACATTAATTCAAGGGCTTAAAAATCAAATAGGACAGCTGACCAAGTTAGTTTCCAAAAGGCAACTAGGTAGTTTACCTAGTAATATCGAACCTAAACCAAAAGAGAAAGTGAAGGCAATAACACTAAGGAATGGGAAGGTATTGGTCGATGCAGAAAAGAAAATGCCACAAGAAACTGATAAGGAAAAAAGTGAGGAAATAAACGAGAATGTAACACCGGTACTTAAAGAATATAAACCACCGATCCCATATCTGGCAAAACTATAGAAAGATCGATTAGACGCACAATATGGTAAATTTCTTAAACTTTTTAAACAATTACATATTAACTTACCTTTTGTTGAAGCTATTTCACAGATGCCAACATACGCAAAATTCCTAAAAGAGCTTCTAACAAATAAAAGGAAGTTTGAAGAGCTATCAACCGTGGAACTTAACGAAGAATGTTCAGCTATTCTCCAAAATAAGCTACCAACCAAATTGAAAGATCCAGGAAGTTTCACTATTCTCTGTTTAATTGGTAGTTTAAATGTTGAGAAAGCACTAGCTGATTTAGGTGCCAGTATTAATTTAATGCCTTATAAAATGCTCAAGCAGCTTGGTCTTGGGGAACCAAAACCCAGTAGGATGAGTATTCAATTAGCTGACAGATCTATTAAATATCCTAGGGGAATTATTGAAGATATTCTGGTAAAAGTTGATAAATTTATATTCTCTGTTGATTTTGTTGTGCTTGACATGGATGAGGACGTTGAGGTACCTTTAATTTTAGGACGCCCCTTTTTAGCTACTACTAGGGCTGTTATTGATGTAGGTGATGGTAAACTTGCGCTAAGGGTAGGCGACGAGGAAATTATTTTTAAAATATACGATGGTATGTGATATTCTAGAGAGCAAGATGATTTCTATTATTTTATTGATGTCATTGATCATTTTATTCAAGATTCTTTTCAGTAAATCATACATGACGACACGTTGGAACTATGTCTCACCCAAAGTGAGGGGGCAGATGACGATACCAATGAGTTAGAGAAGATAAAAAGTGAGTTAAATTCTAATACTTCTCCCCCAAGACAAAAGAAAGACGAGGGCATTGAAAACTAAAACAAAAACCCTCTATTGAAGAACCTCCCAAATTGGAATTGAAACAGTTACCAAATCACTTAGAGTATGTATTCCTCGGAGATAATTCTACATTAGCAGCAATCATCTCTTCAGAACTGGAACCCAAAGAGAAGGACGAGTTGCTACAGGTACTAAAGGGGCATAAAAGAGCCATAGCTTGGAAGATTTCTGACATTAAAGGGATAAGTCCATCATTTTGCACCCACAAAATTTTAATGGAAGATGAATATAAACCATGTGTGTAACCTCAAAGACGATTGAATCCCAACATGAAGGAAGTTGTTAAAGCTGAGGTAATTAAACTTCTAGATGCTGGAGTTATTTATCCTATTTCTGACAGTACTTGGGTAAGTCCTGTGCAGGTTGTTCCAAAGAAGGGAGGCATGACTGTTGTAGCTAACGAAAAGAATAAATTGATTCCAACAAGAACAGTCACAGGTTGGAGAGTCTGCATTGACTATAGGAAGTTGAACGATGCCACGAGAAAAGATCACTTTCCTTTACCCTTCATTGATCAGATGTTAGAAAGATTATCTGGGCATATGTACTATTGCTTCCTAGACGGACTCTCTGGCTACTTCCAAATCCCAATAGCTCCTGAGGATCAAGAAAAGACAACATTTACGTGTCCATACGGTACGTTTGCTTATAGCATAATGCCTTTTGGATTATGTAATGCTCCTGCTACTTTTCAGTGCTGCATGCTAGCCATCTTTGATGAACTCGTGGAAGATATTATGGAGGTATTTATGGATGACTTTTTGGTATTTGGTAATTCTTTCCATCTTTTCCTTAAAAATTTAAAACGAGTTCTAATGAGATGCGAGAAAATGAACCTTGTGCTTAATTGGGAAAAATGTCACTTTATGGTTCGAGAAGGGATTGTGTTAGGTTACAAAATCTCTAGTAAAGGGATTAAGGTTGATAAAATAAAAATTGAAACCATAGAAAAATTACCTCATCCTAGTTCAGTTAAGGCTATTAGAATTTTTTAGGACATGCTGGATTTTATAGAAGATTTATTAAGGATTTTTCTAAAATAGCTATGCCTTTAACAAAACTACTAGAGAAATATGTGCCTTTCAATTTTGATCAGGAATGTTTAGAAGCATTTAATACCCTCAAAAATAAATTAACAAATGCTCCGATTATAATTGCACCTGATTGGAATCTACCCTTTGAACTAATGTGTGATGCAAGTGACTTTGGAGCAGGTGCAGTTTTGGGACAGCGAAGAGACTAGCATTTTCAGCCGATCTATTATGCTAGCAAAACATTGACGGCCGCACAAGAAAATTACACCACCAAAGAAAAAGAATTGCTGGCTGTGCTTTTTGCATTTGATAAATTTAGACAGTATTTGATATTATCTAAAGTTTTCATTTACACTGACCATTCGGCTCTTCGTTATCTTTTAACTAAATCTGATGCAAAACCTCGACTCATAAGATGAATTTTACTTTTACAGGAATTTGATTTGGAAATTCAAGAAAGGAGCTGAAAATCTTGCAGCATACCATCTTTCTAGGCTTGAAAATCCACATATCAAAGAACTCGATGAGAGTGAGATAAATGATTCGTTTCCTGAATAACAACTATTCGTTATATCTGACTCTGAGGTACCTTGGTTTGCAGATATTGCAAATTACTTACCTGCTAACATCCTACCAAAAAGGTTAACACATCATCAAAAAAAGTGATTCTTTGCTGATGCGAAAAACTATTTTTGGGAGGACCCTTTTCTTTTCTGTATATATGCAGATAAAGTAATTCGGAGATGTGTTACAAAGGCAAAAGCAAGAAAAATCCTAGAGCATTACCATTCAGGACCTTCTGGAGGACATTACAGTGGGATTAGGACAGCACATAAAACGCTCGAATCAAGTTTTTATTGGCCCACTCTGTTCAAGGATGCTAACAGGTATGTTGCTTCATGTGACAGATGTCAGAGAACAGGTAATATCTCTAAACGCGATGAAATGCTTCAAACGTATAAGCTATCATGTGAAATATTTGATGTATGGGGTATTGATTTTATAGGTCCATTCCCTAATTCATTTGGGAATAAATACATCTTAGTAGTAGTGAATTATATGTCAAAATGGGTGGAAGCTCAAGCCTTACCTACTAATGATGCTAGAGTGGTAGTGAGATTTCTTAAGAAACTCTTCTCTCGATTTGGAACACCTAGAGCAATTATTAGTGATAGGGGTACTCATTTTTGTAATACTCAATTTGATAAAGTCTTAAAGAAATATGGAGTACACCACAGAACAACTACCTGATAAACAGTAATATATACATATTTTAATCCCACATTTAGCATACTTTTGGATGATTTATTCCCTGAATTGTGGAATTTGGTGCTCCTAATCCTTTAATTTCATGTTTTATACTTAGGAGAGCACCGGAGGATGAAAAGAATGAGAAACGGGCCAAAAATGGAGAAAATGGGCCAAAGTACGAAATTCAAACGTCTGGGCTTGAGACACACGGCCGTGCCTCTTTACCAGACCCTCACGGTCTGGGCTCGATTTACACGGGCGTGCCACACGGGCGTGTCCCTAACGTGACCTGTTTTAATTCTATTCGAAATAGGGTACTTAGAGGCAAAGAAAGACACTCCAAAAGCCTATATAAATACCATATATGGCAACCTAAATGGGGCGTGCAGGTAGGCCGAGGAGCCAAGCCAGAGAGGCCGAATTGTGGGATATACTCGAAGAAAGCCAGTTGATTCATCTCAAAAAGCCGAAATCATAATCAAGACGGAAGATCTTCCCTTCAATTTCCTTCAGGGGGTTTTAGGGTTTTTCATATGTTTTGTTTTATATTTTCTTCTGAGATGTATTCTTTTATTATTATGAACTAAACCCTTTAAATATCTGAGGGGGATGAAACCTAAGACGGATCTTGTTACTATTTTCTGAACTGTATGATAAATACTTGATCTGTTCTTAATTATGTGTTCTTAATTCTTGTTTTAATATTTCAGGATATTGATTCAAGTATTGATGTGCTTAGGCAGTGGAGGAATATTCCCTGTTTAAGAGTAGATCTAGCATAGTTAAGCGGAGTTGATCACAACCCTAGAGATAGGATGACGAAAATCTGCCGGATTAGGGTCAAACCTAATATGGGAGTCCATAGATCGAGTTAATGCAACTCTAGGGGTTCTAATTAGAAAGAGATTTCAATTAATCAACCTAGGGTTAGATGTTAGTAGCCTCAAGAGAGGTATTAATATAAATTAGGGAATCCTACGGATCAAGTCAAGTGAATAAATTGTATGGTTTAGAGTTAAATAACAAGTGAAGTCTAGGTGAATTCTTCCTCGGGTATTGTCTTAATCAATTGGTTTTTCCCAAAAGTATTTTCCCAATTCATTCTCGGTGTCTTAGCATCTTTAGCTTAGTAATTAGTTAGTTTTAGATTAAACAACAATTCCCTTAATTCTTAGGCTGAACAATAAAAAGATAGTAATTACTAGTATTCTTGGTCCTTGAGGATACGATACTTCCGGCCTTGCCATAGCTATACTACCAAACGATAGGTGCGCTTGCCTCAATCGTTGTCATAAGTTAGTTTCTAGGCTTGATCATTCATTATATAAATTTTAAGACTTTCTGACACGATCAAGTTTTTGGCGCCTTTGCCAGGGACTAAGATATTTGGAACACTTGATTTTTATTACTTTAGCCATATTTTATTTTTGCAATCAAGTTTTATTTTTACTTTTCTAAATTTTCTTCTTTGCTTCTGGTAGGTATTCTAGTTTATGACTAGAAGAAACCCGTCAGGACCTCTACTTTACGATAGTGAAATTGAAAGCACAATTCGCAGAGACCGAAGAGAAATAAGGAGAAGCCTACAGTACATATAAGAAGAGCAAGAAGACGAAATTAATACTACCAAAGAGATGGTTGAGAATAATCTGCTACCTCCGGAGGTGGCCGAAAATCATGCTCCTCGAACTATGTATGATTATGCTAAACCTAATTTAACAGGAACTAAGTCAAGTATTGTTAGACCTGCTATTGCTGCAAATAATTTTGAATTGAAACCTAACACAATTCAGATGATACAACAATTTGTTCAGTTTGATGGTTTGCAGGATGAAGATCCAAATAGTCACTTGGCAAATTTCCTAGAATTTTGTGATACTTTCAAAATAAATGGCGTTTCTAATGATGCCATCCGTCTTCGGTTATTTCCCTTTTCTTTGAGGAATAAAGCTAAACAGTGGTTGAATTCTCTTCCATGAGGATCAATCACTACATGGGAACAAATGACCGAAAAATTTTTGTTAAAATATTTTCCGCCGGCTAAAACGGCTAAGTTGAGGAATGATATCTCTTCTTTTGTCAGATGGATTTAGAGACACTTTACGATGCATGGGAGAGATACAAAGATCTATTGAGAAGGTGTCCACACCATGGATTACCCTTGTGGCTACAGGTCCAAACCTTTTATAACGGTGTGAACCCCTCAACCAAACAGTTTATTGATTCAGCCGCCGGTGGAACCCTAAATAACAAAACACCCGAGGCTACCTACGAATTCATTGAAGAAATGTCACTGAATAACTATCACTGGCAAGTCATGAGGACAAGGCCAACAAAAACCGCCAGTGTACGCAGTAACCATGCTATCAAAACAGCTAGAGATGTTAAATAAAAAGATTGATGGTTTATGCGATTCTTCGCAGGTACAACCAGCTATGCAGTGCGAGGTGAATGGAGGAGGGATGGACAATACAAAATACCCACCTTACAACCCGAGCGCTGAAAATGAACAAGTTCACTATATGGGTAACAATTTTAGACCTCAAAATAACCCTTATAGTAACACTTACAATCCAGGTTGGAGGAACCACCCCAATTTTTCATGGGGTGGTCAAGGAAATCAGAGACAACAACCCCCTCCAAACTTCCAACAACAGCTGTACCACAGGAAAAGAAAAAGCCGAACCTTGAGGATATGCTAGCAAAATTTATTTCAATGTCAGAAATTCATTTTTAGAATACCGAAACGACGTTGAATAATCAGCAAATATTAATTCAAGGGCTTAAAAATCAACTAGGATAGCTGACCAAGTTAGTTTCCGAAAGGCAAGTAGGTCGTTTACCTAATAATACCGAACCTAAACCACAAGAGCAAGTAAAGACAGTAACATTAAGGAGTGGGAAGGAATTGGTTGAAGCAGAAAAGAAGATGCCACAAGAAACTAATAGGGAAAAAAGTGAGGGAATCGAGAATGTAACACCAGTACGTGAAGAATTTAAGCCACCGATCCCATATCCGGTGAAGTTGAAGAAAGATCGCTTAGACGCACAATACGGTAACTTTCTTGAACTTTTTAAACAGTTACATAGTAACATACCTTTTGTTGAAGCTATTTCACAGATGTCGATGTACGCAAAATTCTTAAAAGAGCTTCTAACAAATAAAAGGAAGTTTGAAGAGATATCAACAATGGAACTCAATGAAGAATGTTTAGCCATCCTCCAAAGTAAGCTACCAACCAAATTGAAAGATCCAGGAAGTTTCACTATTCCCTGTTTAATTGGTAGTTTAAACATTGATAAAGCACTAGCTAATCTAGGTGCCAGTATTAATTTAATTCCTTATAAAATATTTAAGCAACTTGGTCTTAGGGAACCAAAACCTACTAGGATGAGTATTCAGTTAGTTGACAGGTCTATTAAATATCCTAGGGGAGTTATTGAAGATATTCTGGTAAAAGTTCATAAATTTATATTCCCTGTTGATTTTGTTGTGCTTGACATGGATGAGGACGTTGAGGTACCTTTAATTTTGGGCGCCCCTTTTTAGCTACTGCTAGGGCTGTTATTAATGTAGGTGATGGTAAACTTGCGCTAAGGGTAAGCGACGAGGAAATTATTTTTCAAATGTACAATGCTATGCGATATTCTAGAGAATAAGAAGATTCTTGTTATTTTGTTGATGCCATTGATCATTTTATTCAAGATTCTTTGCAGGAAATCATACATGACGACACGATGGAACTGTGTTTTACCCAAGGTGAGGGGGTAGATGAGGATACCGATGAGTTGATCTCTAATACATCTTGCTCTAGACAAAAGAAAGATGAGGGGATTGAAATCAACGACGAACTAAAACAAAAACCCTCTATTGAAGAGCCACCTAAATTGGAAGTGAAACAGTTGCCAAATCACTTAGAATATGCATTCCTCGGGGACAATTCTACGCTACCAGTAACCATCTCTTCAGAACTGGAACCCAAAGAGAAAGACGAATTGCTACAGGTACTAAGGGAACATAAAAGAGCCATAGCTTGGAAAATTCTGACATTGAAGGAGTAAGTCCATCGTTTTGCACTCATAAAATTTTAATGGAAGATGAATATAAACCATGTGTGCAACCTCAAAGACGATTGAATCCCAACGTGAAAGAAGTGGTTAAAGCTGAGGTAATTAAACTTTTAGATGCTAGAATAATTTATCCTATTTCTGACAGTACTTGGGTAAGTCCTGTGCAGGTCGCTCCAAAAAAAGGAGGCATGACTGTTGTAGCTAATGCAAAGAATGAATTAATTCCTACAAGAACAGTTACGGCTTGGAGAGTCTGTATTGACTATAGAAAGTTGAATGACGCCACTGAAAAGATCACTTTCCTTTGCCCTTTATTGATCAGATGTTACAAAGATTATCTGAACATATGTACTACTGCTTCCTAGACGGACTCTCTGGCTACTTCCAAATCCCAATAGCCCCTAAGGATCAGGAAAATACAACATTTACATGTCCATACGGTACGTTTGCTTATCGAAGAATGCCTTTTGGATTATGTAATGCTCTTGCTACTTTTCAATGCTGCATGCAGTCCATCTTTGATGAACTTGTGGAAGACATTATGGAGGTATTTATGGATGACTTTTTGGTATTTGGTAATTCTTTCCATCTGTGCCTTAAAAATGTAAAATGAGTTCTAATGAGATGTGAGGAAACGAACCTTGTGCTTAATTAGGAAAAATGTCACTTTATGGTTCGAGAGGGGATTGTGTTAGGACACAAAATTTCTAGTAAAGGGATTGAGGTTGATAAAGCAAAGGTTGAAACCATAGAAAAATTACCTCATCTTAGTTCAGTTAAGGCTATTCAAAGCTTTTTAGGACATTGATAAACAGTAAAAGTAACATATTTTAGGCCCACATTTAGTATGCTTTTGGATAATTTATCCCTTGATTTATGTAAAAAGGTGCTCTTAATCCTTTCTTTTCATGTTTTATACTTAGGAAAGCACCCGAGGATGAAAAGAACGAGAAAGGGCTTAAAACGGACCAAATTGGGTTAAAATAGAAATCGACACTTCCTGGGCCCAAGACCACACGGCCGTGCCTCATTAAAAGTCCGAACACGGCCTGGCCACAATTTACACGGGTGTGTGCCATGTCCGTGTCCCTGTCGTGGAGAAGAGCAATTTCACTCAAAAAAGGATACTTAGGGGGAAAAAAACCTATTTCAAAAGCCTATATAAACCCCCTAAGTATAACCTGAAAGAGGACGGTTAACTAGGCCAAGGAGCCGAGCCGAAAAGGTCAGATTTGTGGGAATCACTCGAAGATAGCCAGTTGATCCATCTCAAGAAGTCAGAATTCTACTCAAGACGGTGGATTTCTCCTTCAATTCCTTTAGGGAGTTTTATGGATTTCTTATGTTTTGTTTTATCTTTTCTTTTGAGATGTTTTCTTTTATTGTTATGAACTAAACCCTCAAATACCTGAGGGGGATGAAACCTAAGGTGAATCTTGTTATTGTTTGCTGAACTATATGATAAATACTTGATTTGTTCTTAATTATGTGTGCCTAATTCTTATGTTAATATTTTCAGGATATTGATTCAAGTGTGATGTGCTTAGGTGGAGGAGCAAAAGTCCCTGCTTAAGAGTAGATCTAGCATAATGAAGCGAAGTTGATCACGTGCATAGAGATAGGGTGACGAGATTTTGCTGGATTAGGGTGAAACCTAATATGGGAGTCCATAGATCGAGTTAATGCGATTCTAGGGGTTTTAATTATAAAGAGATTTCAATTAATCAACCTAGGTTAGACGTTATTCGCCTCGATAGAGGGTTTAATATAACTTAGGGAATCTTACGGATCAAGTCAAGTGAATAAATCGTCTGGTTCAGAGTTAGATAACAAGTGAAGTCTAGGTGGATTCTTCCTTGGGTGTCATCTTAATCAATTGGTTTTTCCTCAAGTATTTTCCCAATTTCATTCTTTTTGTCTTTGCATCTTTAGTTTAGTTGATAGTTAATTTAGATTAGATAAATAAATTCACTTAATTCTTAGGCTAGATAATAAAAAGAGAGTTAGTATTAGTACTTTTGGTTCCTTTGGGATTCGACATTCTGGTCTTGCCTAAACTATACTGCTGTTCGATAGGTGCGTTTGCCTCAAATCGTTGTCATAGTTAGTTTCCAGGTTCGATCATTCTTTATATAAATTTTAAGACTGTGACAGACGCGATCAGACATGCTGGATTTTATCGAATATTTATTAAGGATTTTTCTAAAATAGCTAAGCCTTTAACAAAACTACTAGAATAGGATGTGCCTTTCGATTTTGATCAGGAATGTTTAGATGCATTTAACACCCTTAAAAATAAATTAATAAATGCCCAATTATAATTGCACCTGATTGGAACTTACCCTTTGAACTAATGTGTGATGCGAGTGATTTTACATTAGGTGTAGTTTTGGGACAGCGGAGAGACAAGGATTTTCAGCCAATTTATTATGCTAGCAAAACATTGACGGTCGCACAAGAAAACTACACCACCACGGAAAAAGAATTGCTAGCTGTGGTTTTTGCATTTGACAAATTTAGACAGTATTTGATATTATCTAAAGTTGTCGTTTACACTGACCATTCAACTCTTCGTTATCTTTTAACTAAATCCGATGCAAAACCTCGACTCATAAGATGGATTTTACTCTTACAGAAATTTGATTTGGAAATTCAAGATAAGAAAGGAGCTGAAAATCTTGCAGCATACCATCTTTCTAGGCTTGAAAATCCACATATCGAAGAAGTAGATGAGAGTGAGATAAATGAATTGCTTCTTGAAGAACAAATATTCGCTATATCTAACTCCGAGGTACCCTAGTTTGTAGACATTGTAAATTACTTAGCTGCTAACATCCTACCAAAAAGGTTAACACATCATCAAAAGAAGCGATTCTTTGCTGATGCGAAAAACTATTTTTGGAAGGATCCTTTTCTTTTCCGTATATGTGCAGATCAAGTAATTCGGAGATGTGTTACAAAAGTAGAAGCAAGCAAAATCTTAGAACGTTGCCATTCAGGACATTCAGGAGGACATTACAGCGGGATCAGGATAGCACACAAAACGCTCGAATCAGGTTTTTATTGGCCCACCTTGTTCAAAGACGCTAACAGCCATGTTGCTTCATGTGATAGATGTCAGAGAACAGGTAATATATCTAAACGCGATGAAATGCCTCAAACATACATGCTATCATGCAAAATTTTTTATGTATAGGGTATTGATTTTATAGGTCCATTCCCTAACTCATTTGGGAATAAATACATCAGTGGACTATTTGTCAAAATGGGTGGAAGCTCAAGCTTTACCTACTAATGATACCAGAATGGTAGTGAGATTTCTTAAGAAACTCTTCTCTCGATTTGGGACACCCAGAGCAATTATTAGTGATAGGGGTACTCATTTTTGTAATACTCAATTTGACAAGGTCTTAAAGAAATATGGTATACACCACAGAACAACTACCCCTTATCACCTTCAAACCAGTGGACAAGTGGAAGTAGCAAATTGAGAGCTTAAGCGTATTCTAGAGAAAACAATTGAATCAAACAGGAAAGATAGGGCATTAAAAGTAGACGATGCTTTATGGGCCTATAGAACAACGTTTAAAACTCCCATAGGAACATCCCCATACAAACTTGTCTACGGAAAAAGTTGTCATCTACCATTTGAGTTGGAGCACAAAGCTTTTTGGGCTATAAAATTCTTAAATTACGATCTTAAAACTGCAGTGAGAAGAGGATGATGCAGTTGAATGAGCTAGATGAATGGCAAGCTAATGCTTATGAGAACTCACGACTATATATGGAGGCAACAAAGCGATGCCATGATGCTCGTTTAAAGCAACCAAAGCAATTCAAAGTAGGAGATTTAGTCTTGTTATACAATTCAAGGCTCAAATTGTTTCCTGGAAAGCTGAAATCAAGATGGTCAGGTCCATTCATAATCAAAACTATTTTTCCCTATGGCACAACAAAGGTAACTCATCCGACTCGTGGCATATTCAAGGTAAATGGTCAGCGACTGAAACTTTATAATGTTAAAGATTTTAGGGATATGAGAGAGGAGCTTTGGCTCCGTGAACCTTCATTTAGAAATGAAAACAGGGTAAGTCTAGCTTAAGACTTTAAACGAGCGCTTCTCGGGAGGCAACCCGAGCACTAATATCACTTACATTCATATTTTTGTTTTAGCATCTAACTACGAACTAACCAATTTAATAGGCGCAGGAATTCTCATCTGCACGGCATACCACACGGGCGTGTCTATGTCCATGTGAACACCACGGGAAGAGACATAGGCGTGGTGGTGGCCGTGCGAAAAACTTTTCCTTAACACGTAATGCGACAAATAGCCACGCCTGTGCAATGCGACCGTGGCCAATACCGATTAATTACCACGGGCGTGCGACACGCCCGTGCATCCAAACCGTGGTCAACACTGAGTAAAAGACAAGGGCGTTTGACACGCCCATGCTCCAAGGCCGTGGTCAACACTGATTTATGATCACGAGCATAGGGCCCTTTACACGGGCGTGTGAGAAGCGAACAAGACAATACACGACCGTGCAAAATGGCCTTGTGACCCAACACGCCCACGTAACACGGGCGTGGGACACAATTCAGACACGCCTAAATTTAAAATTCTCGAAACACACGGCCCAAACAAATAAAACACGGGCGTGGCCCCTACCAGTGTGACCAATTTCCTATTTAAACCCTCTTCTATTCATCTTCTTCGCCAACCCCCCCAAACCCTAGCCGTTCCCTCCAAGCGCTCCCAAATCCTCCTCTCCTTCCCAGCCGCCATTGATAACTCCCCTCTCTTCCCTTCACTTCCCCTCTCACCTTACCCTTATTCACCTCTCCGTCCTCCATCTTTATCTTCCTCATCCACACACAACACACGCAGACCACGCCCGTGCGAAGTCGCCACGCTCGCACACCCTCCCACGATCGTGCGCCTTCCCCACGCCTCTGTCGGTTCACTCTATTCTACCCCCTCTCTACTTTGTTGCTAATTTTATTTACTCCATGTTTATTTTCTTTTAGACCTTAGATTTATCCCTTTACATTTTTAGTCTTCATTCTTGATAATCATACTCAATATTCATAATTATTTAAGTGTTATAGGTATTCTAACTCTGAGTTTGCACCACTAGTAATAGGAGAATACTTTGGAAAGGTCTTCATTGTTAATATCATGAAATAATAATTTTGGAATCATACATTTTATCACTCTTATGGCAAAATATGGAATAATGTTTTTCAAATCTATCTTGTAGGACCATAATGTCGTCTTCCCGCGACAAGAAAACTGCAGTCCCTGTTTTGAGAAAACGAAAGGGACCCAGCTCATCATCAGCAAGCGCATCGGCCGAAGTGAGACACCCATTCTTACGGTTTCCTCTAGGAGCTCAAGAGGAACTTTTTCAGATCCTACAAGCGTGACCTATCAGTCAAGGTAGATGTATCGACTGGGCCGCCCTGGAACAAGTACAACTCGCTGATGATGTTCGGGCCCTACTAACCACGGACCCTTGGGAGCAGTTCTTCAGTATTATTGAGCCCACATGCCTTGAATGTTAATCTTTGCTCCACTTTTCATTTGTAGGTGGTAATGACGAACCACGATGACCTAGGCACCATCCAATTCTTCCTAGGAGGTTTGGTTTGCGAAATGAGTGTCCCCAAATTTGGAGTTGCTCTGGGCCTCTACACGGATGAGTTCATGAGAAAATATGTTCTTGCGAAACTCCATCACCACATCCATAACTCCCTTGTGAGATGTTGGAATAATATAGCCCCCACCTCGGCCACTTATGACCCTAGTCGCTCTAAGGCGACAGCTCTCGCCCCATCTTTGAGGTACTTACATGCTATCTTAGCTCATACATTGACAGGAAGGCGAGAGAGCGCCGGGGTAGTTAACACTCATGACGCATACTTCATATGGTGCATGGCGAACGGGCACGTCTTCGTCTTTGCCTAATTCAGCACTCTGGCCATCCAGCATTAGATGGAGTGACATCGTAAGGGGGTCATTTCCATGGAGCCTTATGTAACACGACTTGGAAGACACTTTAGTCTCCTCAACACTGCAGCACAATCAGCCTCGCTCACCTTGATAGGCCAGATGTCTCCACAGGGCATTGATCGCTAAAATCAGAGTTTTAAAATTTATAAAGAGAATGATCGAACCTGGAAACTAACTCTGACAACTACAAAAGGCAAGTGTACCTATCGAATAGTAGTATAACTTAGGCAAGACCAGATTATCGAACCCAAAGGAACTAAAAGTACTAATACTAACTTTCTTTCTATTATTTAGCCTTAATTAAGTGAAGTTGTTTTAATCTAATCTAAATTAACTACTAAGCTAAAGACACAAAGACAAAAAGGATGAATTGGGAAAATAACTTAAGGAAAAACTCAGTTGATTAAGATGATACCCTCAGAAAGAATCAACCTAGAATTCACTTGTTAATTAACACTGAACCATACGATTTATTCACTTAGTTTGATCCGTAAGACTCCCTAACGTATATTAAACCCTCTCTCAAGGTGAATAACGTCTAACCCTAGTTTAATTAACGGAAATCTTTTTCTCACTTAATAACCCCCTAGAATAGCAGTAAATCGATCTATGGACTCCCATATTAGGTTTCACCCTAATCCGTAAAAATCTCGTCACCTTATCTCTAGGCGTGCGATCAACTCCGCTTAATTATGCTAAATCTACTCTTAGGCAGGGTCTATTCCTCCTCCACCTAAGCACATTAAATTTGGATTAAGTTCACATAATTAAGAACAAACTAAGTATTTATCATATAATTCAGAAAACAATAACAAGATTCATCTAGGTTTCATCCCCTTCGGGTATCTGAAGGGTTTAGTTCATAATAAATAAAGAAAACATCTCAGAAGAAAAGATGAAACAAAACATAAGAAATCCCTAAAACCCCCTGAAGGAATTGAAGGAGAGATCCGCCGCCTTGAGTAGAATTCCGGCTTCTAGAGATGGATCAACTGGCTATCTTCGAGTGATTCCCACAATTTTGACCTTTTCGGCTTGGCTCCTTGGCCTAGCTAACCGCCTTCTTCAAATGTGGTACTTAGGGGGTATATATAGGCTCTTGGAATGCGATTCTTTCTTCCTAAGCATCCGTTTCTGACTGAATTTGCTCTTTGCCACGACAGGGACACGGCCATGTCACACGCTCGTGTGACCAGTCTTTGAGCCGTGTTCGGATTTCTTTAATGAGGCACGACCGTATAAATCGGGGTAAGGCCGTGTTCTAGATGCTTGATAAGGCACGGCCATGTGGGCTTAAGTCCAGGCCGTGTCGATTCTGTGATATGGTCCATTTACTCCATTTTGGGCCCGTTTTATGTTTCTTTTATCCTCGGGTGCTTTCCTAGGTATAAGACATGAAAAGAAAGGATTAAGAGCACCTTTTTATATCAATCGAGGCTTAAATCATCCAAAAGCATACTAAATTTGGGATTAAAATATGTTGCTTTTACGATTTATCAGACATCTCGACGATGATAAACATGCGAATGATCAAGCGTCATCATGGGACCAATCCTCCCCAATATTGGCTAGCCCATACCATCGAGGAGGAGGACCCTAAGGACATTACTGACAATGCCCCACACCCACATGAGGAGTCAATACCGAGCCATCGCCCAGTTCATGCGGCAACTTCTCTTTCAGACATATCTGAGCGCCTCATACGATTTGAGCAGCAATGTTTCCAACGTTTCGACAACATCAACGCCACCCTCCACCAGATATGTTAGCACCTTCACATTTCATCGCCGCCCCCACCACGCGAGCCATCTGGCAATGAGGACTTCTGAGTCATTTTTCTTTTATCCTTATACTATTTTCATATTTAAAATTTTAACTTTCATTTTATCTTTTACCTCAGAGTAATGTTTATTTGAGTTATTTTTCAGTTCATAATCACTATTTTCCAATTTACATTTTCTGGCCATATTTGAGTAATCCTTACAATGTTAACAAACCGACTGCTTTTATCACAGTTAAAAAAGCATAAAATAGCACCATGGAATACCCAACTTTAAGAGGAAAATCACCACACCACAACCACTGCCAACTCAAGGAAACATCCAAAATTCAGGAAGTTTCACCTCTCCCTATCTCTTATGATTTCATATATATCTTTGTACATTGAGGGCAATGTACATCTTAAGTGTGGGGGTGAATTTTATTTTGAAAAGTTCCTAACTTTTTGCATTATTCTCAAATCCTTGAATTATGTCCTATTATTAAGTAATTTTCTCATATTACTATTAGAATGAAATTTCCTTTGATTCATTATTTTTATTGATATGTTTTGGATTAAGTCATTGATAATTGTGCAGTGGTGATTTATACTTTAGAAGACTAGAGAATCAAGCATGATAAGTCTATTTTCAAAATTAAAAATTTTGTTAGGTTGTCTACCTGAATCTAATTATTACCTTGAAGTTTGAAATTTACAAGGTTGATATCAAAAACCCATAATTTTTGTGAGATTTTGAGCCTTTTAGAGCATACATTCTTTTCTTGCTCACTTTATTGATTATGAGTGTGTCAAATTGATTTGTTATTCTAGAACTTGTTTCGATTATACATGTCAAGACCACATCATTGATTTGATATACAGAGATGATAAAAGCACTTAAGATTTAACCCACTTACTCCACTAAAAGCCTACCCTCACAATTAACCCCTAGTGAACCCCTTTGATCTTAACAAACCTTTTATTGACTCACCCACTAATTTTAACCCAAAACCCATCTTGTATTTGTTATCACCATTTCTCTTGACTACCCTGATATCGAGATTTGATTTAATCAGTTGCCTAACTACATTTTTTATTTCAATTGTTAAAATCTATCTATTTGATTTGTTCTTAAAAAAACGAAGAATATTTATTATTTCTATGATTAAGTGAGCTTATAGTTTAAATTCCACATCTTGAGAAGAAGCTCGTATTACTAGTAATGAAGTTTTAATTAATGTAATTATTTGAATCTTAGTTCATCTTTCTAAGTTAGGTAATTTGTTAATTCAATCTCGATTATAACCATTTAATTCAGCCTTTATCCACACCTTTAACCCGAACCCCATTACAACCTTTTTTAAAGACCTTTTGATTTGTGTATCATCTTATTTTATAGTGGTGGAGATTTGATTTTCATACAAGCCTATGGGATTAACTTTTCATGTTTGACTTTTGAGTGCTTAATTTGAACTTTAAACACTTTTGAGTGATTTGAGTGAAACTTTAGTGAGGATGTCAATTCTTGCTAGTTTCGAATCAGAGGTAATTATTTAGGTAAGGGGAAACACCTATGTTTTCATGCTATAAAAACTATGACTTTGACTGTTTGAATCTTTAGGACCCTTCTACTTAAATTATCAATGTATGAATTATTTTTGAATTATAATGAAACACTATTGATGAATATTATGAATTAATGAAGTTCATTTTAATTATGAGTTGAGAATTTTGCTTGAGGACAAGCAAATGCTTAAGTGTGGGGGTATTTTATAAACCGTAATATATACATATTTTAATCCCATATTTAGCATACTTTTGGATGATTTATTCCCTGAATTGTGGAATTTAGTGCTCTTAATCCTTTAATTTCATGTTTTATACTTAGCAGAGCACCGGAGGATGAAAAGAACGAGAAACGGGCCAAAAACAGAGAAAATGGGCCAAAGTACGAAATTCACACGGTCTAGGCTTGAGACACACGGTCGCGCCTCTTTAGCAGACCCTCACACGGCCTGGGCTCGATTCACACGGGCGTGTCCCTGACGTGACCTGTTTTAATTCTATCCGGAATAGGGTACTTAGAGGCAAAGAAAGACATTCCAAAAGCCTATATAAATACCCTAGATGGCAACCTAAAGGGGGGCGTGCAGGTGGGTCGAGGAGCCAAGCCAGAGAGGCCAAATTGTGGGATATACTCGAAGAAAGCGAGTTGATTCATCTCAAAAAGCCAGAATCATAATCAAGACGAAATATCTTTCCTTCAATTTCCTTCAAAGGGTTTTAGGGTTTTTCTTATGTTTTGTTTTATATTTTCTTCTGAGATATATTCTTTTATAATTATGAACTAAACCCCTCAAATACCTGAGGGGGATGAAACCTAAGACAGATCTTGTAACTGTTTTCTGAACTGTATGATAAATACTTGATTTGTTCTTAATTATATGTTCTTAATTCTTGTTTTAATATTTCAAGATATTGATTCAAGTATTGATGTGCTTAGGCAGTGGAGGAATATTCCCTATTTAAGATTAGATCTAGCATAGTTAAGCGGAGTTGATCGCAACCCTAGAGATAGGTTGACGAAAATCTGTCGGATTAGGGTCAAACCTAATATGGGAGTCCATAGATCGAGTTAATGCAACTCTAGGGGTTTTAATTACAAAGAGATTTCAATTAATCAACCTAGGGTTAGACGTTAGTAGCCTCGAGAGAGGTATTAATATAAATTAGGGAATCCTACGAATCAAGTCAAGTGAATAAATCGTCTTGTTCAGAGTTAAATAACAAGTGAAGTCTAGGTGTATTCTTCCTCAGGTATTGTCTTAATCAATTGGTTTTTCCCAAAAGTATTTTCACAATTCATTCTCTGTGTCTTAGCATCTTTAGCTTAGTAATTAGTTAGTTTTAGATTAAACAACAATTTCCTTAGTTCTTAGGTTGAATAATAAAAAGATTGTAATTTCTAGTACTCTTGGTCCTTGAGGATACGATACTTCCGGTCTTACCATAGCTATACTACCAAACGATAGGTGCGCTTGCCTCAATCATTATCATAAGTTAGTTTCTATGCTCGATCATTCATTATATAAATTTTAAGACTTTTTGACATGATCACTACCCCTTATCACCCACAAACTAGTGGACAAGTGGAAGTAGCAAATCGAGAGCTTAAGCGTATTCTAGAAAAAACAGTAGAATCAAACAGGAAAGATTGGGCATTAAAAGTAGACGATACTTTATGGGCCTAAAGAACCACTTTTAAAACTCCCATAGGAACATCCCCATACAAACTTGTCTATAGAAAAAGTTTTCATCTACCATTTGAATTAGAGCACAAAGTATTTTGGGTAATAAAATTCTTAAATTATGATCTAAAACTTGCAAGTGAGAAAAGAATGATGCAGTTAAATGAGCTCGATGAGTAGCCAGCAAATGCCTACGAGAACTCATGTCTATATAAGGAGACAACAAAGTGATGCCATGATACTCGTTTGAAGCAACTGAAGCAATTGGAAGTGGGAGATCTTGTTCTACTATGCAATTCAAGGCTCAAATTGTTTCCTGGAAAGCTGAAATCAAGATGGCCAGGTCTATTCGTAATCAAAACTATTTCTCCCTATGGCACAATCGAGGTAACCCATCCGACTTATGGCACATTCAAGGTAAACAGTCAGCGACTTAAAATATATAATGGTGAAGATTTTAGGGATATGAGAGAGGAGCTTCAGCTCCGTGAACCTTCATATAGAAATGAAAATAGGGTAAGTCTAGCTTAAGACTTTAAACGAGCACTTCTCGGGAGGCAACCCGAGCACTAACCTGACTAACACCCATATTTTTAATTTCAGCATCTAACTAAGAACTAACCAATTTAACAGGTACATGATTTCCCACCCATACGACCTAGCACACGGGCATGGGCGTGGGCGTGGCCATGTTGACACCACAGGAAGAAACATCGGCGTAGTGGAGACCGTACGGGCCAAGGAATAGAAACTTTTCCCCAACACAGGCTACGATAAAACACCACGGCCGTGCGATGCGGCCGTGGTCGAAACTGACTCGAAAACACAGTCTGTGATAAAAGTGCCACGGCCGTGCGATGCAGCCGTGGTCGATACTGAGTAAGTAACACGGGCGTGCGACACACCAGTGGCCAAAAGCCGTGGTCGAAATTGAAAGAATCCTATGGGCGTAAGACACGCCCGCGCCTTTAGTTCAAGGTCGATACTGACTAATTACCACGGGCCTGTGACCCTAAACACTGACATGGGAGAAACGAATGAAGCATCACACGGCCGTGCGATTTGGCCGTGTGACATAACATGCCTAGGGACCACGGGCGTGATCTAATACTCAGACGCGCCCAAATTCAAAATTCTCGAAACACACGGGCTAAATAAAGGGCACATGGGCGTGGCCTCTGACAGTGTTCCCTACTCCCTGCTTAAAGCAACCCTCGACTCATCTCCCCCAAAATTTCCCCCCAAAAAGCCTAGCCGTTTTCACCAAACAGTCTATCTCTCTTTCCCATTCCGGCCACCGATGACCCTTCACCCTCACCCTCACCCATTCATTTCCCTTTCTCCTTTCCCCCCTATTTTTCTCCTTTCCCCTTCCTCTTCCACGCTAGCGAGCACGCAGTCCACGCCCGTGTCCGTCACCACGCCCGTGTGCCACCGCCACGTCCGTGCCACCGCTTCAAACACTGCCATCGGTTCACCTTTCTCCACCATTGTTGTTTATTTCATTGATTCTTAATTATTTATTTATTAATTTGATTTTTTTGTTCTTATTTCTTATTATTTTTCTTTTCCAAATTCATTAGTTCTCTTGATGTGTTATTTAGTTTAGTTTCATTTTAGTTTGATAATGACTATTATATAAATTTAGTATATTTCATTTTATATATCTAATTTCATCATCGAAGTTTAGCATTATATGCCAAATCTAATGTACTATTAGGATTATACTATTGGTTAGAACCACTAGAATAGGTACATTTGTGGCTAAAAATGATATATGATTCATTGAAAACCTTTTGTTTTTTTCTCAGATACGTAAATAACTCCCCCACGTGGGAAGAAAAATGCCGTTCCCACTTCAAAAAAGCGGAAGGGTGCCAATGCGACCTCCTCAAGCGCTTCTGCTGAATTACGCCACCCGTTCCTATAGTTTCCTTTAGAACCCCAAGAGGAGCTCTTTCGGTTACTTCGCGCACGACCCCTCAGCGTGGGGAGGTGTATTGATTGGGCTGCCCTAGAGCAAGTCCAACTAGCCGACGCGGTTCAAGCCCTATTATCCACTGACCCGTGGGGGCACTTCTTTGATATCGTCGAGCCTATCTACCTAGAGCTCACTTTAGAGCTCTGCTCTACTTTCCACCTCCAGACAGTCATGTTGAAATTTGATGACTCCGGCACAATCCAATTTCGTCTTGGAGGCCTCATACGTGAGCTGAGTGTCCCACAGTTCGGAGCCGCTTTGGGACTTTATACTGAGGTATTCATGGATGAGGACGAGTTCGAGGACCTCCATCACTACATCCATCACTCTCCTTCTGCATGTTGGAGAGACTTAGTCCCCGGCTCGGCTACCTATGACCTCAGCTGCTCCAAAGCATCAGTTCTCGCCCTATCATTGAGGTATTTACATGCAATCCTCACTCATACTTTGACGGGTAGGCGAGAGAGCACTGGCATCGTCAACACTCACGACGCCTACTTCTTATGGTGCATGCCGAATGGGCGCGTCTTCGACTTAGCTTACTTCATCGCCCGTGCCATTCAGAATCAGACGGAGCGCCATAGGAGAGGAGTCATCTCCATGGGCCCATACATCACGCGCCTGGCTCGATATTCTGGGCTCCTCAACTCCGCAGCCCAATCCTCCTCGCTCACCTTTATCGGGCAGATGTCCCCGCAGGGCATTCAGACCATGCTTCACATGAGGATGATTGGGTGCCAATGTGGGTTTGATCCTCCCCAGTATCGACTCTCGCAACCCACCAAGTAGGACGACCCAGAGGACATTACTGATGATGTCCCCTCACAGCACGAGGAGCCATCGTCTTCGCCAACACCGCCACGTCGACCAGCTTATGCGGCAGCTTCATTGATTGACATTTCTGAGCACCTCACTAGGTTCGAGCAGTATTGTACGCAGCAATTTAATGACAACGCTCTACGATTCGACAGTATCGAGGCGACGCTGCAATAGATTTGTCAGCATTTTTATATACCACCGCCACCCCCACCTCACGAACCATCTAGGGATGAGGACCTTTGAGTCCATTTATTTTTCTTTTTGTTGTCTTTATTTTAAGTTTTAAACTATTGAACTATTTCCTTTTCTTGTTTTTAAATTATATTGATTCCTTTTTATCTTTGGCTGTTCATTATCGAGTAATCATAACGACATTCATTGAATAAAACCCCCTAAAACTTTACTAATGACTCCGCAGTTCAAAAGGTTCAAGGTGCTACTGAGGAACTAGAATACTCTTCACCACCCTCCCCTCTGCCTATTTCATCATGCTGTTCATTGGCTCGATTGCTACAAGTTTCATTTTCAAGGATTTCATCCATGATTCAAGAAGTTTCACTCCTCTCCCTCTCTTATGATTTTCTTACTATATTAGCTATCTTTGTACATTGAGGACAATGTACATCTTAAGTGTGGGGAGGTTAACTATAGTACTATTTGAAAAACCCTAAATTATATCTTGTTCTTAAGTAATTTTCTCATATTACTACTAGAATGAAACTTCTATTGACTTATGATTTTCATTGATATGTTTCGGATTAAGTCATAGATAATTGTGCATTAAGGGTTTAAACTTTAAGAAATTATAGAATCAAGCATGATAAGTCTATTTTCAGAATTTTATTAGGTTGTTTCCCTAATCTTAAATATTACTTTGAAGTTTGAAATTTACAAGGTTGATATAATGGCCTAAATTCAAAGTTATCAGAACAATGGTTTCGTAACCACAAATCCGATTTAAAGAGAAATTTATTTTAATATTTTTGCATGAATATTTATATGATAGGAAAATCGTATTAAAATATCAATAGAAAAATTTTACCTATTTAGTGGTTAGTTAGAAAAAAGAATTATTGAAGGAATTGGGTAAAAACAAGGTATCAAGACCTTGATCTTATAAAGTTGAGTAGGAAAATTTTTTATAAATATTTATAAAATGTTAGTAATGTGGCATTAAAATTTCGTTAGAAAATTTTAACGTTTGGGCAGGTAATTAAATGAAAATGACTAAATTGAAAATGGTGTAAAAGTTACTAGAAGGATTAAATAGCTCAATTGTCAAATGATGAGGGATCTAAAGAGCAAATAAGCCCAAAGGAGATATTTTGGGCGGCATAAGCTAAGAAAAATCAGGAGAATTACTGAAATAAGGGCAAAATGGGAAAATAACAAAATTTACTAAATAAAAGTAGGACTAATTTGGGAATATCTAGAAATCTCTTTATTTTTCTTCATTCTCATCAGCAAAAAATACCATAGGAGGGTTTTCTAAGCTGGTATTTCATAATTTTTTCACCAAGTTAATCCTTGCCTATTTCTTGTAATTTTTGTGTTTTTAAGACTTTTACAACTAGGTCCTACTATTAAATTCATTAGCCTTTGATTTCATGGATGAAATTGAAAGTCACCATGGTTGAGTGCTGCAAGTTTATGATGAAATAGAATGAAATTGAGGCTTTAATTTGTTTATGAAATGATTTTATTAGGTAATTTCAATAGAAATTGATTTTTAGGACCTAATTGTGAAAATGTTTGGAATTAAAGTCTATTACTGAAATTCTGATTCCTAAAGGTTATAAAGTAATTTAAAGTGATAGAATAAAGTGTTAATTGAGAAAAATTAGCTCAATTGAGAGGCTAATTGAGTAGGGACGAAATTATTATTTATTAAAAGCTTAGGGGAAAATGGTAATAAATAGCTTGCACTAAAACAGTTTTGGACAGCAGCAGTAGACTAACTTTGAAAAATCACCATAAATTGTAGAAATTGGATTAGAAGATGAAAAAATATGAAATTAAATCTTATTGAGTCTAGTTTTTAATAGAAGAAACGGTCTAAGCAATGGATTTGTAAATCATGAGATATAATGAATTTTGTGAGACAAGGTTAGAATGAATTCGGGTTCCCCTGTTCCAACTTTGAAAAAAATCATAACAAAATTGAATAAAAATAATTATGGGCTTAAATTTATAGTTTTAGAATCATGAATGAGTCTATTTTCAAGAGAAACAAATGGAAATATCATTTGAATCCTGTATGAAGAGATAATTAATTTTTAGTGAAGAAGTGTCAGAACTATCAAACAGCAGAATATGGGTGACTTTAAAGAATAAACTGTACTTATTGGCTAAACCAAAAATTCTGAAAATTTTATGGTAAGAAGATATGTGAGACTAGTTTCAGGTAAAATTAGCAGATCTTAATTTGGAGTTCTGTACCTCAAGATAAAAAGAATTTAGTGACTATGACTCAAGTAGACAGCTTTGAATGAACTATAAATAATAATAGAATTATAGTGAATGCTACATGTGAACATGAAATGTATTGAATTGATGATTGAATTTATTTATTTAGATCCGGAAAACCCAAATATGAAGCTAGATCGAGGAAAGGAAAGAGTCCCAGATTAGTAGATTTTGTATACGAACTAGTATCGAGGTAAGTTCGTGTAACTTGAATTATATTCTTAAATGCTTGAAATGTATATTATTGATGTGAATATAATTTGAATGTTCATTGTATGAAGATTGATGAAACATTGATATATTTTATAAAAAAGGGGAAGAAGTCCCGTTTGAATGAAAGGAAAATTCGATGGTCTCTGAAAAGGAATTGACGGTAAAAAAAGGATCTAGCCAGGACGGGTGATCCTATCCTGATATAGCCCTCCCGAAGAATATATGGAAAATGGATTTAGCCCGGATGGGTAATCCGAATTAGGGTCTGAATTCAGCCTGGACTAGTAATTTAGATCCAAGCTCATTAGAGTAATTGTCGTTGTAGGGGATTTAGCCTAGACTGGTAATCCCGACAATACTCTATGAGTTTATATTACAGGAAATTTAGCCTGGACTGATAATCCCGCAGTAAAGATGAGGTTCGCGGGAGTGTGCTCTCTGAAATGGAAATGTGCACACATGAATATGAATTGACGGACCCGGATTTGTACACTAAAGTGTACCTCTAAAAATCCATCGAAATTCCAAGTAATTCAACGGGATAAATATGGAAAAATAACAAGGAAATGGAAATCATGGTATTGATGAGCTCATCAATCATGGTATATATTATTGATACATGGAAATTATTGGACTAACTTAAATGTTGAGTTTGTGCATGTTAGGGTAATAGTGCATTGAATGGATATATGAATGTTTATTGCATTGTATTGAAAATATTAGGTAAGTATAATTCTTGTTACATGGGCCTACTAACCACAAAGTGCTTACCCTGTTTCCTTTTCCCCTGTTTTGTAGTGTTAAGAGCTCAGAGATCGGATTTGGTCGGAGACACATCACACTATCAACCCCAAGATTTTGGTATATAAAGAAAATTTATTTTGGAAATTAATGGCATGTATAAGCTAATAAAGTAAATGTTAATATGAAATGAATGTAAAGTCAGCCATTGGTATGGCTAACAAATCTTGGTTTTGGTATGTGTTGAGGTTATCTTATAAATATGGATGAATCTATTTTGAAAATAAAAAAAATTTAATTCGTAAACTCCGGTAATGCCTCGTACCCTATTCCGACAATGAATACGGGTAGGGGGTGTTACAATTGACATCAAAAACCATAATTTCTGTGAGATTTTGAGCCTTTTAGAGCATATATTTTTCTTGCTCACTTTATTGATTATGAATGTGTCAATATCGATTTGTTATTCTAGAACTTGCTTCGATTATACATGTCGAGACCACAATCTTGATTTGATATACTGAGATGATAAAGGAACCTAAGTTTTAACCCACTCACTCCACAAAAAGCCTACCCTCATAATTAACCCCTAGTCAACCCTTTTTAGCCTAATAAACCATTTCTTGACTCACGCATTAATATTAAACCAAATTTTTACTTCCCCTAATCTTTTGACGTCCCTTTTGTCGAGATTTGATTTGATCGGATGCCTATCTATTTTATCTTATTATTGAAGTTTTATCTTATTATTGTAATTACTTGTTCTTAAAAAAAAGTTGAAGATTTATTCATTATTAGTGATTATGAGCTTAAACAGTTAATTTCACATCTTTAGAAAAAGCTTGTTTTATTAGTGATAAGTTAAATTGATGTAATTATTAATTATTAGTTCATTGTTTCTAGTTAGGTAATTTATCAATTCAATCTCGAGTCTAACCTCTTAATTCAGTCTATATCCACACCTTTAACCCAAGCCCAATTACAACCTTTTTTAAGACCTTTTGATTTGTGTATCATCTCATTTTATGGTGGTGAAGATTTGATTTTCATGCAAGCCTATAGGATTAACTCTTCATGTTTGACTTTTGAGTGCTTAATTTGAACCTTAAACACCTTGAGTGATTTAAGTGAATCTTTAGTGAGGATGTCAATTCTTGTCGGTTTTGATTCATAGGTAATTATTTAGGTAAGGGGAAACACCTATGTTTTCGTGCTATAAAAATTTATGACTTAGCTTGTTTGAATCTTTAGGACTCTTTTAGTTAAATTATCAATGTATGAATTATCTATGAATTATGATGAAACATTATTGATAAGAATTACAAACTGAGGAAGTTAATTTTAATTGTGAGTTGAGGATTTTGCTTAAGGACAAGCACAGACTTAAGTGTGGGGATATTTGATAAACCATAATTTACACATATTTTAACCCCATACTTGACTTAATTTTGGATGATTTTCCATTGAATTTGATGAATTCGATGCTCATAATCTCTTAATTTCATGTTTTATACTCAGGAGAGCTTAGGGAGTTGAAAAGAATGAGAAACAAGCCAAAAAGGGACAAAATAGGCCTACATTAGAAATCACACAGCCTGGAATATCGACCACTGGCAGATTACACGACCGTGTGTGGCGAGCAGAATCGACCACGGCCGAAGGAGTCCACCACGGGCGTGTCCCTGCCGACCCTAGGTTTGATTCTATTCGGAAAAGGTTACTTGTGGGCCAAGAAAGTCATCTAAAAGCCTATATAAACACCTTAGGGGGCAACCTAAAAGGGGACGCGGAGCAGAAGGCAGAAAATACTCCAAGACAGCCATTGGGAACAGCTTAGGAGAAGGATCTCCATCAAGATTGAAGATCTCCCATCAAGTTCTTTAGAAGTTTTTGGGTTTTCTTATGTTTTGTTGTTTTCCCTATTTTAAGATGTTTCCCTCTATCAGTATGAACTAAATCCCTTAAATACCTAAATGGATGAAACCTAAGACAGATCTTATTATTGTTTGATTTATAAGATAAATACTTGTTCTTATTCTTAATTGTGAGTTCTTATTCTTGTTTTGATAATTCAGGTTATTGATTCAAGTCGAATGTGCTTATTCAATGGAGCAAAAGTCCCTGTTTAAGAGAAGAACAACACAACTAAGCGGAGTTGATAGCAACCCTAGAAATAGGGCGAAGAAAATCTGTCGGATTAGAGTCAAATCTAATAAGGGAATCCATAGATCGAGTTAATGTGATAATAAGGGTTTTAAATAGAAAAAGATTTCAATTAATCAACCTAGAGTCAGTTTTTTTTAGTCTTGAAAGAGATATTAACATAAATCAGGAATTTCTACGGGTTAAGTCAAGTGAATAAATCATATGAATCAGAAGTAATAAGTGAAGTCTAGGTGGATTCTTCCTTAGGTATTGCCTATCTCATAAAGTTGTCTAAAAGTATTTTTCCAATTTACTCTCTGTCACGTTTATAGTCATTTAGTTAGTTAAATTTAGATTAAAAATAAATCCCCTTAATTATTAGGCTAGATAATAAAAAGATAGTTATTACTAGTAATTTTAATCCTTGAGGATACGATATTTCGGACTCATCACAACTATACTACTGTTCGATAGGTGCGCTTGCCTTTGTCGAAATAATAGTTAGTTTCGAGCCTATCACCAAAAAACCAAGATGACTCACCCCAACGAGAATTTCCTCACCAATTTTCCATCAAGCTAGGTAAGAGGTTGTGGCACTAATAACCAACCCAGTGAAGTAGACCTTTTTGCTGGTTGGTTCACTAGCCGACCAGAGAATTTGGGTAATTTAGGCCATGCAGGTGCCTCCAATTTTTTCGATCTTAATACTCCCTCTAGTTAGGGACCATCATTTCCCTCTGATCAGGGAGCATCGCCACAACAATTTTTTGGTTTGTAGGAGTATATAAGGATGATGGAGGAATAGATGGGTCAACAAAGTGTTACGTTTGAAAAACAATGAGTTGCTAGGACAAAACGAGGAGTTGAGGAGGAAGATGTAGTTTGACAATTCTGATCTTTAAGATCATGTCTCGTGTATCCAGGAAGAGGTTGTGGGAGCACATGCAAAGCCATGACAGAAAAAAATGGATGCTTTGTGTAGAGATGTACGATTATTGCATCCTGATGTACAAGATATAGACTGATTATTTTGTTCTAACAACCCATTGTCTCATAAACTAGCAGTTGTAAGCCTACCAATTGAGTTTAAAGTTCCAAAAGAAATGTTTGAAGGCAAGAGGGATCCTCGAGCACACCTTTTGCAATACAATGGTTATATGAAAGTGTTGGGCGCTTCCGATACAGCAAAATGTAAAACTTTTTCAATGACTCTTAAAGGAAGTGTTAAAGATTGGTACTTATCTTTACCACAAGGCTCCATTCAAAGCTTCTTGCAGTTGAGCTAGATATTCTTGGGAAGATTTTGAGCTCATAGGAGAATAATGAGCGCTCCTATGGGTTTAATGTCAGTGAAACAGAGGGATGGAAAATCTTTGCAAGATTATGTCAAATGGTTCCATGCAACGACATTAAACATAGAGAAATTGGAGAAAAAGTGGGCCATTGATGTTTTCATCATGGAGTCCAAAACGAACACATACAATATTTGTTTACAGATAATAAATAACAGAGTTTGGCAAATTTGTATGAGAGGGCTCATAAGTTCACTAAAGAAGAGGAAATTAAGAGGGCAGCTCACAATACTTTCCAGAAGTCTGACAGACAATTTAAGGGTCACTAGGGAGTTCATAATCAGCAAGGTCCTCCTTCTCAGAGTCTATACGTATAAAGTGGGGGACAACAAAGGAACTATTCGTAAAATGAATCGCTAAGTGCATTTTAGAGACCACAGGTTGAACACATAAGAAGATACATTCCTTATGGAAAATTTGAAACTTATACTCCATTATATGCTTCACGTACCTACATTCTTAGCCAGGTCAAGAGTTTGAGTATTTTACCAAGCCCTCCACCCATGCGGTGCAACCAGTCAAGATTAAACTCGAGGGATAGGTGTAACTTTCAAATGATAGGGACCACAAGACTAAAGATTGTTTCATTTTGAAAGATGCTATAAATGAGACAATTAGTGTAACATCCTAGATTAGGGGTTATGCGTTCGTGCGTAATTCATGAGATAGTGGGCTCAGTGGGTGTGTTGGATGTGTTCTGAGGAGTTCTAGGAACCCTAAGATGTAAGGAAATGTCTTGTGGAAAAGTTAAGCTCTGAGGTTAAGAGAAATGTAAGGAAATGATTTAGAAATGTTAAGTTTAAAAGAGGAAAGTGAACATTTTTGGAAACTAAGAAAGGTAAGGAAATGATTTGGAAATGATTCAAAAGAGGAAAGTGAACATTTCTGGAAACTTGGAAATGTAAGGAAATGTTAAGTTTAAAGGAGGCAAACGAAAATTTTTGGAAACTTGGAAATGTAAAGAAATGTCACGCTTTAAGGTTTAAAAAGAGGAAATTAAGGCAAGGTGGCCTTAAGAAAATTAGCATGAGGAATTTGACACACAAACGGGCTTGGAAAAGTGGCCTGGAGATGCCACTTAGGGCCTCTGGAAATGGCGCCACATGCAAGGGTGTTGGGCCTGGGTTCGAGTCACTTGGGAAGCAAATAAAAGAAGTTTTATTTTTGCTTCCAGAAGCAGAGAGGTGGACGGCATTAAGGCTCTTAAAAGAGGAGTTTTATTCTCTTTAAATTTCGGCTAAATAAGGGATAAATAAGGGATTTATTTATCATTATTTTCAAGAGATAATGGTTGGATTAAATTCTTTTTATTTTATGATAATTAAAAGGATAAAGCTATCAAATAGAAGAGTGGTGGCCAAGTAAGGGACTCTAGCCTAGTAATTTTGGCTATAAAAGGAAGAGTAAGGCTATTCTCTATTCATTCTTTTCTCTTCAAGAAAACCTCTGCCGAAATTCTCTAAAGTTTCTCCTCTTCTCTCTGCCGAATTCTCTCTGCCATATTCTCTTTTTCTCTTTTCTTTTCTTCTTCTATTACAAACACAATCAAAAGCCGAAGATACCAATAGCCCTAGTCGATTTCTCACTAAGCCTCAAGAGCCGAAATTGTTATCCACATCAAAGCCATAGCCGAATACTGCTAAGGGTTCAAGCAAGAGTTCCATCAAATTCTTCAGTTGGGGTAAGATTAGGTTAGATTCTCATTCTATTTCTTTTAAGGCTGTCGAAATTAAGATTCTAATACCCTTAATATCTGTTGCCGAAGAGATCTTTCGAGATTTACTAAGTGTTGACTACAAGGAAGGAGAAGTTCTTTTCCCGAAGGTACACCATAGGCCGCGTGTTCCCTAGTTATTCGGTGAGTTTTGGGATTTAAAATCCACAAGGTAAGTGTCTATAGCATTCGGCCAAGGCTTATTTTGATATCTAGATCTATTTCATAATTGTTTAAAAAGCCGAAACTAACCTGGGATGTGATTTAATGTTTGGCTGAATATAAGAAGGAATACAACAAAGTTTCGGGACTTGATTCTTAAGTCAATCGGCAGCAAGGTAAGTTTTAGTGTACTAATCCTACTAGAATTTGGATTTATGGCCAAATAGTTCTTTACTAAGTATTAAATGATTGATTAAATGTAGAGATCTAAGATCTAAGGCATTAGATCAAGCTTTTCGGGATTTGGATTGGAAACCCTAAGCGAATCAGGTGTGTACCCCACACTAATTCTTAATAAGTTTATGGCAATATTTAAATATGCATGTATGTTATAAGAATGTGAATATGGCTAAGTACCATGCTATGGTACAAAAGTACTCAGGTACGTTTCCTACTCCTACTAGGATTATGAAATATGTTATGTGTAACATGAGAATAATGATAAGAATGTGAAGGTGCCGATGTGAATGTGACTATGCCTGTGGAAATGTGATTGATTGCCTTAATAACATGTGCATGCATTTATTATTATGCCACTATTACTTGTTGCATATGCATGGGTTGGGATATCAAAGAAGGTACGGGTGTACTTCGAGTACGTGGTTTGATGTTAGCCTTGAGCTACATCGTGGATTGACGTTGACTGAGGTCACGTCGTGGATTTATTTGCGATTAAGTTCGCATGGTTTGATGAGTAGCTCTGTGCCTCATCGTGGTTGATATAGGCTATGTGCCATATCGTGGTTGATGAGTGACTATGTGTCCCATAGTGGTTTTGGTGTTAGCTACGGCTACATCGTGGATTGGCGCTGACTGAGGTCGCGTTGTGGATTATTGTGCTTAATTGCACGTGGACGGCATTGATTGCCTTTGGAGTGAAAAGGAGAGGGTGATTTGTTAATCCCCTGGTGTGTGGTAGGCTGGATACGGGGGTGTGTAGAGGATGGACCCTAGGTTGGGTTGGGTGCACTTTCCATATTATATCTGATATGAATATTTAATGTGGAAATGGGCCAAGCCCAGTTGATATGTGGATTATTAAGAAAAGGGCCAAGCCCAGTATATGAATGTGGATCAGTGTGGAAATGGGCTAAGCCCAGTATGTGGAAATTATGTGGTTAACTACCCTATTATAAGAATGTGATATGGTTATGGGCCAAGCCCAATAAGTGAGCACATGTGAATAAGTTGCATTACTATTTGTTATACGGGTTATTATATGGTTTGATATGTATGGTATGCCTAAATCTATTTGGACTTAGTGTTGTGTACACATTGAGTCTGTTGACTCACCTCGTTGTGGGACTATTTTCAGGTGACGAGCAGTAATGGACCGGGTTCGGCAGAAGCTTAGGGATGGTCATGCACAGTAAGAAATCTATGATTTGGACTTTTATTTTCTTTAAGTACTTTGGTTTTAAATTTGGGTTATATTTGATGTAATAAGGCCTTAGTGAACTATTTTATTTCTGTCTTATTGTTTAATTATGTTTACAAATTTTTATTAAGTTAAAGATTAAGTAATTCATTTTTGAAAATACTCTATATGTTTTATCACTTAAAACTAAAAAGGGTTTTCAATATAAAATCGAATTCGTTTTCAACTCAAGCCCAACCCAAAACAAACTTTCTTTCAAATAGCACAAGTTTTTCCTAAGAAGCAAAAGAATTTGAACCGGTTTTCCTGAGGAACATACCAGATCTGGTCAAAGCTCGTGGGCCGGGTTTGGGGTGTTTCAATTTGGTATCAGAGCCCAGTTTTAAACTCTCAGCCTGTGGTCTAAGGCCCAAAACGTTTTCAAATCGAGCCCAAATGAGTTTTATGAAAATATTTTTGGAAGTAAGCAGGTTTTCTGGCATGGCACCTAAGTCTTCGACCCGAAGTCCACCAGGTAAGTACCCCTAACCTTTGTGTGATATCTATTGTGAACTGTAGAAGGGTAGAAATGGAATGGAACGTAGACTAGCATGATAAGTATTTGAACCCTAGGACTAGTTTACCCCAACTATTACATAAGACTTAATGCTTAATTAAACAAACCTATGGCTAAGTCGCCAAGTTAGGGTGTGGCAACCATTGTGCGCATGTCTAGGATTGGATCCAGAAGAGTCTGGTATTTAAGCAGTCCTAGTGACTCACCTCCTCTTCGCAGGAATCCTACTTGGTGCGTAGCTTTAGTTCACCCTAACCAAGAGGACTCAGTCACAGGTTAAACCCAATAACTAAAACCCGAAAGGGATTAGCCACATTTTTATGGAAACCCTAGTTTTAAAATGACTAAATTACCCTTTTGATTTATACAAGCTATCCCATAAAATTTTTCTGAAATATTTCTTGATTTACAAAATTACTAAAATACCCCTAGTGGTAAAATTACAAAAATGCCCTTGGTTTATGAAATTTCCAAAATACCCACAGTTCTTATTAAAAAAAATTCATTACTTTATAACAAGTCCAAAAACTCTACTTCTGCGAAATATTAAAATACTCCAACTTGGAAAATTTACGAAATTGCCCCTAACTTACAAAATTACCAAAATGACCCTGATTTCCAAAATTTTTGCAACATCACTGATTTGGAAAACAAAATTCTCAAAAATAACCCTCAAGTTTTATAAATTTTGAAATACCCCTGAACTATTAAACTTTACAAATTTACCCTGATTTGTAAAAATTTACTAAAATACCCCTGGAATTTCAAAATTTCCAAAAATACCCCGGGAATGCAAAATTACCAAAATACCCTTATTGAAAAAATCCACAAGGAACCTTATTTTTGAAAAAAATATGAAAATACCCCTGTAGGGCAAATTACGAAAATACCCCTGGGTAGTGGAAAAACAGCAACAATGAAAACTACAATGTTTCTCTGAATGAACGAAAGTTCATAATTGATTGATGAATGTATGAATGTAAAGACTGTGTGCATGTATGAATACGAAAGAACCACTCCTAAAATTCTTTTCATAAAACTTCTTCGCGATAATCAGTGAAACAAGGATTAAATCCATAAAATTTCTTAATCAGATTAAAGCACGATCGTAGAAATGAGCTCTAGGGGACGTGGTTCTGGAATACCTTAATTGCCTTGTCGTTGTAAAGTCAGTTCGTTCTTATGTTGCTAGTAAGGTATATGGAACCTTGATTGTAAACTAAGAGAATGTGCCTAGAAAGTATGATAGTTTTATAAGATTAGAATGCGCAGCATAAGCGTAGTGCGGCGAGTTAAGATGTACGATTAATCGTTAGTAAGTAATTTCGAGGACGAAATTATTTTTAAGGAGGGTAGAACTGTAACATCCTAGATTAGGGGTTATGCGTTCGTGCGTAATTCATGAGATAGTGGGCTCAGTGGGTGTGTTGGATGTGTTCTGAGGAGTTCTAGGAACCCTAAGATGTAAGGAAATGTCTTGTGGAAAAGTTAAGTTCTGAGGTTAAGAGAAATGTAAGGAAATGATTTAGAAATGTTAAGTTTAAAAGAGGAAAGTGAACATTTTTGGAAACTAAGAAAGGTAAGGAAATGATTTGGAAATGATTCAAAAGAGGAAAGTGAACATTTCTGGAAACTTGGAAATGTAAGGAAATGTTAAGTTTAAAGGAGGCAAACGAAAATTTTTGGAAACTTGGAAATGTAAAGAAATGTCACGTTTTAAGGTTTAAAAAGAGGAAATTAAGGCAAGGTGGCCTTAAAAAAATTAGTAGGAGGAATTTGACACACAAACGGGCTTGGAAAAGTGGCCTGGAGATGCCACTTAGGGCCTCTGGAAATGGCGCCACATGCAAGGGTGTTGGGCCTGGGTTCGAGTTACTTGGGAAGCAAATAAAAGAAGTTTTGTTTTTGCTTCCAGAAGCAGAGAGGTGGACGGCATTAAGGCTCTTAAAAGAGGAGTTTTATTCTCTTTAAATTTCGGCTAAATAGGGGATAAATAAGGGATTTATTTATCATTATTTTCAAGAGATAATGGTTGGATTAAATTCTTTTTATTTTGGGATAATTAAAAGGATAAAGCTATCAAATAGAAGAGTGGTGGCCAAGTAAGGGACTCTAGCCTAGTAATTTTGGCTATAAAAGGAAGAGTAAGGCTATTCTTCATTCATTCTTTTCTCTTCAAGAAAACCTCTGCTGAAATTCTCTAAAGTTTCTCCTCTTCTCTCTGCCGAATTCTCTCTGCCATATTCTCTTTTTCTCTTTTCTTTTCTTCTTCTATTACAAACACAATCAAAAGCCGAAGATACCAATAGCCCTAGTCGATTTCTCACTAAGCCTCAAGAGCCGAAATTGTTATCCACATCAAAGCCATAGCCGAATACTACTAAGGGTTCAAGCAAGAGTTCCATCAAATTCTTCAGTTGGGGTAAGATTAGGTTAGATTCTCTTTCTATTTCTCTTAAGGCTGTCGAAATTAAGATTCTAATACCCTTAATATCTGTTGCCGAAGAGATCTTTCGAGATTTACTAAGTGCCGACTACAAGAAAGGAGAAGTTCTTTTCCTGAAGGTACACCATAGGCCGCATGTTCCCTAGTTATTCGGTGAGTTTCAGGATTTAAAATCCACAAGGTAAGTGTCTATAGCATTCGGCCAAGGCTTATTTTGATATCTAGATCTATTTCATAATTGTTTAAAAAGCCGAAACTAACTTGGGATGTGATTTAATGTTTGGCCGAATATAAGAAGGAATACAGCAAAGTTTCGGGTCTTGATTCTTAAGTCAATCGGCAGCAAGGTAAGTTTTAGTGTACTAATCCTACTAGGATTTGGATTTATGGCCGAATACTTCTTTACTAAGTATTAAATGATTGATTAAATGTAGAGATCTAAGATCTAAGGCATTAGATCAAGCTTTTCGGGATTTGGATTGGAAACCCTAAGCGAATTAGGTGTGTACCCCACACTAATTCTTAATAAGTTTATGGCAATATTTAAATATGCATGTATGTTATAAGAATGTGAATATGGCTAAGTACCATGCTATGGTATAAAAGTACTCAGGTACGTTTCCTACTCCTACTAGGATTATGAAATATGTTATGTGTAACATGAGAATAATGATAAGAATGTGAAGGTGCCGATGTGAATGTGACTATGCCTGTGGAAATGTGATTGATTGCCTTAATAACATGTGCATGCATTTATTATTATGCCACTATTACTTGTTGCATATGCATGGGTTGGGATATCAAAGAAGGTACGGGTGTACTTCGAGTACGTGGTTTGATGTTAGCCTTGAGCTACATCGTGGATTGACGTTGACTGAGGTCACGTCGTGGATTTATTTGCGATTAAGTTCGCGTGGTTTGATGAGTAGCTCTGTGCCTCATCGTGGTTGATATAGGCTATGTGCCATATCGTGGTTGATGAGTGACTATGTGTCCCATCGTGGTTTTGGTGTTAGCTACGGCTACATCGTGGATTGGCGCTGACTGAGGTCGCGTTGTGGATTATTGTGCTTAATTGCACGTGGACGGCATTGATTGCCTTTGGAGGTCTAGTCATTCATCGTATTCAATAGTTATAATGACCTATACAATTCAATACAAATATGTTTATTTGCATAATGACTTACCTCGGATTCGATTTAACTGAACGGAAATGGCTATACGGTTACTTTCGCTTTCCCGCGATCTAAGACTGACTTCTTCGACTCTTGATCTATACATATTCAAATTTAACCATTTTATTCAATAATTTATTCAATTTGATCCAAATACACACTTTTAGGGCAATTTACAAATTAGCCCTCACATTTGCACATTTATCAATTTAGTCTATTTTTCTCAAAACATCAAATACACAAAATCATCACATGCTCATGCTTAGCCGAATGCTTATGTATATCATACGAGCCCATATTTTCCATCAAATTCACAATTTAGCCCCTCAAATTAACATTTTCTCAATTTATCCCTATTTAGCTAAATTCATCAAAATTTCAAGAATAAAATATGTACATCTTACACATATCTTTCATTTAACAACTAAATCCATCATAAAGCTCACTAATTCATCCATGGCACAACTCACAAATATCATCAATTCTTCAAATTACAACATGGGCTTGATAGTAGACTAAGCAACAATCTCAAAAACTTAAAAATCATCAAAATCTAAAGCCAAAACATACCTTAATTTAAGCTTGAAATGGCCGAAACCCTTGGTGCTTTTGTTCTTTCTTTTTCTTTTTTTCGGGAAACATATGATAATAATGACCTTCCTATCTTTTATTATAATGTTTTCATTATAATAATATAACTTATAATATATAATATAAATTTTAACTTAATAACTAAACATATAAATATACATAGCCACACTTAATGTCGTCCACTATATTTGGCTTAATTGCCACAGAAGTCCTCACACTTATAAAGACATAACAAATAGGCATCTTTTCATAAAGCATGATAGTTTTGCCTTCAATGCAATTTAATCATTTGCTCAAATTAAACACATGAACAGACAAATTAGCTTACAGAAATTTAACACATGCTTAATCATATATCATAGGCACAGAAAATAATTTTAAAAATATTATACGGACTCGGATTTGTGGTCCTGAAACCACTGTTCCGACTAGGGTACAAACCGGACTGTTACAATTCTCCCCCTTAGAGACTTTCGTCCCCGAAAATCTTACCGTTAAATAGATTCAGATATTGCTGTCTCATTGAATCTTCAGGCTCTCACGTAGCCTCTTCTACTCCGTGTCGATTCCACAGTACTTTCACTAACAGAATTTTCTTGTTTCTCAACTTTTTCACTTCACAAGCTAAGATACGGATCGGTTTCTCTTCATATGTCATATCAGATCAGATTTTAATTTCAGATAGGGCAATTACATGTGACGGTTCGGATCGATATCTACGGAACGTCAAAACATGGAATACATTATAAATCTTTTCTAACTTAGAGGGCAAAAGCAATCTATATGCAACTGGCCCAATTCGTTCAATAATCTCATAAGGACTGATGAACTTCGAACTTGCCTTTACGTCTGAAACGGAGCACTTTCTTCCACGGAGACACTTTAGAAATACTTTGTCACCGATCTCGAAATCTATGTCTTTTTGTTTCAAGTCTGCGTAGGACTTCTGACGATCAGATGCTATTTTCAGACTATCTCGGATTACTTTTACTTTCTGTTTAGTGTCTTTTATCAAATCAACCCCGTGTATCTTGTTTTTACTGAGTTCGGTCCAATACAGAGGTGTCTGACATTTACGTCCGTACAAAGCTTCATATGGTGCCATTTTGATGCTCGACTGAAAACTATTATTATACGCAAATTCAAACAATGCCAGATACTGAAATGCGGCTGAAAAGTTGTACTGAAATGCAGTTTCGTGCCTAATGCTTCTTGTAGTTTCTTCCAAAAACGTAATGTGAATCTGGGATCGCTATCAGATACAATGGATAGTGGAACCCCGTGCAATCTCACAATCTCAGAAATATAAAGCTCAGCTAACTTATCAAGTGGATAGTCAGATCGTACCGGAATAAAATAGGCAGATTTCGTCAATTGTTCAACTACGACCCAAATCATATCTTTCTTTCTCGGAGCCTGAGGCAAACCAGAAACAAAAATCCATTGTCATTTTATCCCATTTCCACTCGGGAATCAGAATCGGTTGTAACAAACTAGACGGAACCTGATGTTCAGCTTTGACTTGCTGATAGACTAAACACTTCGAAACAAAATCAGGAATGTCTCGTTTCATACCAGACCACCAATAATGTTGCTTCAGATCCTGATACATTTTAGTGCTTCCCAGATGAACAGATAGTCGACTATTATGAGCTTCATTCAGAATGAACTGTAATAACTCAAAGTTTCTCGAAACACAGATATGATCTCAAAACACAGATATGACAACCAGTCAGCATCCAAGTGACGCAGACAATGATGTAATCAACAATCAATGTCATGAAGTAAGCAATGATGCAAGCAGCAGACATTGCCAGAAAAGGAAGCTACGTGGAAACACCATAACGGCATCCGTCCAAAGAAGGAAGCTACGTGGAAAACATTCAAAAGCATCCTTATCAACACACTGTTCAAGGAAGCTACGTGGAAAAAACCAACATAGCATCCGTCCAAAGAAGGAAGCCACCTGGAAGCAACCAAGATGGCATCCACCAATTAAAGGAAGCTACTTGGAAACCACCAAGAAGCGGACAATTAATGTGTCCTTATCAGGATACTATTCGGATTCCAATTGTAATTAAATTAGAATTTAATTTTTATTCTTATCCGAACAATTATTTCGGACCTCAATTGTAATTAGATTCTAGTTTAGAATTTTAGTTATAAATAGGCATTCTTGTAAGCCTGAGAGGCATCATCTTTTACCATAATATAATTTGAAAGATCATCTTTTACCGAAATCATATTCTCTGTTTTTCTTTTGTAAATTATCTATCTTCTACTACCCAGCAATACTAAGTAGATATTAGAGATCCCTTCCGCTTGCCCATACTCTCCCCACTCTCCCCCCCCCCCGTAACTGGTATCAGATATCCTCTTCTAGGAGCCCCGGAGTAACGATTTCTGGAGTTCTAATATCTTGGTATCATTGTAAGTTTCTATCTTTGTGTTTCAACTCTGTTTATTTCGCTGTTATTATCTCAAAACCCATATATCTGTCGTTAGTCTTCGTAGCCGTTGAGTCCGAGAGGGACGTTGTTGGCGTTGAGAGGACGTTAAGACACAGACGGTTTTAGGTACCAGGGATAATAATAATGGAACAAATAGATTGTTTATATAAAGATAAAACTTGTAATCATACTATGCATATAGACTCTAAGAATGAAAATTCTGTTTCGGTTCTTAGTATGGGTATCAATAGTTTAATAGATTTAACTAATACATATTTTGGTAAATTATATACTAAAATTAGTAAAGTAGAAGAAAAAATAGATAATATGGGAGAAGTAACTGAATTAGATTTGAATAGCAAATCTAAGGAGTTATTATCCGATGTAAATAATAAATTAGATCAGGTTATAAATATTAATAATAAAGAATCTGATTTCGGACCTTTATATTATGGTAATAGTAATTATATATTAGCTTTATCTGAGGAAGATTCGTCAGAAGAATCCTCATCTACTAATTATATAAAAAATGAAAAAACAAAAGAAAAAATTGAAAAAACAGAAAAATCACAAAAATATGATTTTAATACTTATAAAAATCTGATAGAACATTGGAAAAGCCAATTTTCTAAAACAGATGATAGCTATGAAAAAGTAGAGTATTTAAAATTAATAGAAGATCTTTATGAAGAACATAAAGAACTTTTTGATAAGTACAATTATCATTATATGTTAGAATATGATGATAATGATAATAATAATAATAATAATAATGAAAATGATAGTTATATTTTAGAAACTACAGAAAGTAGTAATTCTAATAATATGGCTATAAATATTAATGTTAATAGCAATAATAATTCTGATGAAGAAGAAACTTCAACAGAAGAAAATATAGAAATCCCTGAAGATCCTATGGAAACGGAACCCCCGGATCCGTATGATTATCAAGCCCCGAAACCATGGGAAATTGATAAGAAAGATCCTCATGGAAAGAGAAAAATAGACTCAGATCTTCAAAAAGATGATAATCTGAGAGCTATTAATAAAAAATACGAAATTGTTGAAAACACAACAAGAATATTAGATAATAATATAGAAAACATAAATACTAATGATATAAAATTAGAAACTCCAGGAGAAACTAGTCAACCTACACCTATACCCTATAAGGTTGATGATCTTAATAAAAGAAATGTTGCTCAAGGAGGAGTATATTTAGATTTAACTAATATTCCCATATCAGACTTTGAAAAAACAATAGATGATTGGGCACAGTCTATGACTATTGTTGTAAACAACAACAGTACAGTCTGGACAAAGGAAAAGTTCTTAAACTACTTTGTAGGAACTTTTCAAGGGGATGTTCTACAATTTCTCAGACGATGGGAAGAATCTGAGAAAGGAAGAGAACAAAAAAGTCAGCTTATTAATCAAATAAGTACCCCTAAAGATTTATTAAAAGGATTAACCTCAATTCTAAAAATAGAATTTTGCGGTTATTCTAATAAAAAAGACCAGGATAGCCAAGCCAGCTATATCTTGTCAAAATTAAAATTATGTGATATTAGATATTTAGAAGATTTTTCTAAAAAATTTCTTCATGAATATCAAAAGTTAAAAAATGATAGTATTGATCATTGGAAAAACCAATATTTTCATAAATTACCACCACCTTGGGATGAAATTTGCATAAACAAATATGCTTCTTTCATAATTAAGTGCAGTAATGATAATAATACAAACATTTCAAATATAGATACTATAGGCAATAGAATTAATTTTGCCAAAGAAAGAATTATTTTACACTGTTTACAAAGCAAAGCGGCTAAACAAGTCAAAAATAAATTAAGTCATAGATATTGTACAAAAATGTTAGAAGGAGAATGGGAGTTTGGATGTAACACCATACGTTCAAAACCCTACAAAAAGAATAAAAAATATAAATTTGCTAAATGGAAACCAGGAAATAAAAATAGTAATGATAAAAAGAAAAAATTTGTTAGAAGAAAAACTTCTAATAAGAATAAAAAACAAATTTGTAAATGTTTTATCTGTGATGAAGAAGGTCATATAGCAACCAATTGTCCTAATAAAGGCAAAAATGCTAGAAAAATAATAAAAAATCTTGAAGAACAAGGTTTAGAAATATGTTTTAGTAAGGAAACAAATCCTTCTGAAATATTATATGAATTAATTTCAGAAACAGAGTCTGATACAGATTCTGATGAGTATATTTATTAATAATTTTTACTAATGTTTGCTGATCATCTTAGCAGGACTAATGGATAGAGGTAAACAACCTCTAATAGAAAATGATGGATGGAGAACTGTCCATAAAAAACCCAATAAAGGAAAAAATCCTAACCAAGGATTTATTTTCGCAAAACAAATGAGTCCAAACCAAGGAATCATTCCTGCTCAAAAAAGTCCTAAACAAGGATTTCAGCCTGCACAAGTAAGTCCTAAACAAGGATTTATTTCTACACAAATAAATTCTAAACAAGAATTTATTTCTGCACCTGCAAATATAAGTTCTAAATAAGAATTTATGGCTGCACCAACACAGGTACAATTTTATCCTAACCAAGGATATTATTTACCATATCAATTGGTAAACCAACCAATTGGATCGCAATCACCAACACCGGTAGATTGTTATTCTCAATTCTCTCAAAAGCCTTACACCGATTCCGAAATTCTCAAATATGCAGATGCTTTGTTGAAAAAACAACAAAACTCTGAATTCTCGAATCTAAAGGATTTTTATAATCCAGGCTTACCCCCAGACTACTACCATTTCATTGACAGAATATGGAAAAACCATATTTTGGAACAAAGGGCTAGTTTCAGAAAAGCTCTTACCCAATTCTCAGAGTTCTTAGTTGAAAAAACAACTCAAGAAAAATCTGAAGAATTATTATTAAAATCTATTTTATACAGAGATTGGGACGATGTCCTAATTGAATATATGGATATTAAGGAGATAAACAATCTTCTTGATATATTTCAATACTTTATTAATAAAGGGAGAAACACTCCTATTATTAATAAATTGTTTCGAAAATGTCTATATAACAAATGTAGACAAATTTTACCTTCAGAAATATTTTCGAAAATAAACAGAGCCATTTGCAAACAGCAAGCTCTATTTTTAGAAACATTTTCGAAATATTTTTCACAAGCATTTGTTTTTACAAATGACATGGGAGAAAAAACTCCTGTTATAAAATTTCGATTAAATCATGAGCCATTTGATATAACCAGTATTGAATGGGGATTTGTTAAAGAAATAACAATCCAAAATCTCTCTTTTGATTTATTAAAAGATTTTCCTGCGATAGTCAAATCCCGGCTATCAAATTTTGTAAACATAGACGATTTTGTCTATTATTTTCACATTGAGATAAACAGTCTCATTGGTTTCGCTGAAGAAGAAAAATTTCATCAGCCTTATCAAATCTGGAACATAAACACTCTGTTCTCGGGAAAAGCCCTAGCAGCAGTCAGAGAAGATCCAGAGCATTTGTCAAAAATCATTGATGAGTGCTATAACAATTTCAACAAGTATCAAGTCCAAGCCGGAATTGATCTTATGAGCATGGCTCGACACCTTCTCCATCAAGATACTGTCAAGTATTGGACCGATGGAAGAAGAATCTTAGCTTACAACACTGGAAACCACCAGGATGAAAGCAATGAAGAAGCCATTTCGTTATTAACACAAATAGCGGACATGGAAATCGGAGACTATCCGTTAGCAGCGGAGATCCGAGAAACATGGGAACAATGGAACACACCAGTCCCGTCACCGGAATCATTACACCTTGACGAGATCGAGGAAATGAACCTGAGAAATATCCAAGAAGGATGAAGACAAAATTGGAAGATGACAACCAGTCAGCATCCAAGTGACGCAGACAATGATGTAATCAACAATCAATGTCATGAAGTAAGCAATGATGCAAGCAGCAGACATTGCCAGAAAAGGAAGCTACGTGGAAACACCATAATGGCATCCGTCCAAAGAAGGAAGCTACGTGGAAAACATTCAAAAGCATCCTTATCAACACACTGTTCAAGGAAGCTACGTGGAAAAAACCAACATAGCATCCGTCCAAAGAAGGAAGCCACCTGGAAGCAACCAAGATGGCATCCACCAATTAAAGGAAGCTACTTGGAAACCACCAAGAAGCGGACAATTAATGTGTCCTTATCAGGATACTATTCGGATTCCAATTGTAATTAAATTAGAATTTAATTTTTATTCTTATCCGAACAATTATTTCGGACCTCAATTGTAATTAGATTCTAGTTTAGAATTTTAGTTATAAATAGGCATTCTTGTAAGCCTAAGAGGCATCATCTTTTACCATAATATAATTTGAAAGATCATCTTTTACCGAAATCATATTCTCTGTTTTTCTTTTGTAAATTATCTATCTTCTACTACCCAGCAATACTAAGTAGATATTAGAGATCCCTTCCGCTTGCCCATACTCTCCCCACTCTCCCTCCCCCGTAACTGGTATCAGAATTTAAATCACACTGAGCTCGTTTCGCTAACAATTCATTATCAAATTTCTAAACATCACATATTTGTTGTAAAAACAACGGTTTCGCTTTCAATTCAACTATCACTGAACTATCATCAAACAGATCTAATTGAGCATTCATAGCACAAAATTCAAACAATGATTTCCTACTCAGTGCATCAGCAACAACATTTGCTTTACCCGGATGATAATCTATTACAAGTTCGTAGTCTTTCAACAACTCAAGCCATCTTCTCTGATGTAGATTCAAATCTTTTTGAGTCGTCAAATACTTTAAACTTTTGTGATTCGAAAATACGTGACATTTCTCATCGAATAGATAATGTCGCCAAATCTTTAATGCGAACACAATCGCAGCTAACTCGAGATCGTGTGTAGGATAGTTCTTCTCATGAAGCTTTAACTGTCTTGAGGCATAAGCTATTACTTTGCCTTCCTGCATCAATACACATCCCAGACCATTCAACGAAGCATCACTGTATATTACAAATTCTTTGCCCGATTATAGTTGTACTAACACTGGAGCTTCAGTTAATAGAGTTTTCAATTGATCAAAGCTTTTCTGACACTTATCGGACCATTCAAATCTCACATCTTTTTGAAGTAATATGATTAATGGAGTAGCTACCACTGAAAATCCTTTTACAAACCGACAATAATAACCAGCTAGTCCCAGAAAACTACAAACTTCGGACACATTCCTTGGAGGTTTCCAATCCAGAATAGCAGAAATCTTACTCGGATCAACTCGTATTCCAGAGGCTGATACAATATGTCCCAGAAAACTGACTTCATGCAACCAGAATTCACTTTTGCTAAATTTCGCATACAATTTCTTTCCTCGTAGAGTTTGCAATACAATTCTTAGATGCTCGGCATGTTCAACCTCATCACGTGAATAAATCAAAATGTCATCTATGAACACCACCACAAATCGATCTAGGTTTGGTCTAAAGATTCTATTCATCAAATCCATAAAAATTGCAGGAGCATTGCTAAGTCCAAATGGCATAACTAAAAACTCATAATGCCTGTACCTCGTTCTGAAAGCCGTTTTCGGAATGTCTGAATCTTTCACTCTCAACTGATAATATCCCGATCTCAGATCTATCTTTGAAAACACAGTAGCTCCTTTTAACTGATCAAATAAATCATCAATCCTGTGTTGGAACGCCGGTACCCCATGGCGCAGCAGAATAAAATTAGATCCGGCGATCCAAATCATGGATCCATGTGTGAGGAACGAATCGGGGTGAAATAAAGGTTTCGAAATTACCAAAACTTCAATCTGAGTAGACAGCGACGCCTTGGCAACAAGAGTTTTGATCTACTGTCGAATCAAGCCTCAACCTTTTTCGATGTCGGCCTCTACGTAATCCACCTGGTTTAACTATGAACGGAAGAAATCTCCAAAACTATTTTGGAGGCTTATTTGCTTGACGGCTGCTAGACCTAACAAGCAATCACTTAGGGTTTTCATATTTAGTTTTGTGTCCTTTTAATACCTTTTATAATGGGTGCCTTTCTCATTGGGCCTTTTATAATAGGTATCCTCTTAATTGGGCCTTTTATAATTGGTATGTCTTGAATGTATTACAAGATTAAATAAATACAATAAAGTTTTTAACCAAAAATTATAATTACATTAATTATATCTGAAAATTACAATTACATTAATTATAATAAGGATTCCGGTAAACTATATTTATTTAAATTTATATATGAATCAAATTCATATATTAATAAAATTATGTTATCATTATGTGTACAACATCCTTGTACATATAATATGTTCAATATTTGATTGCCCAATTAAATTAATTCTTTAATTAATTTAATTTATGTGACAACCAAGCACAATACCAACTATATTTTATTCCGTTCATTTCAACCATAGGGTGTGACCCTGTAGGTTCTTGCAACGTTAGCAGTAATACTAGAACGATTCTATTGTCACAGACAATGAGTGGCATCTAGCAATGCATCATTGCTACCTAAGTTACAAGAAGTCATGATTCGACATAACCTTTCGTGATTAACCTTTCATGCATTAATCCTTAAGTCCTTTATCTCTGGAACGGATACAAGTCATGGGATAGTCACACTTGCATAATCCATCCCATGTTTCTTGATATCTTGAGTAGACTATGATATACAAATTAGTATGACATCTCATATCAACTTATTTGAGCATGGCCATGCATTTCTAGTCACACTCAATCAAGTGGCCTAAGATATTACTCCTATTATGTAGGAGGGACTTATCCTTTATTGATCAACCATATCCCTCTACATAGATTGTGGTATATCCAACATCAGCCTTTATAGAACAACCTGTTACGGTGTACGTTTGACCGTATCAAAATATACAACTCACGATGCTGGGATAATAATGATCTCAAGTCTGAGGATCATATACATATTAATCACTATGAGTAATGTTGTGACAATTACATAATAATCCAAGAAACATACTCATAGCGGGTCAATCCAATATGTTGTTCTCTAACACACATATTCATGCATTGATTTTGACACTCCATATCAATGACAACTCTTTATCATCAATCAACTACATGTTAGTCTTAATGCATTATTATTGTCCTAGTCAACAATAATACTCGACTAAGGATCTTTTAAGAATAACATATTATTCTCAGGACATTATTATAAAACAGTTTATCTATACACACAGAAAGAAAAACTGAAATAATAATGACAACGCTTTATATTAATAAACATGGTAAATTAAGTATGTTATTACAACCATCTCATGATTGATCTTTGGGCATACTCTTACATCCTGGGCAACGGATATTTGTTCTTTATAGTCACTTTGTTCAACTGACGGTAGTCAATGCACATTCTCATCACGCCATCTTTCTTTTTCACAAACAGAATAGGAGCACCTGATAAACCGTAAAAGCAACATATTTTAATCCCACATTCAGTATGCTTTTGGAGGATTTAAGCCTCGATTGATATAAAAAGGTGCTCTTAATCCTTTATTTTCATGTCTTATACCCAGGAAAGCACCCGAGGATGAAAAGAACATAAAACGAGCCTAAAACGGAGTAAATGGGCCATATCACGATATCCACACAGCCTGGACTTAAGCCCACATGGCCGTGTCACATTGATCATCTAGAACACAGCCTTACCCCCTATGCACACGGCCGTGCCTCATCAAAGAAGTCCGAACACGGCTTGAAGACTAGTCGCACGGGCGTGTGACAGGGCCGTGTCCCTATCGTGGCAAAGAGCAATTTCATTCAGATTTGGATACTTTGGGCCGAAGAAACCCAATCCAAAAGCCTATATCAACCCCCTAAGTGTTACTTGAAAGGGGGCAGTGAGCTAGGCTAAGGAGCCAAGCTAAAAAGGTTAAAGTTGTGGGAATCACTCAAAGATATCTAGTTGATCCATCTCTAGAAGTCGGAATTCTACTCAAGATGGCGGATCTCCCCTTCAATTCCTTCAGGGAGTTTTAGGGATTTCTTATGTTTTGTTTTATCTTTTCTTTTGAGATGTCTTCTTTATTTTTTATGAACTAAACCTCTCAGATACCTGAAGGGGATGAAACCTAGATGAATCTTGTAATTATTTTCTGAACTATAAGATAAATACTTGATTTGTTCTTAATTATGTGCGCTTAATTCTTGTGTTAATGTTTCTGGGATATTGACTCAAGTCAGATGTTCTTAGGTGGAGGAGCAAAAGTCCCTGCTTAAGAATAGATCTAGCATAATTAAAGCAGAGTCGTTCGCGCGCCTAGAGATAGGGTGACGAGATTTTGCCGGATTAGGGTGAAACCTAATATGGGAATCCATAGATCGATTTACTGCTATTCTAGGGAGTTATTAAGTGAGAAAGAGATTTCCGTTAATTAACCTAGGGTTAGACGTTATTTTCCTCGAGAGAGGGTTTAATATACATTAGGGAGTCCTACGGATCAAGTCAAGTGAATAAATCGTATGGTTCAGAGTTAGATAACAAGTGAAGTCTAGGTGGATTCTTCCTGAGTGTATCGTCTTAAATCAACTGAGTCTTCCCTCAAGTTATTTCCCAATTCATTCTTTTTGTCTTTGCGTCTTTAGCTTAGTAGTAGTTAAGTCTAAACAACTTCACTTATTTTAGGCTAGATAATAAAAAGAAGGTTAGTATTAGTACTTTTAGTTCCTTTGGGTTCGACAATCTGCTCCTGCCTAAGCTATACTACTGTTCGATAGGTACACTTGCCTTTAATCGTTGTCAGAGTCAGTTTGCAGGTTCGATCATTCTCTTTATAAATTTTAAGACTCTGATTCCAGCGATCAAGTTTTTGGCGCCGTTGCCGGGGAACTAAAATATTAAGAATGCTCTATTTTTATTACTTTAGCCATTATTTTTCGTAATTTACTTTTATTTTTATTTTTTTAGGTTAAATTTTGATTTTGCTAAACTTTCTTTCTTTCTTCTCCTAGCAGGTACCTTTAGTTTATGACTAGAAGGAACCCGGAAGGACCACTATTATACGACAATGAAATTGAAGCTACCGTTCGTAGGACTCGCAGAGAAATCAGGCGAGCCCTAAATTACACAGAGGAAGACCAAGAAGGCAGATCCAATCCTATTGAAGGGATGGACGAGAATAATCCACAACCACATGATGTGGGAGAAAATAATGCTCCACGTACTATGTTTGGTTATGCTAAATCGCATTTAACAGGAGCGAAATCGAGTATTGTTAGGCCTGCTATAGCTGCTAACAATTTTGAATTAAAGCCTAACACAAGACAAATGATTCAACAATTTGTTCAATTTGATGGTTTACAGGACGAAGACCCAAACACTCATATAGCTAATTTTTTAGAATTCTGTAATACCTTCAAAATAAATGGCGTTTCAGATGATGCCATGCGTCTTCGGTTATTTCCCTTTTCATTAAGGAATAAAGCCAAACAGTGGTTAAACTCGTTATCACGAGGGCCAATCACTACATGGGAGCAAATGACCGAAAAATTTTTGTTGAAATATTTTCCATCGGCCAAAACGGCCAAATTACGAAATGATATCTCTTTTTTTGTGCAGATGGATTTAGAGACATTATACGACACATGGGAGAGATACAAAGATCACTTGAGAAGGTGTCCGCATCACGGTTTACCCTTATAGCTACAAGTCCAAACCTTCTACAACGGTGTAAACCCCTTAACGAGGCAATTAATTGATTCAGCCGCTGGTGGAACTCTGAACAACAGAACTCCTGAAGTAGTCTACGAGTTCATTGAAGAGATGTCACTGGATAACTATTAGTGGCAAGTTACAAGGACTAAACCGACAAAATCAGCCGGAGTTTACAACCTCGATGCAGTGACCACACTATCAACCCAGATAGAGATGATAAATAAAAAGCTTGATAGATTGTGTTCTTCGCAGGTACACCCAGTCATGCAGTGCAATGCAAGTGGAACTGTGGCGAATCCTGAGTACCCACCCTACCAACCGGGCGTAGTGAGCGAACAGATGAACTATATAGGTAATAATTTTAGATCTAATAATAATCCTTATAGTAATACTTACAATCCAAGTTGGAGGAACCACCCAAATTTTTCATGGGGAAGTCAAGGAAATCAAGGAAATCAAAGACAGCAACCTCCTCAAAATCTTCAAAATCAGCCATATCCACAAGAGAAAAAGCCAAACCTTAAAGAGATGCCGATAAAATTCATGGCAAGCACAGAAAATCATCTCCAAGATACCGAGAAAACACTTAAAAGTCAACAAACATCGGCTGAGAAGACCAAGAACCGAATCGGGGAACTTACTAAGTCAGTAGGGGAAGTCACTAAAGCAGACAGACAACTTGCAAAATTAATGTCTGAACGACCGCAAGGACATCTACCGAGTAACACTAAGATTAACCCAAATGAGCAAATCCAAGCCATCACAGCTCATAATAGCACAGGGGTAGACAAACCTAATCCAATACAAAAGAACGAGGTAGATGAAGGAAAAGTTGAGGCAACACAGGAAAAGCCAAAACCAGAAATCAAAGAATACCAACCTCGCATACCTTACCCGGAAGCAATGAACAGAGATGATACAGAAGAATAGTTCGGTAAGTTTCTTAAACTTTTAAAGAAGTTACATATTAACTTACCTCTTCTTGAAGCTCTTTTTCAGATGCCAGATTCGAGGAAATTTTTAAAACAGCTCTTAACGAACAAACGCAAATTAGATGAAGTGCCACATGTGGAATTGAACGCAGTATGCTCAGAATATTACAGAATAGACTACCGTGGAAGCAAAAAGATTCAGGGAGTTTTACTATTCCTTGTTTAATTGGTAGACTAAATGTTGATAATGCGTTAGCTGATTTAGGGGCAAGTATAAATGTCATGCCTTATACATTGTTTAAAAGACTAGGGCTAGGGAAGCCCAAACAAACTAGGATAAGTATAAAACTGTTAGAATTCCTAGGGGCATTATCGAAGATGTTCTTGTCAAAATCGATAAATTTGTTTTCCCAGTAGATTTTGTTGTCTTAGACATGGATGAGGATAATTCAATCCCTTTAATTTTAGGAAGACCCTTCCTAGTAACTGCCAAGACTAAAATTGATGTTGCAACAGGAGAACTTATACTTTGTGTAGGTGACGAATCAATCAGTCTTCAAGCTCTTGACTCGGCCAGGACAACAATCGATGAAGGTAAGAAAGTCAATTCAGTTGATAATCAATTTGTGCAACCTTCATCGTAGGAAACACTACAAGGACACAAACCTGAGCCGAATCACGAACCTAGCACCAACAAGACAATTCAAAACAGCAGGAAACACAAATCAAAGAACTAGAACCGCATGAAGTAAAACCGAAGAAGCCCCCAGAAGAGCTCGTAGGAACATCAAACCACTTCAAAATAGGAGACCAGGTACTGTTATATAAGGCAGATCATCGTGTCATCACATCAGACCTGACCACGAACGAAGAAATCCCTCTTGAGGTAAGCAATATCTTCCCATACAGAACAATCGAGGTAAGCAATCATATATTCGGCACTTCTAAGGTACACGCTTCTCGACTCAAATCTCATCAAGGAAATGGAAATGTCAACATGAGGGAAGATATCCAAATTTTTAAACCTCCCTGATTTTTCAAAACGAGGAAGGTCTAGCTTAAGACTATAAACAAGTGCTTCTTGGGAGACAACCCGAGTACTGAAATAATTTGTTTTCAATTTATTTTTCTTCTTTTCTTTATCATCTAACTTTAAACTAACCAAGGGTGTAGATTTCCAGGTCACACGGCCTTGTACACGGCCGTGGTCGTGGCCGTGTGTACATCAAGAATCTTTGTACCAACATGGCAGAGACAGTACAAGTCAGATTTAACTAATTTTTGAAATCACGAACTCAACCACTCCCCCACGGGCACCGACAAAGTGGCACGCCCATGCCCCATAACCATGTGAAGATACTAACTTGCCAACCACGGGCAAAACAAGCCCGTGCCGTCAAGCCGTGGACAACACTAACTAATCACACACGGGTGTGACAATCTGAGGAACGGGCGTGGGAAAAACAACACACTCCACAACACAGCCGTGCAAGAAGGCCGTGTGAGTCGACACGCCCTAGGTCCACGGGCGTGGGAAAGCATAGACTCCAAGACTCTATTTAAACCCACTCCCTCCCCATTCTTCTCATCTACTTTCCACCACTTTTCTTCTTACTTTTTCTCCTTTTTCTCCCCTCTCCATAACAAAGCCTCCAAACTCTTGAACCACTAATATCAATGTCGAAGAAGCGGAAGAAGGCAAGCATAGCCTCCTTAGGGAGACCGACACTCATAAGCTCATACCGACCACTTTATTCCAACAACAAGCCAAGGGTTTTTGAGACCATTTAGTTTTTATTTTTCTTTTCTCTTTTGCTTCAATTTCCTTCTCTTTAACAATCTTATGCTTAATATAGTTTAATTTATTTTAGTTTTTTAGTGTCAGGTTCAAAAGGCTACTAGGGAATCACGCCACTTCCGCCACCGCCAGCACCTCAGCAGCCCTAGAGGTCACACCCACCTCGCGAACCATCCATCAATAAGGACTCTTCGGTCCATCCACCTTTTCTTTTATTTTTATTTTCCTTCTTAGTCTCATTCTCTTTTTCTTTCTTGTCCTTAATTATATATTTAGTTTATTTTAAATGTGTCTTAATAAATCCTGGCTAATTCTCTACGAGCTCCCCAATTTCTTCATCTAGCTCAGGATCGTCATCCAGACCGACTCCTCCAACTCCGGGATCTCATCCATAATTCAGGAAGTTTCACCTATCCCTCTCTCTTAAATTTTATATCGGTCTTTGTACATTGAGGGCAATGTACATCTTAAGTGTGGGGGGGTGAATATTTATTTAAAGAAAGGGCCTAACTTTCTGCATTATTCTCAAATCAGGCCTAACTTTCTTCATTATTCTCAAATCCCTGAATTTAATCTTATTTTTAAGTAATTTCCTCATATTACTAATTAGGAGGAAATTTCTGATGGTCTATAATTTTTATTGATATGTTTTAGATTAAGTCATAGTTAATTGTGCATTGATGATTAAATTAGAAGAATATTAGAGAATCGAGCATGATAAGTCTATTTTTTCAGAATTAAAATCTTTGCTAGGTTGTTGAGCTAAATCTGAATATTATCTGGAAGTTTGAAATTTACAAGGTTGATGTCAAAACACCCATCATTTTTGTGAGATTTTGAGCCTATTAGAGCATATATTCTTTTCCATGCTCATTTTATTGATTATGAATGTGTCAACTATGAACTGTTATTCTAGAACTTTCCTCGATTATACATGTTGAGACCACATCTATGATTTGATATACAGAGATGATAAAGGCACCTAGGATTTAACTCACTCACTCCACTAAAAAGCCTACCTCTATGAATTAACCCCTAGTGAACCCCGTTGATCCTAACAACCCTTTTTATTGACTCACCAGCTACGATTAACCCAAAACCCCTTTGTATTTGTTATCACCATTCCTTTTGACTACCCTTTGACCGAGATATTATTTGATTAAGTTACCTAATTAAATTAGTTTAGTAATTGAATTCATCTTTTATGATTTGTTCTTAAAAAAACCGAAGTATATTTAGTATTAGTTTTACTAAGTGAGCTTACATGTTGAAATTCCACATCTTAAGGAAAAAGCTCGTATTATTAGTTTTCAAGTGATGTAATTATTTAGGATTAGTTCAATTTTTTAGTTAGGCAATTTGTTAGGTCAGTCTTGATTCTAACCTACTAATTCAGCCTTTATCCACACCTTTAACCCTAGCCCCGTTACAACCCTGTTAAAGACCTTTTGATTTGTGTATCATCTCATATTACAGTGGCGGAGATTTGATTTTCAGGCAAGCCTATGGGATTAACTTTTCAGGTTCGACTTTTGAGAGCTTAATTTTGAACCTTAAACACCTTGAGTGATTTGAGTGAATCTTTAGTGAGGATGTCAATCCTTATCGATTTTGAATCAAAGGTAATTATTTAGATAAGGGGAAACACCTACGTTATGCTACAAATGTATGACTTTGACTGTTTGAATCTTTAGGACTCTTCGAGTTAACTCATCCATGTAAAAATTATATATGAATTATGATGAGACATTATTGATAGAAATTATGAATCATGGAAAGTTTGTTTTAATTGTAAGTTGAGAATTTTGCTTGAGGACAAGCAAAAGCTTAAGTGTGGGGGTATTTGATAAACTGTAAAAGCAACATATTTTAATCCCACATTTAGTATGCTTTGGGATGATTTAAGCCTCGATTGAAATAAAAAGGTGCTCTTAATCCTTTCTTTTCATGTCTTATACCCAGGAAAGCACCCGAGGACGAAAAGAACATAAAACGGGTGATCGTTGCAAATCAGAGCTTTAAATATTTATAAAAGAATGATCAAACCTGGAGACTAACTCTGACAACGATTTTAAGGCAAGTGTACCTATCGAACAGTAGTATAGCTTAGGCAAGACCGGTTATCTAACCCAAAGGAACTAAAAGTATTAATACTCACTTTCTTTTTATTATTTAGCCTTAAAGTTAGAGTGAAGATTACTTTTGACGAAGACTAAACTAAGGACACAAAGACAAAAAGGACGAATAGGAAAATAACTTTGAAGGAAAACTCAGTTGATTACGACGATACCCTCAGGAAGAATCCACCTAGACTTCACTTATTAATTAACCCTAAATAATATGATTTCTTTTACTTAGCTTGATCCGTAAGACTCCCTAACCTATATTAAACCCTCTCTCGAGGCGAATAATGTCTAACCCTAGGTTAATTAGTGGAACTCTCGTTCGCTTATAATGACCCCCTGGGATAGCAGTAAATCGATCAATGGACTCCTGTATTAGGTTTCACCCTAATCTGACAAAATCTCGTAACCCTATCTCTAGGCGTTCGATCAACTCCGCTTAATTATGTTAGATCTACTCTTAAGCAGGGTCTATTCCTCCTCCACCTAAGCACATCAGATTTGGATTAAGCAACATAATTAAGAACAAACTAAGTAATTTATCATATAACTTAAAACTCAAATAAGAAAATCCATCTAGGTTTTATCCCCTTCAGGTATCTGAGGGGTTTAGTTCATAATGAATAAACAAAACATCACAAGAGAAAAGATAAAACAAAACATAAGAAAATCCTAAAACCCCCTGAAGGAATTAAAGGGGAATTCCGCTGTCTTGAGTATAATTCCGACTTCTTGGGATGGATCAACTGGCTACCCTCGCGTTTTTCCCTAACTTTGATGTAACATCCTAAAAATTTGAGTATCATTATGCTCTTATGTTAGCTCGGGTTTACTTGGAGTTAGAATAAATTTTAGTAAAGAGTACTTTAATGTAGAGGAATCAGGTGACCTTGAGGGTTAAGTTAATTAAGTGATAAAAGATGGCATAAGATGAGTGATTAGCAAAGTGGTGATGGCGCCATAAGTTGGACTTGAGGGGAGAGGTTCGAATCTCCTAGCATGCAAATTGGGAGCTTTTATTTTTGGTTTTTCCTAGCATGTGTCGACCAAGCATCAATTATGGATAAGATGGACTAATTTTTTTTTATGGCAAGAAGACTTAAGGTTATGGTAAGCATGAAATAAGGGATAGAATTGCTAGATTGTGGGGATAGAATTTCTTTAACTTTGGGAAAGTAGAGGATTACAAGGCATGTATCTAGGTGGATGTTTTAGAAATTATCTCATGGCCATTTTGACCATGAACATGGACGGCATTATGGACAAAAGGGGGGAGCCGAATTTGGTGGTAAGTTTTGGGAAAAATTGGTAGCTTGGGAGGATTTTCATTTTGGACATTTAGCTTGTAACAACCCAAACCCGGCCCAAACACTATGGTCGAATCTGGATCGTTACGGGGAAAACCTTTTTGAAAACCATTTTGAAACCCAATATGCTTTGTTGAAAACTTTTCGGATTTGATTATCTTGATAAAATCATACTTAGTGTTTATTAAAAAAAAATATTTAAATTAAGTTATAAAACAAATTTCAACCGTGCCCGATGGCATTTAAAACATTTTTCGTGTTTAATTGGGAAAATGTGATTTAAATTCAACATTAATAATAACATAGTTCAAAACAATATCCAATAGGTAAAAATAACGGAAATAAAGTTTCAGGAGGCCTCATACAACCAAATAAAATAAATCCAAAGTAAAATTATCAAACTGAAATTTAAGTTCATTTAAATTAAATCCACTGCATGGCCACCTCGAGTCAACCCGGCTCCACATCCGCGATCTAAGTGTCACCTGAAAAATATAAAGGAGAAGGTGAGTCACCAAGACTCAGTATGTAACCCTTCCCTCGTGTTAAAAACATTTTCCATACACAACATATAACAATTAATATGCAGAATGTTAAATACCCAACCTAGCCATCCAAACGCCACTGTCTACCCCGTTGTGGTACCAAACCACTGGTGGTGCCAAACCACTGGTGACATATAGTCACGATGTGTTACCAAAACACTGGTGTCCGTAGACACGAATCAGGTGATGGGGCCAACCCATCGTGTGATACCAAATCACTGGCAGACGATCCCATATCTCAAGTGGGGCCAACCCACGGTGGTATTAACCACAGGGACAAGTCGCTTTGAGGTACCAAACCTCTGGAGGTACCAAACCTCTGGTGACCGTAGTCACAGTGTGTTACCAAAACACTGGTGCCCGTCGGCACAATAATACTGCCCCCTCCACTCATCAACCCATGTCAAGCAGTTAATAACAGAACATACATATATCACATGTATCAAATAATCCATGCTTCCCAAAAGCATTATTATCCATCTCATACAAATAGAGACTTACCGGGATCCTCGCTTGTACCATTAAGGCACTAATTCCACATCTACATAAAGCAGATTTACACACAACACACATTTAATATACTTTATTAATTATTATAAGTGTGTATGTACACACCTGACACCCTTGGATGTTCTAAATCCCGAAAAGAAACGTTGGTCACCACAGATCCACTTGTTCCTATATTTGGCCAACTGTTAATGTTAGTATCCAAAGGCCTATTCGGCCAAATCCAAAATTTAAGAGGGTTCTCTTATGAGCCCCAAAACCATACCCGAATGTCTTGAGTATCAGCCTTTTGTTTCACCACCCTAAAATCGGCACTCAGTAAGTTAGTAGCCTTCGGCTAAATCGAATATCAACTTACTAACTAAAGTAGATCTTACCATTACTTACCAGAAATCGAATACTAAAGATCGGGGCCTGAGTCGACTTCTTTGTTTCCTTGCGTACCTTCACAATTGATTGAAGACTAGCAAAATCCCGAAGTCTACACCACTATACTATTCGGCCAAAGTGAGTAAATAGGAGGGAAAGAAATCGGCACTTTCAATGGGTATGTTCGGCTTGGCAATAATGGAGAAGAAAAGTAAATGAGAATTTCGACAAAAAGGGATTTGATAAAATAAAAGAAAAATAAGGTGGAGAAGGATTAGAATTTTCGGCTAAGCAAAATGGAAAAACAAAACAAAGTGGTCAATGGGTGCTTTTATAGGCATTCGACACCCCCCCATTTAGCTTGCCGGCCATAGTGTTCAAATTCTAGCCAACTTCTTGATTTACTCCAAGCCACTCATTGAAGCAATTCAAATTGAATTTGAATACTTAAAATAATAATCACATAATAATTCCATAATAATCCAAGATAAAAAATAAACTAATATCTTTATTATCCTATCTTTTATCTTGTTATCTAAATAATAATAATATTATCCTTGATTATCCCTTATTATCTAATAATAATGAATAAATAAAAGCAAAACAAAAACATGTGCCATCAACTAACCGAACAAGGAACCCCATGTGCAGGCCAGCTCCCTTTCACGCCAGCCTTGAAAAATAAAAACCACCGCTGCTGCATGCTGGGTTCGAACGCAGGACCTCACGCATCAGCCCCTCTTCCAGCGCCCTTGCCAACTCTTCCAACCCGCCTTTTATGCCATAAAGCCCCACCATTTAAATTTAACCCCTTCCTACTTCAGCCATCCCATACAAAAATAAAAACGCCCAAAACTGCTGCTGCCCCCACTCGAACCAGCGCCCTATCTCTCCCTTCAGCGCCTAAGTAGCACACGCCAGCCACTTTAACCAACCCACTTTCATGTCAATAAGCCCTCCTAATTTAATTAAAAGGCCTTTCTAGGCCTAACGCCCAACCCAAAAGGAAAAATATTTCCCCCTTGCTTCTTCCACGAATCGAACCCAAGGCCCCTAGCAAACTCTTAGGCGCCCCACGCCACTTGTACCTAAGTCTTTCTTATGCCACACTTTTCCAAATAAATTTCTTAAGCCCTCCAAAGCCAAGCTCCTTTTTTTTTTTTTTAAAGTTCCAAATTAAAATTTTCTACTAAACCGTGCATACTCAAAGCCTTAAATTAACCACTATTATTCCATGAATAATATCGCATCAATTCTTACATAAGAAAAATAATTTAATTCCAAATAGCCCCGTTTTTGGGATGTTACAGTTCTACCCCCCTTAAAATAATTTCGTCCCGAAATTACCTAGCTAAAACAGATGAGGGTATTGCTGCCGTATCACATCCTCAGGTTCCCACGTAGCTTCTTCCACCCCATGGTTCCGCCATAGCACCTTCACCAAGGGCACTGACTTCCTACGTAAAACCTTCACATCTCGATCTAAGATCTGAACTGGTTCTTCTTCAAAGGATAAATCCGCATTCACCTCGATTTCTGCCACTGGCACCACATGCGATGGGTCTGACCGATACCGTCTCAGCATTGATACGTGAAAGACGTCATGTATCTGACTCAATTCTGCCGGCAACTCTAGCTGATAAGCTACCGGTCCCACTCGCTTTACAACTGTATATGGCCCGATGAACCTTGGGCTCAGCTTCCCTTTTCGACCAAATCTCAGCACCTTTTTCCAAGGTGACACCTTCAGAAAAACCCTGTCTCCTACCTCATACTCCATTTCCTTGCGCTTCAAGTCAGCATAAGACTTCTGTCTATCCGATGCTTCCTTAAGACGATCCTGAATCGTCCTAACTTTGTCCTCAGTTTCTGCAACCAATTCCGGACCTAAGACTTGTCTTTCACCTAACTCCGTCCAACATGTAGGAGTACGGCATTTCCGTCCATACAATGCTTAGTATGGTGCCATCTGGATACTCGCTTGATAGCTATTGTTGTAGGCAAATTCTGCTAATGGTAGAAATTCTTCCCAACTACCTCGGAATTCCAAGATACAACCCCTCAGCATATCCTCTAAAATCTGTATCACTCTCTCCGATTGTCCATCAGACTGTGGATGGAAGGCTGTACTGAAATCCAACCGTGTACCCAAAGCTTGATGCAACGCTTTCCAAAACCTCGACGTGAACCTCGGATCCCTATCCGAGATAATCGACATTGGCACACCATGCAATCTGACTATCTCAGCCACATATAACCTTGCTAGCTTCTGGAGTGAATAATCCATTCTTACAGGTACGAAGTGAGCTGACTTGGTTAACCGGTCCACAATCACCCAAACTGCGTCCTTCTTGCTGGGCGTAAGGGGTAGCCCACTGACGAAATCCATAGTGATCCGCTCCCACTTCCATTGAGGGATCTTTACCGGTTGAAGTAGCCCTGATGGCAACTGGTGTTCAGCCTTAACCTGCTGACATGTCAGACATCTTCCTACAAATTCCGTTACTTCACGCTTCAACCCCGGCCACCAAAACTGTTTCCGTAGATCTCCATACATCTTGCTTCCTCCCGGGTGCATAGCGTATCGGCTGCTATGTGCATCGTGGAGAATTTTCTTCCTTAGCTCCACATCCTTTGGCATACAAGCTCGCCCTTGAAAACAAAGCACTCCATCATTGGACAGACTGTACCCTTCCAAACCACCATCCTGAACTTGTATCCTCTTAGCGTTCAAGCCTTCATCCACCAATTGCTTTTCCTTAATCTCCTCGATCCATGTTGGCTTAACTTGAAGTTCTGCCAAGAGACTCCCATCATCATATAGACTCAACCGAGCAAACATCGCTCTTAAGTCCGTCACAACTTTCCGGCTCAACGCGTCAGCCACCACGTTGGCCTTGCCTGGATGGTACTCGATTGAACAATCGTAATCCTTTAATAGTTCAATCCACCGACGTTGTCTCAAGTTGAGATCCTTCTGTGTCAAGAGATACCTCAAACTCTTATGATCCGTGTAGACTATTGACTTCTCCCCATAAAGGTAGTGTCTCCATATTTTCAGAGCGAAAACGACTGCGGCTAACTCCAAGTCGTGCGTTGGATAGTTCAATTCGTGTGGTCTTAACTGTCGAGATGCATAGGCTACTACCTTCCCTTCTTGCATCAGCACACATCCCAAACCAGTGTGAGATGCATCACAATAAACTGTGAATAACTTCCCCGCCTCAGGCTGTACCAACACCGGAGCTTCCGTCAGAATTTTCCTCAGCTTATCAAAGCTTTCTTGCTGCTTCTCCGTCCATACAAATGGAACACCTTTCCTTAGTAACTTAGTTAATGGCGCTGCTATTAGAGAGAATCCTTCCACGAATCTCCGATAGTATCCCGCTAAACCCAGAAAACTTCGTATTTCAGCCACCGACCTAGGTGGTTTCCAATCCAATACTGCTTCTATCTTGCGAGGGTCTACTCTAATTCCTTCCGCCGACACTACGTGCCCTAAGAAAGCCACTTCCCTCAACCAAAATTCGCACTTACTGAATTTGGCATATAACTGCTTCTCCCTCAATACTTGTAGAACTATACGTAAGTGCTTATCATGCTCCTCCTCCGTCCTTGAGTAAACCAAGATGTCGTCTATAAATACCACGACAAATTGGTCCAAGTACTGCTGAAATACCCTATTCATTAAGTCCATAAATGCCGCCGGTGCATTGGTCAACCCGAATGGCATCACTAAAAACTCGTAGTGTCCATACCGAGTTCTGAACGCCGTCTTGTGAACATCAACTTCCTTCACCTTAAGTTGATGATAGCCCGACCTAAGGTCTATCTTCGAGAACACCGAAGCACCCTTCAGTTGATCGAACAAGTCGTCAATCCGAGGCAACGGATACTTGTTTTTGATCGTTAGCTTGTTCAGTTGGCGGTAATCTATACACATCCGCATTGAACCGTCCTTCTTCTTGACGAACAACACAGGTGCTCCCCACGGAGATATGCTTGGTCGGATGAACCCTCTATCCAAGAGCTCCTGAATTTGAGCCTTCAGCTCCACCAATTCCTTTGGTGCCATTCGATACGGTGGTATAGACACAGGTGCCGTTCCGGGTAGCAAGTCTATACCGAATTCGACTTCCCGATCTGGAGGCAGACCCGGAAGCTCTTCTGGGAACACATCAGCAAATTCCCCAACCGTTCGGACCCTTCCAACTACTGACTCCTTAGCTTCCAAAGCACAGATTCGAACCAAATACGCCTTACAACCCTTCTTGACCATCTTTTCCGCCTTCAAGGCAGACACCACATTGGATAGGTAATTCCTTCGATCACCTATCATAACCACTTCACCACCTTCAGCCGTCTTAAGAACCATGCGCTTCGCCGCGCAATCCAAATTCGCCCGATACTTAACTAGCCAGTCCATTCCAAGGATCAAATCGAACTCCCCAAATGGTAGTTCCATCAGATCAGCAATGAAAACTACCCCTTGGAGTTCTAGGGGTACGTCTCTATAAAGTTTGTCTACCAGAACAGAGGGACCTAAAGGACTAACCACAGTCATCTTCCTAGAAGTAGTCTCAGAGTCTAGGTCCATAGTTACTACCACACTACTAGCAATGTACGAGTGCGTCGAACCCACATCAATCAATGCAACATAAGGAAAACCAGAGATTAAAAACATACCGGTTATGACATCCGGTGCGTCACCCTCCTCGCGACGCCTAGCTGCATAGACTAAGCCAGGCTGCCTAGCCTCTGTGTTGCCTGAACCTCTGCCCTGAGTTCCACGACCTCGGTTAGGACCGTTGTTTACTCTGCCATTACCACGACCCCTCTGTGGTCCCATATTTCTATCCTGCGTACGATTCTGCCCCTCTGGCTGATTTTTGGCTAGTTTTCGGGGACAATCTCTAACACGATGCTCCAACGACCCACACTCAAAACATCCTCTATCGCCGGTCGAACAACTTCCCCAATGGGTCTTTCCACAGCGGTTACACTGAGTCGGCCTCTGATTAGTAGTCATGGGCCTTGCTGCCTGATTTGGCCCACTTGGCCTAGCCTTTTTCTGGACATTACCACCTGACCCAGCTGGCCCAAATCCTCTCTTCTGATTATTCCTACTATAACTTTGCCTCACAGCCTCCTTGATCCCTTCGGCTACCTTAGCCTTTTCTACTAGAGATGAAAACTCACGAACTTGCTGCGGGCAATCAGTAACCTCAAATCATCTCGGAGTCCGTCCTCAAAGCGGACGCAGCGCTCATGTTCAGTGGCTACGATTCCTCTGGCATACCTACTCAGCCTTAAAAACTCTGCCTCATACTCGGCCACGGACTTAGTTCCTTGTACTAGACCTAGAAAAAGTTTCCTTTGAGCATCCGTGTAGCTAGTACCCACATACTTCTTCTGAAAGGCATTTTTAAAGTAATCCCACGTGAGATCATCAGCTGTGGCTCCATCCCGGACTGTCAGCCACCACTGATACGCTTCATCCTTTAGAAGCGACACCGCCCCTTTCAGCTTCTCCTCATTGGGCAGGTCAAGGTCGTCCATAATCCGCTCGGACGATTCCAACCAATACTCTGCTGCACTGGGTGCCACTCCCGACACACCCCGGAATACCTCAGCTCCGTTAGACCGAATTCGCTCCGGAACAGATTTTCGAGCTCCTAGGTTTCCACCAGCCCCAGCCACAATCTCCAGAACTCGCAATACCGCTTGCGATACTGCCTCACCACCGGTCTGATCCTGCTCCTCAGCTCTAAAAGTAGGAGGTGGTGGCGGCGGTGGTACTTCATTTTCAGAACCCTGTCCCGACCCAACAGGTTCTGACACGGTCATCCTACCCCTACCGCGTCCACGGCGTCCTCGTCCTCTAGAACTCATTCTATCTACTTGCGCTTTTAATCTGATTAAGAAAATATTTATGCGTTAGCATTTGTTCCCCTTTCTTATTCGCGAAGAAATTTTATGGATAGAGTTTTAATCAGAGATTCTTTCGAGCAAACAAGGTTTCAGTCTTCTATCCTAGTTCACACAAAAGGAGTTCATGCATCCATTCCTTAATACTTTCCATACCTATTCGCTCTTCGAACATTTCTGCCCATTTCTAACCTAGGGGTATTTTCGTCATTTTCCTACAGGGGTATTTTCGTAATCAAATTCGAGAAATTTCTAAAACTTTAATAAACAGGTCACTTTGAAACTCTTAAAATTGAAGAGTATTTCTGAAAATTTGCAAAACCTGAAGTTATGGCATCATTTCGGAAACCAGGGGTATTTTGGTAATTTTGTCATTTAGGGCAATTTCGTAATTTTAATAAGTCAGGGGTATTTTTTTAACAGTTGTAAAACTCTGAGGGTCCTTTTTGAGAGTTTTCCTTCTTAAAACATTGCTGTTTGCAAAAAGTTCAAAAGTCAAGGTCATTTTGGTAATTTTGCAATTTGAGGGCATTTTCATAATTTTCCAAAACCAAAATATTTTGCTGATGATTTTCAAAACTAAGTTGATGAATATTTGAAAAATAATTGAAATTTTTGAGCAAAAACATTGAACTGATATTTTATGAACTGAGGGCATTTTAGTAATTTTACCCCTAAGGGCATTTTTGTAATTTTCCACAAATCAAATTTTTCGAGGAAAAAGTTGTAAAAAAATGATGTTCTCCAATTTGAAATAGTTATTGCAAAAGTTTTGAAAACATTAGGGTTCTTGTTGTTTCGTTCCTTTCAAAACATGGCTAATTCCCTTTCGGGTTTTAGTCGTTAGGTTTAGCCTATGACCGAGCCTTCTTGGTCAGGGTGAACCAAAGCTACGCACCAGGCATGATTCGAGTGAAGAGGAGGTGGGTCACGCGGACCGCTTAAATACCAAGCTCCCACTGAACCTTTCTAGACATGCGCACAGAGGTTGCCACACCACTGAGCCCTCCGAGTTAGGGTGAACCGAAGCTACGCACCAGGTAGGATACCTGCGAAGAGGAGGTGAGTCACGAGGACTGCTTAAATACCAAGCTCTTCCGGATCCAATCCTAGACATGCGTACAGGGATTACCACACCCTAGCTCAATGGCTTAGCCATAGGTTGGTTTAGTTCCTTAAGTCTTATGTTCCGTTTGTGTTAGAGTAATCTAACCTTAGGGTCCAAGTCCTATAAGTCTATCTACGTTCCATGCTTCCTACCCTTCTACAGAGTATAATTCACCAAGAGGTTTAAAAGTACTTACCTGGGCGGATCGGTGCCGGAGACTCGGGCCATGCTGCTTAAAACCCAAAAACAATTCAAAAGGCCTACCAAAACATTTTTGGGCCTTGGGCCCCCACAGCCGAGCTTTGAACTGGGCTCTGATACCAATTTTGTAACAACCCAAACCCGGCCCAAACACTATGGTCGAATCTGGATCGTTACGGGGAAAACCTTTTTGAAAACCATTTTGAAACCCAATATGCTTTGTTGAAAACTTTTCGGATTTGATTATCTTGATAAAATCATACTTAGTGTTTATTAAAAAAAATATTTAAATTAAGTTATAAAACAAATTTCAACCGTGCCCGATGGCATTTAAAACATTTTTCGTGTTTAATTGGGAAAATGTGATTTAAATTCAACATTAATAATAACATAGTTCAAAACAATATCCAATAGGTAAAAATAACGGAAATAAAGTTTCAGGAGGCCTCATTACAACCAAATAAAATAAATCCAAAGTAAAATTATCAAACTGAAATTTAAGTTCATTTAAATTAAATCCACTGCATGGCCACCTCGAGTCAACCCGGATCCACATCCGCGATCTAAGTGTCACCTGAAAAATATAAAGGAGAAGGTGAGTCACCAAGACTCAGTATGTAACCCTTCCCTCGTGTTAAAAACATTTTCCATACACAACATATAACAATTAATATGCAGAATGTTAAATACCCAACCTAGCCATCCAAACGCCACTGTCTACCCCGTTGTGGTACCAAACCACTGGTGGTGCCAAACCACTGGTGACATATAGTCACGATGTGTTACCAAAACACTGGTGTCCGTAGACACGAATCGGGTGATGGGGCCAACCCATCGTGTGATACCAAATCACTGGCAGACGATCCCATATCTCAAGTGGGGCCAACCCACGGTGGTATTAACCACAGGGACAAGTCGCTTTGAGGTACCAAACCTCTGGAGGTACCAAACCTCTGGTGACCGTAGTCACAGTGTGTTACCAAAACACTGGTGCCCGTCGGCACAATAATACTGCCCCCTCCACTCATCAACCCATGTCAAGCAGTTAATAACAGAACATACATATATCACATGTATCAAATAATCCATGCTTCCCAAAAGCATTATTATCCATCTCATACAAATAGAGACTTACCGGGATCCTCGCTTGTACCATTAAGGCACTAATTCCACATCTACATAAAGCAGATTTACACACAACACACATTTAATATACTTTATTAATTATTATAAGTGTGTATGTACACACCTGACACCCTTGGATGTTCTAAATCCCGAAAAGAAACGTTGGTCACCACAGATCCACTTGTTCCTATATTTGGCCAACTGTTAATGTTAGTATCCAAAGGCCTATTCGGCCAAATCCAAAATTTAAGAGGGTTCTCTTATGAGCCCCAAAACCATACCCGAATGTCTTGAGTATCAGCCTTTTGTTTCACCACCCTAAAATCGGCACTCAGTAAGTTAGTAGCCTTCGGCTAAATCGAATATCAACTTACTAACTAAAGTAGATCTTACCATTACTTACCAGAAATCGAATACTAAAGATCGGGGCCTGAGTCGACTTCTTTGTTTCCTTGCGTACCTTCACAATTGATTGAAGACTAGCAAAATCCCGAAGTCTACACCACTATACTATTCGGCCAAAGTGAGTAAATAGGAGGGAAAGAAATCGGCACTTTCAATGGGTATGTTCGGCTTGGCAATAATGGAGAAGAAAAGTAAATGAGAATTTCGACAAAAAGGGATTTGATAAAATAAAAGAAAAATAAGGTGGAGAAGGATTAGAATTTTCGGCTAAGCAAAATGGAAAAACAAAACAAAGTGGTCAATGGGTGCTTTTATAGGCATTCGACACCCCCCCATTTAGCTTGCCGGCCATAGTGTTCAAATTCTAGCCAACTTCTTGATTTACTCCAAGCCACTCATTGAAGCAATTCAAATTGAATTTGAATACTTAAAATAATAATCACATAATAATTCCATAATATCCAAGATAAAAAATAAACTAATATCTTTATTATCCTATCTTTTATCTTGTTATCTAAATAATAATAATATTATCCTTGATTATCCCTTATTATCTAATAATAATGAATAAATAAAAGCAAAACAAAAACATGTGCCATCAACTAACCGAACAAGGAACCCCATGTGCAGGCCAGCTCCCTTTCACGCCAGCCTTGAAAAATAAAAACCATCGCTGCTGCATGCTGGGTTCGAACGCAGGACCTCACGCATCAGCCCCTCTTCCAGCGCCCTTGCCAACTCTTCCAACCCGCCTTTTATGCCATAAAGCCCCACCATTTAAATTTAACCCCTTCCTACTTCAGCCATCCCATACAAAAATAAAAACGCCCAAAACTGCTGCTGCCCCCACTCGAACCAGCGCCCTATCTCTCCCTTCAGCGCCTAAGTAGCACACGCCAGCCACTTTAACCAACCCACTTTCATGTCAATAAGCCCTCCTAATTTAATTAAAAGGCCTTTCTAGGCCTAACGCCTAACCCAAAAGGAAAAATATTTCCCCCTTGCTTCTTCCACGAATCGAACCCAAGGCCCCTAGCAAACTCTTAGGCGCCCCACGCCACTTGTACCTAAGTCTTTCTTATGCCACACTTTTCCAAATAAATTTCTTAAGCCCTCCAAAGCCAAGCTCCTTTTTTTTTTTTTTTTAAAGTTCCAAATTAAAATTTTCTACTAAACCGTGCATACTCAAAGCCTTAAATTAACCACTATTATTCCATGAATAATATCGCATCAATTCTTACATAAGAAAAATAATTTAATTCCAAATAGCCCCGTTTTTGGGATGTTACATAGCTTTTCCAAAATAATATTTTTTCTCTCATCTTTCCTCTTGGCCGAATGTGCTTGTGTTAGGAGGAAAGAAATCTTTGCTTTGTTCCTTTTGGGTCATTCTTTTTGACCATTTGGTCTTTTTTTGCAAAACTCCTCAAGTAATTCATCTTGTAATTCTCTCCTAGTACCGAATTTATCAACACCAAAGAGCCATTTTGGTCACTTTCTTTTGCCGATTTCCAACCTCATTCTCTCCTAAACTTTCACCTTTTTCTTTGTAACCAAACCACACCAAAATCTATTCTTTTTCTTCTATTGTTAGACTTTGACCGAATCATCCATAGACCATAAGGGTCATTTATTTCTTTTCTTTTCTTTCTTATTTGTTTAAGGGTAAGCCGAATCTACCATTTTTCTTCTTTTCTCTTCTCTTCTCTTCTTTTCTTTTTATTGTGTTTAGGCCGAACCTCTCTCTCTCAAAGTTCACCATTGCCACAACCTCTTCAACCCAAAACACCATCATTGTCGAATCTCCCTAAACTCCATTTCTTTTCTTCTTATTTGTTAAGGTCGAATCTCTCTTTGGATACCAAAGCTTAATCGCATCAAATCTCAACCTTTTCTCTTCATAATCTTCGTGACTCGTTAGAAAATTGAATAGAAGTGTTAAGGTTTTGGGGCAAACAAAATAGGTTCGAAAAGAGCGGTAAATAGTGTTTGGAAGAGGGGTGGTTCTGCTATACCCTCAAATTTCAAACGAAGGGCTGTGTCGAGAATCCGAGACTTTCCATCGGGTTGTGGACCCTCTGCCAGCGAAAATCGATTATTTGAAGTCGTGCGTACCCCTGAGCCATTGTTTGTTCGTGGTTCTTCATCGGGTTATGAACCATCAACCGGAGTGAAATCGCATATAGTTGTTGTTCGAGATTCCGAGAGTAAGGATTTAGATTACTTATCATTTATATAGTTTTATGAGTATTAGTGTTCTAATCAAGCGTGATAAATATTTAGGTATCGACGAGCGGGAAAGTATAGTTCTCACTGTTATCAAGTGTGTAGCCCTACACTAAATTTCTGATAGATTAATAGTATTATTGATAAACATGTGTTAATAAGTAATATGAATGATTATGGCTTCGGGTACCATTCAGTGGTACATGATATTCAGGTACGTTAAACCTTTAATACTTCGTTATTAATGCTATAAGCATGAATATGAAATGTGTATGATTCCGTTATGATTTTGGGGGTATATGGCATGATATCGAAATAATATGTTTATTGCATGGGCATATGGGTGATATTGATAAAGGGGAAGTGTTCCGGTGGTTTTTACCACATTATCCGGTGACTTCGGTCACATATTATGAATCCGGTGACTTCGGTCACATATTATGAATCCGGTGACTCTGTCACAATTATCTGGTGGCCATGCCACAATTTATAAGGGCGATGTGCAGTTGACTGCAGCGACTGCCTTCGATGGTGTGTAGCGGATGAAGGGTCGATTTAGTAATCCCCACGGTGTGATTGGCAGGTACGGGTGGTGTGTAGCGGATGGATATCTAGGTGGGCTCGGGATTGCATTTCATTTTATATGTACATGTGATTATCTGATTTGCTATATTATGGGCTTATGGCTAAATGTGATTTAAATGGGCTTTATTGCTATGATCGATTGGGTTTTTAGTGTACTGTTGCACATTGAGTCTGTTGACTCACCCCTCGTGGGATATCTTTTTCAGGTGACACTTAGCGTGATGGACCAGGTCAGTGAGAACTACGTGGTGGCCATTGCTCAACTCAGTATATGGGTTTTCTTTTAATTAAACTTACTATGTTTTCTTTTATTATTCCGGGATTTATTTTGGGTTATGTTTTTGTAATAAGGCCGCCATAAACTGTTTTATTTATACGTTTTAAATTTTTATTCTGCTACGCTTAATTTCAACTAAATAATTAAATATTCTCGATAACCGAATTAAATCATTTTGACACCTAAATACCTATGGTTTTCAACTTAATAATAAGTTTTAAATCCGGTTCTTCTTTTGATTTATAAAATCATAAAGATAATGTTTTAATAAGATACAAACTTAAATCACAACCCGATTTTCAACAAGATCGTACTTCAAATCTATTCTCTTACCACAAAATCACATGTTTTCCAAAACGACAAAATGAGTTTTCTTAAGAAGCATACCAGATCCGGTCGGGACTTGTGGGCCGGGTTTGGGGTGTTTCATTTGACCTTCTCGGCTTGGCTCCTTGGCCTAGCTTTCGATCCTCCCTCAAAGGTGGTACTTGGGGGATATATATAGGCTCTTGGAATGCGATTCTTTCTCCCTAAGTATCCTTTTCCAACTGAAATTGCTCTTTCCAGCGACAAAGGCACGGCCATGGCACACGCTCGTGTAGATCGAGACCAGACCGTGTTCGAACTTCTTTAATGAGGCACGGCCGTGTAAATCGGGAGAAGGCCGTGTTTTAGATGATTGGCGTGGCACGGTCGTGTGGGACGGAGTTGAGGCCGTGCTCTAGGAATTCGTCGAGGCACGACCGTGTAGACTTTGGGCCAAGCCGTGTCAATTTCATGTTAAGGCCCATTGACTCCGTTTTAGGCCCGTTTTGTGTTCTTTTCATCCTCGGGTGCTTTCCTGGGTATAAGACATGAAAAGAAAGGATTAAAAGCACCTTTTTATATAAATCGAGGGATAAATCATCCAAAAGCATACTAAATGTGGGATTAAAATATGTTACTTTTACGGTTTATCAAATACCCCCACACTTAAGCTTTTGCTTGTCCTCAAGCAAAATTCTCAACTTACAATTAAACGAGCTGTCCATGATCTATAATTCTTATCAACAATGTCTTATCCTAATTCACAGAGAATTCATACATGGATAATTTGATTCAAAGCGTCCTAAAGATTCAAACGAGATAAGTCATAATTTTGTACCTCGAAACATAGGTGTCGTCCTTCTTTTTAAATAAATACCTTTTCAATTCAGAATCGACAAGGATTGACATCCTCACAAAAGATTCACTCAAATCACTCAAAAAGTGTTTAAGGGTCAAAATTAACATGAAAAGTTAATCCCATAGGCTTGCCTGAAAATCAAATCTCCACCACTGTAAAATGAGATGATAAACAAATCAAAAGGTCTTTGACAGGGTTGTAACGGGGCTTAGGTTAGGGGTATGGCTAAAGGCTGAATTAGAAGGTTAGAATCGAGATTGACCTGATAAATTTCCTAACTAGAAAAAAATGAACTTAATCTTACATCAATTAAAAACTAATAATACGAGCTTTTTCCTTGAGAATTGGAATTTGAACATGCAAGCTCACTTAATCATAGAACTAATAACGAATATACTTCGTTTTTTTTAAACAAACTATCATAACAATAAGGAAGAATTTTTACAAGTGAAATATATAACATAGTTAGGAAACTTGTTCAAAATCAAATCTCGACAAAAAGGGTAAATAAAAAAATGGTGATAATAAATACAAAGGGTTTTTGGTTACAATTAGTAGGTGAGTCAATAAAAAGGGTTGTTAGGCTCAACGGGGTTCACTAGGGGTTAATTATGAAGGTAGGCTTTTAAGTGGAGTAAGTGGGTTAAAACCTAAGTGCCTTTATCATCTCGGTATATCAAATCATAACTGTGGTCTTGAAATGTAAAAACGTGGCAAGTTCTAGAATAACAGTTCATAGTTGACACACTCATAATCAAAAAATGAGCACGAAAAAGGATGTATGCTCTATAAGGTTCAAATACTCACAAAAATTATGGGTGTTTCGACATCATCCTTATAAAATTCGAATTTCAAGGTGATATTCAAAATTGGATCAACAACCTAGCAAAAATTTTAATTCCTGAAAAATAGACTTATCATGCTTGATTCTATAGTATTCTTTAAATTTAATCATCAATGTACAATTAACTATGACTTATTCTAAAACATGTTAATAATCTTCACAAATCATCAAAAATTTCATCCTAATTAGTAATATGAGAACTTTGCATAAAAACAAGACTAAATCAGGGATTTGAGAATAATGAAAAAAGTTAGGTTCTTTTACCCCCCACACTTAAGATGTACATTGTCCTCAATGTACAAACATTGATAATAACAAATAATGGATAAATCAAAAGAGAAGGGGAAAAAATAACTCCCTAAATTGTGGATGTTTTCCCGGATGAGTGTCTTTGGTGGCAGTGATGGTTAGTTGAGATAACGAACCTGCGCTAGATGAAGAAATTGGGTAGTGCCTTGAGAAGTAGCCAGGCTTTATTAAGACCTAATAAAAATGAATTTAATATAAAATAATAGAATAACAAACTAAAGGGAAGGAAACTAATAGGAAAACTAAAATGAAAAAAAAATATTAATGGAATGTGAAGTCCTTATTGAAGGATGGTTCGCAAGGTGGGTGTGACTTCTAAGGCTGGGGCGGTGCTGGCGGTGGTGGAAGTGAAGAGGTTATCGTGGTGGTCGACGTGATTCTCTAGCAGCCTGGCGAACCTGATACTACGACACTAAATTAAGTTAAACTAAATTGAACATAAGATTATTAAAGAAAATGAGAGTAAAAGGAAAGAGAAATGAAAAATAAAAACTAATTGGTCTCAAAGATCCTTGGCTTGGTGTCGAGACAAAGCTGCCGGCATGAACTCATGTTGATCATTTTAAGGAGTCTATGCGTAGCTTCTTCTGCTTCTTTGGCATGGTGTTGATTTGCTGAAGGATCTAGAGCCTTAGTAAGTGGAGAATTTGAGATGGAAGAGAGTGAGAAAATAAGGATGAAAATCAGATGGAGGGGAGGGGAAGAGTTGAGGGGTTTAAATAGAGTTTCAAATCTTGTGCTTCCCCACGGCCGTGGTCCTAGGGTGTGTTGATTTACACGGCCACCTCGCACGGCCGTGTGTATGGGTGTGTTGTTACCCTACGCTCGTGTCTTGGATTCCTACGCCCGTGTTTGACAAGTCAGTAGCTTCACACGGTTTGTAGGCACGGGCGTGGTGTGCCCGTGGTGTGAAGTCCGTAGCTTCACAGGGTTTAGGGGCACGGCCGTGCCTTTTTGTCGGTACCCGTGGGGATGTTGGTTGGATCCGTGACGTTGGGGGTGGTTAGACTGGCTTGCACGGCCTCCGCTCTATCAGTGTGGCGGTTCCGGTGGTCCACATGGCCACGGACACGGCCGTGTGTAAGGCCGTGTGACCTGGAAAGCTTGCGTTTTTGGTTAGTTTAAAAAGAAGAAAAGGAAAAATTAAATTAAATGCAAATAAATGTAAAAAGAAATAGGGTTAGTGCTTGGGTTGCCTCCCGAGAAGCGCTTGTTTATAGTCTTAAGCTAGACTTTCCTCCTATTTGAAAATTTTAAGTTGGTTTAAAAGTTTGAATATCTTCCCTTATGTCTACAGTTTTAGTTTTATGACAAAGTTGAAGTCGAGAAGCGTTTACCTTGAAAGTGCTGAATATTGGATTGCTTACTTCGACTATTCCCTGTGGGAAGATATCATGTACCTTAAGGAGAAGTTCTCTGTTTTCCTTCAGGTCTGCTGTGGGGATGTGAGGCTCGGCTTTATCTAATATTACTTGGTCTCCTATTTTGAAGTGATTTGATGTCCCCATGAGCTCTTCTTGTGGTTCCTCGGGTTTTATTTCTAGCTCTACCCTGATCTCTGTCTTCTGCTTCTCGAAGTTGTTGACCCTAAGGTTTTGTTCCTTGTGTAATTCTACTTTGTCTATATGAGCCGGCTCAGGGTTTAGGCTTTGTGCTGTTTCCTGTGATAAAGATTGGATAATATGATTATCAACTGAAATGGCTTTCTGACCTTCATCGACTGTTGTTCTGGCCGAGTCGAGAGCTTGGAGATTGATCGATTCATCTCCTGCACGAAGTATGAGCTCACCTGTAGCAACATGAATTTTAGTCCTGGCAGTTGCTAGGAATGGTCTTCCTAAAATTAAGGGGATTGAGTTATCCTCATCCATGTCTAAGAAAACAAAGTCTACTGGGAAACAAATTTATCAATTTTTACGAGAACATCTTCAATAATGCCCCTAGGAATTCTAACAGTTTTATCTGTTAATTGAATACTCATCCTAGTTTGTTTGGGCTTCCCTAGACCTAGTCGTTTAAACAATGTATAAGGCATGACATTTATGCTTGCCCCTAAATCAGCTAACGCATTATCAATATTTAAACTACCAATTAAACATGGAATTGTAAAACTCCCTGGATCTTTTAGTTTCTGTGGTAGTCTATTTTGTAACATTGTTGAGCACGTTGCGTTCAGTTCCACGTGATGCTCTTCATCTAGTTTGTGTTTGTTGGTCAAGAGCTGTCTTAAAAATTTTCTCGAGTCTGGCATCCGAAAAAGAGCTTCAAGAAGAGGTAAGCTAATATGTAATTTCTTTAAAAGTTTAAGGAACTTACCGAACTGTTCTTTTGAATCGTCTCTTTTTAACGCGAGGTTTGTACTCCTTAATTACCGGTTTCAATTTTTCTTGTGCTACCTCTGTTGTACCTTCATCTAGCTTACTTTCTGGAATTGGTTTGGGTTTATCTAACTCCTCGCTATCCTGAGCTGTGGTGGCTTGAATTTGCTCATTAGGGTTAATCTCTGTATTACTTGGTAGACGTCTTTGCGGTCATTCTAACATTAGCTTTGTGAGTTGTTCAACTGCATTACTAACTTCCTTGACTGATTTAGCAATTTCATCGAGTCGTCTCTCATTGCTTTTGACTGCTCTATCAGTTTCTTGGAGATGTTCCTCGAGGGTTGGTTTCTTTCTTGTGGGTAGGGTTGATTTCGTAAGTTTTGAGGGGGTTGTTGCCTTTGATTTCCTTGGTTTCCTTGTCCTCCCCAAGAAAAATTTGGGTGGTTCCTCCAACCTGGATTGTAAGTATTACTATAAGGATTATTATTAGATCGAAAATTATTACCTATATAGTTCATCTGTTCATTTTCTGCTTCCGGTTGGTAGGGTGGGTACTCAGGATTCGCCACAGTTCCACTTACGTCGCACTGTATGACTGGATGTATTTATGAAGAACACAAATTATCAAGCTTTTTATTCATCATCTCGAGTGTGTTGATAGCATGGTCATGGCATCGATGTTGAAAACTCCTGCCGATTTTGTCAGTTTGGTCCTTGAAGCTTGCCACTGGTAATTGTTTAATGACATCTCCTCAATGAACTCGTAGGCTGCTTCTGGAGTTTTGTTGTTCAGATTTCCACCGACGGCTGAATTAATTAGTTGCCTTGTTGAGGGGTTTACACCGCTGTAGAATGTTTGGACTTGTAGCCACAAGGGTAAGCCATGGTGTGGACACCTCCTCAAGAGATCTTTGAATCTCTCCCATGCATCATATAGTGTTTCTAAATCCCTCTGCACAAAAGAAGAGATATCATTCCTCAATTTGGCCGTTTTGGCCGGTGGAAAATATTTCATTAAAAACATTTCGGTCATCTGATCCCATGTAGTGATTAACCCTCGTTGTAACGAGTTTAACCACTGTTTGGCTTTATTCCTTAATGAAAAAGGGAATAACCAAGTCGTATGGCATCATCAGAAACGCCATTTATTTTGAAGGTATCACAGAACTCTAAAAAGTTAGCTATGTGTGTTTGGATCTTCGTCCTGCAAACCATCAAATTGAACAAACTGTTGAATCATTTATATTGTGTTAGGCTTTAATTCAAAGTTGTTAGCAGATATAGTAGGCCTAACAATACTAGATTCTACTCCTGTTAAATGCCGTTTCGCATAATCGAACATTGTGCGTGGAGCATTATTTTCCCCACATCACGTGGTGGTGGGTTGTTTTCGTCCATCCCTTCAGTAGGATTGGATCTGCCTTCTTCCTCCCTTTCTGTGTAATCTAGGGCTCACCTGGTTTCCCGATGATTCCTACGAACGGTAGCTTTGATTTCACTGTCGAATATCAAAGGTCCTCTTGGGTTCCTTCTAGTCATAAACTAGAGGTACCTACTAGGAAAAAGAAAGAAAGAAAATTTCAACTAAAAGTAAAAATCGAAATAAAAACAAAAATAAATTACAAAAAATAAAAATTAGGGCTAAAGTAATAAAATAGAGTTTTCTTAATATTTTAGTTCCCCAGCAACGGCACCAAAAACTTGATCGCTCCAAATCAGAGCTTTAAATATTTATAAAAGAATGATCAAACCTGGAGACTAACTCTGACAACGATATTAAGGCAAGTGTACCTATCGAACAGTAGTATAGCTTAGGCAAGACCGGTTATCGAACCCAAAGGAGCTAAAAGTATTAATACTCAGTTTCTTTTTGTTATTTAGCGTTAAAGTTAGAGTGAAGATTACTTTTGACGAAGACTAAACTAAGGACACAAAGACAAAAAGGACGAATAGGAAAATAACTTTGAAGGAAACCTCAGTTGATTACGACGATACCCTCAGGAAGAATCCACCTAGACTTCACTTATTAATTAACCCTAAATTATATGATTTCTTTTACTTAGCTTGATCCGTAAGACTCCCTAACCTATATTAAACCCTCTCTCGAGGCGAATAACGTCTAACCCTAGGTTAATTAGTGGAACTCTCGTTCGCTTATAATAACGCCCTAGGATAGCAGTAAATCGATCAATGGACTCCCATATTAGATTTCACCCTAATCCGGCAAAATCTCGTAACCCTATCTCTAGGCGTTCAATCAAGTCCGCTTAATTATGTTAGATCTACTCTTAAGCAGGGTCTATTCCTCCTCCACGTAAGCACATCAAATTTGGATTAAGCAACATAATTAAGAACAAACTAAGTAATTTATCATATAACTTAAAAATCAAATAATAAAATCCATCTAGGTTTCATCCCCTTCAGGTATCTGAGGGGTTTAGTTCATAATGGATAAACAAAACATCGCAAGAGAAAAGATAAAACAAAACATAAGAAAATCCTAAAACCCCCTGAAGGAATTGAAGGGGAATTTCACCGTCTTGAGTATAATTCCGGCTTCTTGGGATGGATCAACTGGCTACCCTCGCGTTTTTCCCTAACTTTGACCTCTCTCGGCTTGGCTCCTTGGCCTAGCTTTCAATCCTCCCTCAAAGGTGGTACTTGGGGGATATATAGGCTCTTGGAACGCGATTCTTTCTCCCTAAGTATCCTTTTCCGACTGAAATTGCTCTTTCCAGCAACAGAGGCACGGCCATGGCACACCCCCGTGTGGATCGAGACCAAACCCTGTTCGAACTTCTTTAATGAGGCACGACTATGTAAATCGGGAGAAGGCCGTGTTCTAGATGATTGGCGTGGCACGGCCGTGTGGGACGGAGTTGAGGCTGTACTCTAGGTATTCGTCGAGGCACGACCGTGTAGACTTTGGGCCAGGCCGTGTCAATTTCATGTTAAGGCCCATTGACTCCGTTTGAGGCCCATTTTGTGTTCTTTTCATCCTCGGGTGCTTTCCTGGGTATAAGACATGAAAAGAAAGGATTAAAATAACCTTTCTCTATAAATCGAGTGATAAATCATCCAAAAGCATACTAAATGTGGGATTAAAATATGTTACTTTTATGGTTTATCAACGGGCCCAAAACGGAGTAAATGGACCATATCACGAAATCCACACGGCCTGGACTTAAGCCCACATGGCCGTGTCACATTGATCATCTAGAACACGGCCTTACCTTCGATGCACACGACCGAGCCTCATCAAAGAAGTCCGAACATGGCTTGAAGACTAGTCGCACGGGCGTGCGACATGGCCGAGTCCCTATCGTGGCAAAGAGCAATTTCATTCGGATTTGGATACTTTGGGGCAAAGAAACACATTCCAAAAGCCTATATAAACCCCCCTAAGTGTTAACTGAAAGGAAGGCGGTGAGCTAGGCCAAGGAGCCAAGCCGAAAAGGCCAGAATTGTGGGAATCACTCGAAGATAGCCAGTTGATCCATCTCTAGAAGCCAGAATTCTACTCAAGACGGCAGATCTCTCCTTCAATTCCTTCAGGAGTTTTAGGGATTTCTTATGTTTTGTTTTATCTTTTCTTCTGAGATGTTTTCTTTATTTGTTAGGAACTAAACCCCCCAGATACCTGAAAAGGATGAAACCTAGATGAATCTTGTTATTATTTTCTGAACTATAAGATAAATACTTGATTTGTTCTTAATTATGTGTGCTTAATTCTTGTGTTAATGTTTCCGGGATATTGAATCAAGTCAGATGTTCTTAGGTGGAGGAGCAAAAGTCCCTGCTTAAGAATAGATCTAGCATAATTAAAGCGGAGTCGTTCGCGCGCCTAGAGATAGGGTGACGAGATTTTGCCAGATTAGGGTGAAACCTAATATGGGAATCCATAGATCGTTTTACTGCTATTCTAGGGGGTTATTAAGTGAGAAAGAGATTTCTATTAATTAATCTAGGGTTAGACGTTATTCACCTCGAGAGAGGGTTTAATATACATTAGGGAGTCCTACGGATCAAGTCAAGTGAATAAATCGTATGTTCAGTGTTAGATAACAAGTGAAGTCTAGGTGGATTCTTCCTGAGGGTATCGTCTTTAATCAACTGAGTCTTCCCTCAAGTTATTTCCCAATTCATTCTTTTTGTCTTTGCGTCTTTAGCTTAGTAGTAGTTAAGTCTAAACAACTTCATTTATTTTAAGCTAAATAATAAAAGAAGGTTAGTATTAGTACTTTTAGTTCCTTTGGGTTCGACAATCCGGTCTTGCCTAAGCTATACTACTGTTCGATAGGTACACTTGCCTTTAATCATTGTCAGAGTTAGTTTGCAGGTTCGATCATTCTCTGTATAAATTTTAAGACTCTGATTCCAGCGATCAGCACCCCAAGGAGAGAAACTCGGTCTAGCGTACCCTCTTTCAGTCAACTCTTGCACTGTGACTTTAACTCTTTCAACTCTGTTGGTGCCATTCTATACGGAGCTATCGAAATAAGTGTCGTACCAGGCAACAGATCAATACCAAATTCAACTTCACGAATCGGAGGCAAACCCGACAATTTTTCAGGGAACACATCAGAATACTCACATACAACAGGCATTGATTCAATTTTCTTTTCAGATACTTTCGAATCAATCACATAAGCAAAATAAGCTTCGTAACCATTTTCATATAACTTTGAGCTTTCAATACAGATATCACTGCAGGTAATCCGTTCAATTCACTAGACTCAATCCGAACTATTTCATCGTTTTGACCTTTCAAATAAATGATCTTTCTTTTGCAATTCATAAAGCATCATGCAATGTCAACCAGTCTATACCCAGAATTATATCAAATTCATCAAAAGGTAACAACATCAAATCAGCAGGGAAACAGTTATTTCGAAACATTAATGGGCAGTTCTTTGCATACTTTGTCAACAAGGACACTTTACCTAAGGGGTTCAATACTTTTATAACAACCTTGGTAGACTCTACAGGCAAAGTCTTATTGAATACTAAATTCATGCATATATACGAATGTGTAGAACCAGGGTCTATCAATGCAATCACAGAAGTATCATAGAGTGTAAATGTACCTGTTATAACATCTAGACATGAAGCTTCCTCATGAGCTCGGATAGCATATACTCTGGCAGGCGCTTTAGCTTCAGATCTCACAACAGTATTTCTTATAGTTCTCTGACTACCACTATCATTTCTTGCATTTTTTGAAAGTCTACCTCTCATCGGAGCATTATCAGATCTCAGATTCTGAATAGTCTCTGGCTCAACTGACTCTGGGCAATCTCAAATGAATGATCTAATGATCCACATCTAAAGCAAGCCCAGTCATTCAATCTACAACTTCCTGGATGCCTTTTTCCGCAATGCTTACACTCGGGTCTTTCAGAACGGATATTTCCAACAGTTGCTATTGAAGTTGCTGGGGTTTTGGAGCTCATCTGTGATCTAGCTCGATCTCTATTCAATTGTCCCACATTAGCCTTTAACGGCTATGCTCATCTCGAAATTTCTTTGCAATAGGCTGAAGTGATCTACTCTGAATCTCTTTCTCACATCTCTAGCTTCAGACTCAGCTTTCTTTTATCTTTCCCAAGTGCTTCAGCTTTGCACGCTCGATCAACAAGTACAACAAATTCTTTTATTCTAAGATCCTGACTAAACCAACGGATATCTTCAGTAAGGCCATATTCAAATCTTTTACACATTATTGCCCTCAGAAGATACACATTCACGAGCATACTGACTCAGTCTCACGAACTCTCGTTCGTATTCATTAACAGACATTAGGCACTGTTTCAATTCTAGAAATTCCTTTCCTTTCTGTTCGATGAATCTTTCGCTGATACATTTCTTCCAAAACTCAATCTGAAAGAAGTCCCGTGTGACTCGTTCTTTTGGACGACAGAAATTTGTGTTTTCCACCACTGATAAGCTGCATCTCGGAGTAAGGACACAACACATTTTATACTTTCATCTGTAGTAAAGACATTTCTTCGAATACCCGAATAGTGTTTCTAACCAAAATTCAGCTTTCTCAGCATCGTCATCATTGGTAGCCCTGAACTCTTCAGCCTCATACTTTCAGATTTTTTTCAACTGGAAGCTTATTCAACCAATTCATATTCGTAGTCGGAGGAATAGCAGATGTCTGAGGGTGATTATGCGGGGGCGGAGGTTGCGAAACAGCCGGATTATTTCTAACAAATTGAGTGAACCACTCACTCATTATCTGGAATAAAGCTTGTTTAGCTTCTCCCTCTTGACCGCTCGTAGCCGGTCTCGAGTCAGAAGGCATTGTCCCTTGCGCGGGAGCGACGCATTACTTTCTACATCGTCAGCTACGGCTCTTTCAGGATCCATTACTATACGGAAATCACATTTTACACATCAGGATTCATCACACTATCACAGTTTAGATATATGGCATGTATACATAGACTCGACATGCTACGTTAGTCCGAGAATCGACTAAACGTAGCTCTGATACCAACCAAATGTAACACCCTTAACCTGTGACCATCGCCGGACTAGGGTTAAAGGTATACCGGACAGATCAAAAACTTTACTGACAGTACATACTCTCGTTCATCAAACACACTCATAATGTCCTTTAAATAGGTCAACGAGAGCTTAGTCGTACTTTAAACCGAGTCGGGACTAAACGGGAACATATACAGAAATTCTTGGAAAATTTTAAAATTTCTAAGTTTCAGGGTCACACGCCCGTGAGGGCAGGCCGTGCCTCCCATGGCTGCTAAACATGCCAATATGTCTCCCCCGTGGTCGAATCTGACTTCAATCCACGGCCACCAAGCACGCCTGTGTACCTTGGCCGTGGTCAAATCTGACTTGGCTCCACAGCCACCAAGCACGCCTTTGCACTTTGGCCGTGGTCGATCCTGACTACACCACACGGCACCAGGCACGTCCGTGTGCCAAGGCGTGTACTCTTAACTAGCTACTGACTTAGTCCACGTCACTAGGCACGCCCGTGTGCCACAACCATGTGGCAAAATAGCCATTTGCAAGGCCAATATGCCACCCACATTAGGTTCAAACCTACAAGAAATTACCAATACATCTCATGCACATTTGTAAACCAAAACATATCAAAATAAAATATCCAATCACTACATATAAAATCCAATTTCAACCAAGCCAATTTATAAGACTAAAACTCATGTAAACAAGCATAATTCATTCAAATACTTACCTTGAACTTAACCACTTCATATACTATCAAACTATACCAAATATACATCACATATCATATTCATTAATGCATATTGCCAACACATAACTAGCCAAATCACATGGCTAAGTTCACTTCATATTCATAAACAAATAACTAGCCTATACATGTCATATCTAGCTATACATTTCCAAAATGTACCAAAACAAGTTGAGTAGTGTGATGACGATCCTCGATGGTCCCCGAGCCTTCAATAGCTTTGACGATTTATAAACAGAGAAAACATACACACAGAATAAGCTTTCCAAAAGCTTAGTAAGCCATATACAAATAAACTTAATACACAATGCATAACCAAATTGTATCATTGGTACTTATAAATCTCATAGCCATTTCTTTCCATAGACTTTGGCACTTTACTCACACAAAGCTTACCACATATTTCATTATATCACATATATACTTAGCTTATTCAATCCATTCTTGTATCTCATTCAAATTCATGTTCAATCATACATTCCTTCAAACAAATGCATATAGGTACCTACCTTTTATACACACTTAGTGTATATACCAAACGTACCTGAAACGAAATACATTCACGTAATTTTTCATAGCTCGAAATTTGCCCGTTGAACCGTTCGAATTCTAATAGGATATACAGAATACTCAGAATAGTCACACATTGCCAACGTCCCAGACGTGGTCTTACATGTAATCAGATGTCGATGCACTGTCCCCGAAAGGGTCTTACACAAATTAATACGATGCCTATGTCCCAGACATGGTCTTACACGTATAGATCATATTGATGCCAACGTACCAGATGTGGTCTTACACGTAGAGATCATATCAGTGACAACGTCCCAGACGTGGTCTTACACGTAGAGATCATATCGATGCCAACGTCCCAGACGTGGTCTTACACGAAATCTCGAATCAATGCCAACACCCCAGATGTGGTCTTACATGTAGAGATCATATCGATGCCAACCGTCCCAGACGTGGTCTTACA